>VWZT01015770.1:24843-140507 GCA_013397055.1 Pachycephala philippinensis
AAAAAAAAAAGAAAAAAAGAAAGAACTAGGACAGCACAGCCCCAAACCATTATCTTTTTTCTTTATATTTAAACAGACCCTCCAGCACCTTCTCCTCTCCCCTTTTCTACACCTGAATAAAGCCAGGCAGGATCTAAAGCCCAAATACTGAACACTCCTGCAATTCAGGAGATTAGAGGGAAAGGACAAATGTTCCTGGGTGCCATGAAGTTAAGCCAAGCATCTTGGAGCAGCATTCATTAAGGAGCTGTGCCAAAAGTCCTGGCGCAGGCAGCTGGAGCAGGAGCAGCTGCGGCTGGGGAGCAGAGGAAGTGCTGCACAGCACAAGGCAGGAAAATAATGCACACAGGGAGCCTTTGGTGGAAGTGAGGATGTTACAGATAAAGCATTAATAAGGATTTGTTCCCCAAAACAAGTAGCCCAGACAGCAGAGCAACAGGAAGTCAAATCACCTAAGTGCAAAGGGACTGACTCACACCTATTGTGAGACCTGGCCATTTGTCTCCCATGGTTTTCCAAGCCCGGTGACGCTGCAGCCCTTTCCAAGCCCTGGGACCAGCACAACTGCTTCCAACCTCAGGGAAAAGCAGTGACACAGGGGGCTTAGGGCAAGGACTCCTTTGAGTCATGGCTGCTAATTATGTAACTCAGTATGTGTGGAAAAGACAGATATTTTAATGCATGGCAGTTCAAGAGCAAAGGCTCATCTCAGTATCTTAGGTAATATGTCCTTTACCAGGGACTAGAAGTAATATCTCTGCTAGAATATTAAAAAAATCTGACATGAAATCAATCCTGGCTGGAGATCTTGGGTGGTAGCTGACCCTGGCAGCACAGCCCCTCTGCCCTAAGTCAGTCTCTCCCTGTGGAAGTTCAGGGGGGGATTCCAGTGGTCCTTTAGATCCATCAGCCTCCCTGAGATTTGGGGGGACTGGGTGAAACCTTAACCTGTTCCTGGCTGCCAGGCACAGATTTTGCAGGTAGCTGAGGAGCCCGCGTTAGCTGGTTTGAATTCCGAATTCTAATCAGATGAACCAAGTAACTTTCAATCAAATTAGGAGAACAGTAGGGTTTGTTCTTAATCCACAACCATTTAATCTTCCGACTCATTAGTTGTGCACAGGCTCTATGAATATGTATATCTGGAAGGAAAAAAAAAGTCTTTGACCTTGATGGGAATGATAACACACATCTCAAGTAGGTGTGAGCTCACCTTCCATCACACTCACTTTATTATGTAGATTCAACAATTCCTATTGCTCTGAATCAGGGTACTGAGAGTTACAGGCAATCCCGCAGCCAATTAGGGTCCTGATGAACCTGGAATGATTAGCACAGTATTTACAGCCAAGCTGCCTCCTACCAATTTGCATGCAAATAAAAATATATCTGTTTTAAGAGGCCATTCTAGGCAACACAACCAGGCTCCAACAACTAGGGTGAGGAAGAGAGGAAACACATTCAAAGACAAAAGATTCAGAGCAGTATTTGGTTTAAGATCTTGAATATACTGTTTCAATACATCAGTGTCATTCGTGCAGTCCCTAATGAAAAACTATTAACACAATTTATTTTTTTAAAGAATTTAAATCCACATACAAAAATACTTAGCCATACTATTTCTAGAATGAAGATCTCAGCTATCAGGAACATTTCCTCAGTTCAAGAAATTATTCTATACTGCTAAGAAAAATAAACTCATGGGCAAATTCTCTGAGTTTCATCTGATTTCCTGGTTTATACTTTATTTCTCCTTTTATTGAAATTAATGGGGGAGTTTCCTTTGACTGCAACAGAAGTAGGATTGCAGAAACCCTGTCTTGCTTAGGTCTGTTTTGCTCCTCTTGCATTCCATTCCAAACGCTCCCAAAACTGACCTTGACACTTGTCCACACCTCCTGCAATGAGAGCGGCAGAACTCGTACTGAAGGCAGTGGGAATTAGGCCCAAGTACCTGATGCAATTTGGGCACTACACCTGGAAAATATTTCAATATGAAACATTTGTGAAGCACAGACACTGGCTTGGGCTAAAGACAGCCCTAGGGATCAGGGGCTGGGAAAGAATCTGACTCAAGTATCTAAGTAGGACTCTGGTGTAGCTCTTGCTGGAAGTCTCCCTCTGGAAGCTGTAACAAAGCTGGGGAGGGATCCAAGAAAAGTCATCTCCTGTTCCCTTTCTCACTTGGGTTTTCATCGTAGAGAAGACCAAGCTGTCCCATCAGAGCAGTCCAGAGACAGGAAATGGGGCCCTAAACCCCAGTCAGGCAAGAAAGAACCCGAGCAGGACCATGGCAGGGGACTGCAGCCTGCAACAGCTGTAAGGATGAGAAGCAAAATGTGGATCTCTGCTATGTGAATACCCAGCAAAATCCTGCTAAAATGGGGAGTGCAAGGCAAAGAAGCCACCGCAGACTGATGGGCAGAATTAAAAGAAGGGCTGTATTTACTTTGTGTTCTTCTCCTGTTCAACCATTCTGTTTCTATCTGTTTGCTGTCTCCATTGTTGTTTGTTTTAAAAGCCCCCACGGACCAGAAATTCCACACTTGTGACGGAGCCCCTGCAGAAGTAACCTTCCCTCAGCAACAAAGCAAATGCCAATAGAGAGGGGGCTCTCGCTGCAGAGGCAGCGCTGCCCTTAAGTGAACCAGCATCTACACGTGCAAAGCCTTCCCTCCAAGTGGGGAAGACCTTTTAACTTGACTCTGCCCGTATCAAGGGGATTAAGGGTACCATTTAACTCAGCCCAGCTTCTCAGCTAACAGTATCCTTGCACGCACCTCCACTGCTCTTTGGCAGCTCTGCGCAAGTTCACTTGAGCCAGCTCTTAAGGCTTTTATCTTTAAAGCCAATGTAGATAAAAAGTTCAGGAGGCCACGGAGATGCAACCTAAAGCTGCCCCTCTAAAGTGGCAGGCTTCAGATGAACGAGGGAGCAGCAATAGCTGGTGCCTCGGTGCTTTCACCGAGGGATCCCAGCCAGAGCTGGCCCTGCCGAGCTCGCCCTGCCACGTCTGCAGCAGGATCTGCCTGCCCAGCAGCATCCCAAAACCCCAGCTTCTGAGGAGAATCTGCTCACAAACATCATCTGTTTCCAAAGGATGGCTTGTGCTGGGGTGAAACGAAACAAGTCCAGTTGTTGCGTTTCTTTTTCCCTGTGGAGCAGGTTCAGGCCAAAGAAATTTAACCGCTACTCAGCTGTTTTCTGCTGACATCGCTTGCATTCCTCCCTCTTCTCAAATAACATTTGGAACTCCCTGCCAGATAGTGCAACTTGATATATGCCCTGATGATAGAGGGTGGAGGGGAGGAAAGTACATTGGCTAATATTTTTCCATTACAAATCTAAACGACCCAATCTACAGTTTAATCTGCAATAAAAACAGCAATTTCTGAAAGCTGGGTCACTGACTTGAGGCCAACACTTGTACCCGAAACCTTTACAGGCCGATCACTTTTAAGAGGTTGTGATAAAATTACTATCAGTGCTATTTCCAAGCGACAGCTTTTGAAGCCACCCAATGGATTTTGAGCCCCAGAGTCCTGGATCTGGAGACAAGATGCGACTCTGCTCAGAGCGGTTCAGCTGGCAGCGGTCATGGTGCCAACAGCCTCATTCAACCCCGATGAGATTTTTCCTTCCCAGGTACCTCAGAGATCCTTCAGTATTGAAAACGATGGTTTGCCTTTCATGAACTCAAGTCTCAGTGGCTGCCACCAACGGAGGAAAAAGCCGGCATTTACCACACAAGGGTTTTCCTATACTAATGGCAGGAAATACCACAAATACCAGGATGAAATAAAAATCCACAGCCCCTCCAAATGCCACATGAATTAGCAAGGTAAGGGCTTAGAATTTCTGGTATTTAGATGTCAATGCTCCTCTATGTGTTTGGAAATTTGGGGGTTTATTACTGCCTTTTATCCACAAATATAAATTTGGCTATTTTTGCCTCCTGATCACAACAGCAGTGCTCTCAGAATTAATTTATTTCAAAAATACGCAATGGGAATGATATGTCAGGAAGAGAAGAAAACACAGTTTTGGCTGTGCCCCTGCTCTGCAAGAGAGGAAAGACAAAATCCTTTCCTTTCTGTGGGGACTGAACTATGCTGGGATATTTGGTCCATTTACTTTACCAACTCCCTGTGCTGCTCTCCCAGGGCTGGGAGAGAGAAAACATGAAGAGAAATTTTACTCCAACGTCAGCTGGCCTGAGGACAAGGAGGACAGAACCCTCTGAGGGAAGGCAGTTCCCCAGGGGCTCACAACTAAGAAGTATTTCAGCTGTAAAAGCTTTGCTCTCCCCGTCAGCACGGCCATGGCTACTGGACGTGCAGCTGGAGCTCAGCCCCTGAGAGCTGCACGGACAAGGATGGACAGACAGCCTTTCATTCCTCACACCCCAGGATTACTGACCGTTTGTCTGGCTGTACGTCCTAGAGATGGAGTCTGAACCCTGGTGCAGGCACCAAAAGCATAAATGTCCTCAGGCTAAACAAACCCCTTAGACCACAGCAAGTTTCCACTTTTTCTATTACTTCAAGATTTATCACCTAATCTAAATGATACCACCACCAATCTGATTTATTCTGCGATCACCCCTCACTTGGTCCAGGGTCCAAATACCACTGGAGCGTGACAGAATGTGCCAGCATTGAGTCCTGGGTCCACCCTGTCCCCCTGAAGGCCCCTACTTAGGCTGCCAGAGCCTGCTGGCCTAACCTGATACAGACATTGCTTCATTCCAAGCACTCACTAAAACATCTCTTTGTAAGGGATTTCCAAAGTATATTTATCACGAGGTGTTCTCCAGTCCTTCACCCCTATGGGGACATTCTTGGAACAGCCAAAATTCAGTTCTCTCTACGCCTCAGAGTCAGGAGGCAAGTTAGTTGGCTTGGAGCTTGTATGAATAAATCAGCTTTTAGAGTGGATGAAAGAAAAACGTGACAGAATTTGGTCCTTCTCATTCAAAAGACCTTATCTAGCAGCAGAGGGAGCGAGGAGGGCAGATTCACCTTCAACATGATAATCTCCTGCTAGCTCTCCTTACAGCATTCCCAGCTCCTGCCCTTCACTGGATGCTGAGCACGAATGTAGGAATGAATCACTGCTGATCTTGGCAAAATACCAGTCTCCCTCCCTTTGCTCCAGCTTGGAATAATCCCAATTTTCCAAATGGCTTCAGTGAATCCAGGATTTAAGTTCAGCTATTAAAAAGTAGCGGGAACCCATAAATCACAGGCTTTATATCAGTGAGTTCTTTGATGCATTTAAAACAATTACTGGGGAATAGATGATCTTCCTAAAAATAACTATTTACGTGAACACCAAAAGAGAAGCTACTGTCAAAACAGAATACATGGACAATCCAATCTCCACCCTCAACCCTGAAGGCAGGCACGAAGACTCTCTTCATTCTATTTTGCTGCTCACAGCTGTATTAGAATTGATAATATGCCGAAATGACACATGCTTATGATGATGTTAGAGCAGCATAAAAATTATGCAGTAAATTAATGTATGCAGCAGATTAATGTATGCAGTAAATTAATGTATGCCTGCTTTCAAGGCCAAGAGGGTGGAGATCACCAGCCCATAGGAGGTCATTTTTTTCACCCATCATATTGCTAACAAAATGGCTTGTAATTACAGACTTTTACACACCAGGCTTGTATCAATGGTGACATTTCATTCCTGCCATGGATATAGACACAGGAGTGCTGGATCAGGAAGAAAGAGCTAATCTAGAAGCAGTTCAAAGAAGAAAGCAGATTAATTCATTCTGCAGTCCACACCTTGCCAGAAATTTTTACCAGCAGAACTCTTCCAGCCTGCAACCCACAACACTGCTCTGCCATATGCAGTTTTCAGCTTCTGCTGCTGTTGTTTTCAAGTTTCCACCAATGCTACTGGTCTGTCACCAGAGCGTGACAGGGTCTGTGTAGAACACGGATGTGGTTCCCACAACAGCAGAAATGGGAGTTGCCATCTCTGCTGCACATGTGGTGACAAAATATGACTTGTATTAATTAGGTTTTTGAGCAGAGAACAGGCTTTTATCACAGCTGCCCCACTGCAGAGGTTAGAGCACACCAACAACCGACCCGAGTTAGGACAGGACAGGAAACCACACACCAGAAGTACATCAGCTCCAGGTCACAGGAAGCACCTGTGGCACCAGATGCTGCTCCTGAATATCTGCAGTGGCAACAGGAACACAGAAGCTCTCTGCTCTCACCAGCTCTTTTGCTATGAGACAGGGCCAACACACAACTTCCACCACGGAGGTGACCCCTGTCATTAAACCCACCCAACCTGCACCTCGGCTCTGAAGCCCACCCCCCATCAGTGGTGGTGTCTGATGGCACAGAGCTGCTCTGGTGAACCTGCAGAGCAAATCCATGCTGTCCTGGGGATCCTCCAGGCTGCAAATCCATGCTGAAAGAAAAACCCTGCCTCATGGATGCCAGCACCACGGAGACACTCCAGCCTGCAAGGAAGGCTTTTCCCACAATAGTTAGAGCAGGCTGGGACAGGAAGAGGGAGCTCTTCCACTGTCCCCTGCAGAAACCCAAACACAAGGACATTCCTGAGTTTTGTCCTCTCCTTCCCAATCTTTTGTCTTCGCTCTCACAGCCCCAGATCCCTTCATCTTCTTTTGCTGCTACTTCCACCACCCCTTCCCCAAGAAAGGGCACGCTGCTGCCGAGCTGGCGGTGCTGGAATCCAGCGATTTGCACTTCTGAGCCTCCCTGATCCACCTTCCCAAGGCTCGCTCTGTGGTCCTGCTGGCAAGAGGCTACCAGGGAAAACAGGCACAGAGATAACCTGGTGGGGGGCATCCAGCTCTAATTGAACACAAAGCTGGGAGTAGGATTTACTGCACAGAGCATTGAAAATCTTTGGGTTTGGCTTCCTCATGCATCAAACTCTCGACTCTGCTCTGTGTGCACGAGATGAATGTTATTGGTACAACCCACTTAGGAAATCTCTGAAAAAGATTCAGCCACTGCAGCATGATGAGGGAAGATGTCTTGATTTAAGAACACAGACATTACTAGAAAGGGAGTAAAAAAAATAAAAGGGTCCCTTACTGTTCTGACATATCAAAAGGAGACTAATGAACCACCAGTTCATAGAACGACCCTGCTCTTCATTTCAGAGCCAGGATGGCCTTTTGTGTTAAGGACACTGAATAACAAGAGCAAGAACAAACAGAAAGAACCCTTTCCCCCTGCCCAAAGTAAATCCTGAAATGAAATAATTTAAAAACTACACCCTTCTGCCCTACTTTAAGGTCCACATAAGAACAGATGAAAAGTTTTGTTCCATTGGCAAAACTGAATCAAGGCTTTTGATCCTCAAAGATCTCTTAATCGCTTTGCACATCAGTTCTTTTCATTATTTCAAACATACTTGAAGACAGACACTTTCCTCTCTCTTTTTCTTCTTCTTTTTTTTTTTTTTTAAAGACTTCTCTGTGTTTGGGCCATTTCCCAGCCAACTCTGTCAGGATGGCAGACAGCTGTTTGTTCTTTGCTCACTGTGAGTTTCAACATATACACACGTTGATCTGCATTAGCAAAGTCCAAAAAAGCAGGATCCTTGCCACCAAAAGTGTTCTAGCTCACAACATCCACCTCTTCACCCTTCTGGTGCTTAAGAAAAGTTCCAAGGAAGATTATATGCTTCTGGTTAAAAAAAGAAAGTAGTTGTTGGTGGGATGATTGCTGGGTTTTTTTAAAGCTCAACTCAGAATTGGAGTCTCCGTCGCATCAAACTGAACTTAAATCAAGGCTTCTCACCAATTTCATGTCTCTGCAATTCCAGGAAGTCAAACCTAGCAACAAATCAGCAATTCTTAAAAAATCACTGGGACAGAATTTACATTAACCCAGGGCATCTTAACACCCCTGTGAGATAAGTCCAGATAACTGGAGTCAGAGTTTTCCAACAAATACACGTACAGTGTCCTTTGGTTTTTTATTTAAGTCTTAATCCTGCTCTTGCACTCACCGCCCAGCTGAACGGGCAGAGACATTTCCTGAAGCGAAGACCATTCCTTGCTTGTGCAAGACTTTGCAGTGAGCAGGTTCCCAAAAATTAGACAACAAATTATGGACAGGAGAGAAGGGAGGCGGAGTGAGAGTTGGCCAGCTCACGAGCCATCAAGGGGGATGGATAACATCAAAAACAAACTCCACCTGGAAAGCTGCATGTAGGCAGCAGAGCAGAGCAAGTTTAATGCGTTCGGAGCCTGAGGCATTGTTTAGCAAGTGGGTGGATGCTTTTTGAGCCAACTTCATCTACCCAAATGGTGTCAGAGCCATTGTAAACTGCCTTGTTAAATTATGGTCACAAAGCAATCCAAAGCTGAGGAGGGCCAGCAACAAAAGGCTGCACAACACAAAACACACACATGCCTTGTTGTGCTGCAGGACGCAGGTAATGGCAGCACCTGCGCTGCAGGAAACCTTCATCACCCAGTGCAGGCAACACAACCTGCCTGAGCCCCCCACGGCTCGGGAGGACCCTGCCTCCATCTGATCTGGGCTACCTCAGCCAGACTCCTCCATGTTTTCTTGTCACTGACAAGAGGAAAGAGTCTTTCTGCTGGGTGTCAAAAGATCTGACTTGGACTTCTGCATGCAGCTGTCAAACATAGCAGCGTCCCTCAGCCTCCTCTGTCTTGACTCCTCTCTTTTTTCTCATATTTATCCCCTAAAGGCAGGGGAAGTCTGTAAATAAATACAGTACCTAGCCCCACACTGCCTGTACTTATGGCCAAGCTTTCAGATTCAGCCACAGTAAAGCAACATTTAGACCCTGCTCATTTATTCCACTGCACTAGATGAGTCAGATGAAACACAGCTGAGACCACACCAGCCATCTCTGGCCCCACAAACCACTTCACTGGCCTCGAAGAGAGATGAAAACCCCAGATCCCTGCCTGACAAGTGTCCTGCCTGCAGCCCTAGGGGTGTCTGCAGGCAGAGAGCAGTGCCCAGCTCCAGCCCACACAGACCTCATGGGCACTGGACACGTCCACATGGCCAGAGGACAAAGCAGCTCCGGGGAGATGAGCTTTCTCCTCATCAAGTTTTAGGAGCAAACCACTGCCCAACATAACAAGTATGTTTTCCAGTGTTCACCAGAGCACAAAGCTTGACAAGAGAGGACTAAAAGGAAACCAGGGATTCGAGCCACCTCCCAACCAGTTTTCCATAATGGGAATGCCAGACATGGGTTGGCAGCTGGTGTGTGGCAAGAGAGAGCTGCTCCTTAGGGCCTCCCTAAGGACACGGCTCCCTCACCTTCACAGCCATGGGGTTTCTCACTGTAGGTGCCTGACATTTTGCAACACCTTCCTGCACCTCAGTCCCACATCTGTCACAAGTCACAGCCAAGTTCTGCACTTTGTATGGATTTCTAAACATTGTACCTACAGTGTCCTGCTGCTGGCAGGGTGATTTCCAGTTCTGCCCTTCCCAGTGCACGTTGTAACATTAAACTTTATTTTACCTGGCAGCTAGAGCTCACTTTTTAAACAGCTGTGAGCAGAAGACCCCTCAACTGCTGCAAATAAACATGGTTTTATTTTTAATTTGTAAATTAAAACAAACAACTTGTGTTCCAGGCAGTGCGGTCCCCATCTATGGATCCATAAAACCCCACACAGAGCAAAGGAGACCTTCTGGCCTCTCCAGTGCTCTGAGAAGTGCCTGGTTTTACCCTTAATATTGCACATTGATAAGGATAGAAAACTTCGAGGCATCTCTGAGTCCTTTTTGCATAACCCCCTGAAATCTGAGGCCTGCTGTGCAGACTACAGTTTCCAGTGAAATAAAAGTCCAACTGAGCAGGAGATAGGAATTAAACCTAGAGCATAGGTTTAGCCTACAGAGAACTGAACGTATGGAGTAGATCTGACTAGATTTGGTCCATGGTCTTATTCCTCGTGGTAAGGGCAGGCTTGTAAAGACCACATTTGGGAACTAACTCCCAGCAGCAGCAATCTGCTGTTTCCTCAGGAACAGCAGGTCTGAATGCCCAGTAAATTTTTATCCTCATTGCTGATGGCAGTGGTTTTATTCCTGACAAACCTCTGAAGCCCAGCACTAAAATGCAAGTCAGTCATACCTCACCCAGCCTGGCTCCCTGGAAACACAGGAGTGACAGAGAGACTGAGGCAGTGTCTGCAGGCCTGGCGTCACCACGCTGCCACTCCACACACAGCTCCAGGAGCAGGAGCAGCAGATGGAGAAGGACTGTTCAAATGGCAGAGCTGGTCCTTCCTTCGGAGACATACGGCTCTAGCAACAGAGGAAAACAACCAGTGAGGAGGTTTGAGGAGAGCAGTTCTGGAACACATGTGAGAAACAAATGAGAGGCTGAGCAGGGGCTCTGGAGCTTTTGTTGTTCCTGGCATGGCACTATGTTGGATACACAGGGTCTTTTTCAAGTAGGACCAAGTTTAAATGAAACACCTGATGAGTGAATATTTCAAACTACATCCTCAAGATAGAGGAGATTGCCAAAAGCCTGGGCCCTGCAGTCTCTGGCACGGCACAGATCTCTGCCATGAAGTAAAACCCAGAAGGTGAAGATGCACCAAGCATGCACAAAGCTTCCAACCTAGATGTGCCCACACATGCTGCTGTACTACAGAGAGATGCCAAGAGCAGAGCTTTTTGAGTTAGAAAGGCACACAGGCAGGCAATGAAAGAACTTCAGATTTGTGCTAAGTTCCCTTAGCATATAAACTATATCTACTATAAATATACACACGATTTATTTATATGTAGTAAAGGCACAAGGGCTCAGGAGCACTTGGCTCAGTTTGAGTTTATGTCCCTCCCACAAGCTTTCTGCAAAGGTTTAGGAAACCTTCTGCTCCTGTCTTCCTCTGGGTTGGGTTGTTACATTTGTAAAATTAAAAAGTCAATCCTTCACCTGTTTCTGGTTCAGATCCACTTGCATCAGCACTAGTATTGATGGAGCGATTCAGACCACTGATTTCTCTGTAAGCTAAATGTTGGTACTAGTGCCACTGGAGCATGGTGAGGGGCTGCCATTCTGCTACTGCTCCTTGAGATTGGTTTGGGTTACTGTGACTGGGGGAAAGAAGAGGAAAATCATACTGCAAATTCACCAGCTCAGGATGTCATGGTATTCTGAAGCTGATCAGTGCAACTGGGTGGGTCAAACAGCTTCACTGTGCAGTTTGGAGATATGAGGCCAGAGTTTTCATTAGTCCCTCCTGTGGATGCTGTAACTCAGAAGATTGTTTCCAGTACCTCTGCCCACCAGCTTTTCCCAATTCAGCCCGTTGCTTGTGGGAGATTTGTGCAAGAAGCCAATCTGCTATTCTAAAGCAACTCAAAGCCAACTCCTTCAGCGGACAAAATACAGTCAGAGCAAATTTCGTATCTGCTTTCCCAAGGTCCCTTCTGTCAAACAAATAAACAAAAAAAAAAAAGTTTATTTTTATAGAACTTGGCTTAAAAAGCCAGACTTGGAAATGTACTGAGTGGAGCAATTCTCCAGCACCACCCAAAACTAGCCAGCAAAGGAAAGCTCGCCAAGGCTGTTAATTTGACGGCTGGGGGGGAAACGAAACCTATTGCTGCCATCTGCACAAAGGAAACAGAGGCAAAGCAAAACCCCGCTGTGTGAGCAGAAAGAAAGGTTCAGCATAGCAGAGACAACACAAACCATATGAGACACTTGTTAAACCCCCTCCCTGCTTCTTTTTCCACCACTAAATGCTGCAGGACAATGATCAATCTATTCAATAGAAGCTTCAAACAAGACCCCCAGGACCATCAGTGGTGCACGTCTCTGTTTTCCTACAGATTCTGGCACACAGAGGCCCTGCTCCCTGGTAAATCTTTAAGACAACATGAATAGTTTGCATACTCTGAGCCCCACAGATGGTTTGGATCTAAAGACCTTGTGCAGACTGCAGTGGTCAGGAAACCCATCCTCAAAGTGAGAATTTGGGACGCACCACATTTTCACTGTTGCTTGTACTTCTCAGTTTGTGAAGCAGAATAAGTGAGCTTTTAAAAAATAAAGGCAGTTTGAAAAGAGCTTCATCTACTATGAGCTTTTGGTTCAGCTCATTTCACCCCAAAAATAAGCATGACTCTAGTGTGGGCTATTGCCCAGGTGAACAAAACCTCTCCCTCAGTAATCCTGCTCTGGTGGGGGTTAATCTGGAATCACCTCTATCTGTGGCCCGGGCCCCTACAGCTGCACCAACATCTCGGGCTGGAAAGCTGGCAGGAACACCTTGGTAGTGCACCAGGAGGCTCTGGGAATTTCATTACACTTTCCACTCACCCAGCGTGTCTCCGGAAGGCCATCTACGGAAGAGAACAGAACCAGCGTGTTGCCGCCCAACCCTCTGGAGTTTCTCCTTTCACACCCACTGCCAAAGCACAAACACCCTCACCCCAGGCCAGATTCCGATCTTCTTTATACAGCAAAACCCAAAATCCACTAATATCAGCTACAGGCTCCTGCTGCAACATCTACTGACCAGCAATCCCAAGGGGGACAAGTCCTCCCCTCCTGCCTCCAGCAGTGCTTAGCACTGATTCTCCACTGCTTGCAACTGAAGTTACAAGAGAAAACCACATCCAAGCACTGTCCCTGGAGTAGAGGGACTGGCACCCCCCCTTCAAGGCTGGACAGTAGCTCTGATACATGTTCAGGCTTGTTGCAGGCTGTCCGTCAAGTGACATTTGCAGTGGTGCTGTGGCACTCCGGCACTTTTCAGCTTTGGAAGAAGCTGCAACTCACAGAGCTGGCAGGGGCAAGGGGTGAAGAATTTATCAGCTCTGCAGTTCATTTTAGAGAGGGCACACACAAAATGCAGCTCAGCTGGATTCATTCATCTCCTCATTTGAGCAGATGTGAGGATATCCGGTGACCTTGTTGAAAACAGACTCACCTGGAGAGAGTCAGAGATTTGTACCGAAACCAGAGTTCTTCCAGAGAAAAGTTTGCACTTGGTGATTGCAAAATTCTCCTTGCAAGCAAAAAATCCTCCTGCAAATAACAGACCACCAGCAGGGTCTCACACACAGAGACACCTCTATGCTCACAGGATACACAGAATTTCCATAGGAGCCAGAAAGAGGAAGAAAAGGTGTAAGACCCAGGAGTCCTGACTCCATGCCTGGTAAGGACCATTCCCTCCTTACAGGAGGATGTATGTCACTTTTTCAGTATGTTCACAAGACCCGGGGGACACTCAAGCAGCCATCCTGCCCCAGGCACCAAAATGTCACTTGGCAAACTAATGAGGGGTTTGGAGTAATAGTGTCCCCTCCAGATTTGTCCAGGAGAGACGTGGCACCCCCAGGGCTGCCGTGCGCGAGCAGCCTCAGCGCTGTGCCCCGGGGTGACGGACAGCTGTGGTGTGAGCAAACCTCTCTCAGCAGGACTGTCTAACTCCAACTTAAAAATTGAGCTTCTGTTTCAAGTCAGATTTTCCCCTGATGTGCCTCATCCTGCCCAGAGACAAAAATAGAGGAAGTGAGAAAACAGACCTTTATTACCAACTGCAATCCCCACTGCCCAGCAACCAGCTCTACGCTCCCTGTCAGCCTTGCATAAAGAGAAAATAATAAAACCAACAGCCCGCACTACCCACAAAATAAAATATAGACAGCATGAGCCTTTATGCAGCTCAGTCACCACGTGTCTGCAAGCTGAGCAGAGGAGAGCTGCAATCCTTGTCCTAGACACTGTCTAACCTCTTCTCTGGCTCTGAACATGCTTCAGGAGGTGACCACAACCGTGTCATTAGGTAAACTGGGTCTCCTGTCTGTCCTGCTAGATAGGATGATCCCTTTCCAGGATTCCTCATTATTTACCTATACATAGTAGACCATTTGTAATTTATTTTTTTCCCTGCTGGAAAGGAAAACAAAAGCCACTGGATTCAGTGGTGAGGATAATGCAATAGTTCCATCGGGGTTAGGCTGCCAGGCTGTGTGCAGTTGTGGTAGGGAACATGAGGAGGGCTGCAGGCTGCTCCTGGCATTGCTGACCATAATTACCCCTAACCAGATCATGGTTACACCCTGTTGCCTGCAACACTTGGGACTTCCAGACTGAAACACATCTCAGGCAGATACAGGGGCTGTTTCTATCCCTCCTAATGTCCACAGCAAGGCTCCAAGGGTCCCAAGTCCCCACAGGACTGCTTATGCAAACCTGGCATTTAACAAATTATTTGGATGAGCTGAGGTAAATAGGCAATGGGGACACCATGGAAAACAAAGGAGCAGTTTTAGCTGAAGGAGCACGTTATGCCTTCACAGTATTTTATGAGGAACACATTAGCCCTGAGGGAAAAATGTGAGGAGACAAATGTCAAGTCATTATATAAAAGATATACGAACAGCTCCCCAGGCCACCAGAGACACCCACCTTCTCCCCATCCATGGACTTTAATGAGAAAGGGCAAAACATCTTTAACTGTCTCCCATCCCTTCCTATCTCCTAGTTCTCCCTGCCCTGCAACAGCCTAGGGCAGCACGGCAGTCTCCAGCGCTGCAGTTCCCTGGAGGGAAGCACTTGGACAAACAGAGCCGCACTGCGGGCTCTCAGAACCCCCCTGGGGACAGAGCAGCACCTCCCTGCTGGGCACTTGCTGTGACACTGGAGCCCCAGAGTCTGGGCTCCGGGGAGCACGTTCAACCTCTGGCATATAACCCTGCAATCCGATCTCCCCTGTTCCCATGTGGGTCACCCCTTCCTGCCCCCAAGGCTCCCTACCCTGGGCACCAGCTTAACCCACCTGCTCTGAGCTGTTAGCTCGTCAAGTGTGCTCCTCTAACATGGAATTTATCTGCCGTTTCTGGGATGCTGGCACAACCTGCCTGCCTAGGATAGGCAGGGTCAGTGGGATGAGAGCCTTCTGGAGCTGCTACAACAACAGGCCACAGTCCAGTCAAGCATTAACCCCCAGGAACGCTCCCAAACCCGGCAGCAACAGTCCAGCCAGGAATTTGAAAGGCAGTGAGATGTTCCCACAAACAGGCCAGCCCTTTGGCAGATGGGGGCAGGAGGGCCAGGGCGGCACACAAACACAAGCTCTCATAAGGCCATAAAGAGCTTCTGTTTCCCGACATACTGCAACAGCGGGAAGGCGGAGGCAGGGAAAGCAGCAGTCCCGGGCCACGTGGCAGGTCAAACCACCGCCCAGTTTGTTGGCATCCTCCAAAGTTTAAATGCGCTTTGAGCCAGCAGTGAATCATCCCTGGCAGGTAAGAATGATATTAATTTATGACATGCCAAGTGCAAGCAGATCTTTTGGTGTCAGTCCAATGGTTTTAGCCTTATTAACACACGGCGGCGGCTCAGGTTGCAGCTGTGCACATTAAACTCTGGCAAGTGGCATTTTAAACAATGACAAACTTCAGAACAATCACTCCACACATGGAGCCAGGCCAGGCAAAACTGAAGGGTGGCAGAATAAAGGTCAAGGGGGGAACCCGTTTGTCTGGGAGAGGAACAGGTGGCCCGCTTGGGTTGCTGCAGGGTCTTTAAACTGTCTGAAGGACACAGTCAGGGATCATTTTAACCCATTAAGCTGCTTAAGCCTTCCCTTACACCGGTTTGAACTTTGAGAAAGCATTAAATCTTAAAGAGCTTAGTAATACATCTTTAGGAAAGCTCTCCCCTGTGCTTATGCATCCAGAGTGCACATGCTGCACTGTGGACAGGCACATCCTTCCCATGACAGCAGGACCCCTCTGGCAGCTGAGCCAGATCCAAGCAGCTAAAACAAAGAAAGCTTTAAAGTAAAGCCCTGCACCAGAGCAGAATGTCACACTGCGACACAGTCAACAAGGGGAACGTGTCCCCATCATCACTGTGCCACGCAGCAGGCCCAAGGACACTGTCAGAGAGGAAAACATCTCACCAGTTCCTCCCTCACCAGCCTCACACGGGACATGGAGCAAACTGCAGCTGCCAAGATCTTGGGTTGTGCCCATGGAACTCAAACCACATCCAGCAAGGAGGGCTGTGACAGATGATGACTTCTGAGGGCAGCTTCCTACCTTGACACCCAGGCAGAGCAAAGTCAGTCCAAACCATTCCTGCCAGCTGTGTTTGCACCAGAATATAGGATGATGGAGACATAAAAGACGTTTTCATGGCAGGAAATGTAAATATTCCAAGCCATGTTTCAAAGCTGTACTTCTCAATTTGAAAAACATCAAAATAGATTTTTTTAAAGTGTCAAAAGCCAGATGTTTCAGAATAAAGCAGCAGAGTAAGACCTGACATGTAACAGTGTTTTCCAATGCAGTGCTTCCAAACCAGTTGTTTTCAGAATTTTTCATTTGCCTCCTCTCCACCCAATCTTATCCTTGCAACCAGAATTTTTATTTTCCAACCAGGTACTTCCCAAAAGAAAGAATTTCAAGCAATAAATCAGATCTTTTAAAAAAAATACAAGGATTTAGCTACACATGAGATCTGATCCAAAACAGAACAGGGTGTAAATTTATAAAGAAATAGTTCTCTCAGATTTAAATACCAGGTGTGTGGATATATTTATTCCCAAATGAAATTAAAGGAATTAAATTCTTTCGTAACAAGGCACTTTTATTCTGGAATAGGAGCATCCACATATGAAATTAATCAAGAATAGCTAAAGCCACAGTAAGGTCTCAGGCTACTGACTGTAAGTGAAAACAGTAAATTCATTCTGCCTCTTGCAGTTTCTTGCTACATAACACACCAGATCCCCTTGGATAAATGTTCCTGTAAGTAAAAGACCAGTCCCAGCATGTCTGCGAACACCTCATGATAATAGTTCAATGAGATGGACTGGAATCAATATTTTTCATCTCGGCAGCTCGGGGCCAGCGAGCAGGAGCTGGGCAGGGCTGGCAGCCAGCGCGACACCGGCACGGCGGGGAGGGCAGCTGGCACAGCACTGACCTGGAAAGACATTTCTAGCTAGTGGGTATCAGTTCCTGCACCATCTGAGCCTCCTGGAGGGAGGAGGGAAAAAGGAGATAATTAAATAGAGGTTTTCAATTCAAACCTTCTCCCAAGTATCTTTATAGGGATCAGACAGAAGTTTGGCTACAGTTTAGACCGAGCTACTGGAGAAATTCGAACCCCCGTGTTTCATAATGGAGGCTTAAGAGCCAGGATTAGATACTGCTAGATCTAAAAACCTGATACAAAGTACTGATTTAATACACATTAATTAATTGAAGTTTGATATCCCTCAGTTCATCTGCAGCCAGAACAGAACACGTATTAGTGATCCAGGTAATTGCGCAGAAATGTGACCAGGTGGTTTTGCCTGATGGAGCACAAACCTGTGTCACGGTGCAGGTAACAAACTACTGTAATGTTGGTCATAACAGGACCACAGCAAGGGTCTGTTTTCCAACTAGAGAGTAAAACAACATTTTCTGGTCAGGAGTGAGGACTGAGGGAGGAAACACGGGCTGTTATTTACAACTATACAGGCAGAGAAACAGAAGAGGCATTACACTGTGAAGAGTACTGAGTGTGTCAGAAGTATAAAATCAATCTTAATTCTACAAAGATGTAAGATACAATTTAACTCCCTATCGGGCAGTTACTCAGTTTTTATAGAAACAAAGATATGGAACAGTAAGGTGTGGATATGGAGAATAATTAATCTTGGTACTTTTAGACATGGGGTTCTCTACGGCCTGGACAACTCACTGTTTTTCATCCTACTTTAAAAGAAGCACTTACCTGGAATTCATATAGGAGACCTTGCCAGCCCTATTTCAAGCCAGGCTTTCTGAAGAAAGTTATAGCTGTTTTTCTTGGTAATTCTTCTCTTCATGTATCATCTACATTGATTCAGCTTTTTGCAAAATGAAATTGGAGAGCCAACAGAGACAAGGCAAAAGCAAAGGTGGCCAAATTCAAGTCCATGCTCAGACTGCTTCGGAACGTCAATGCCAGCAAAGCAATCAGTTATCACAAACTGACCTACAATACTCAGCCTGATTCTTCTAATTGCTTTAACAATAAAAATCAATGGTTAGAACTCTGTAGTATAAAGGAAAGGTAGTAAGATTGAAATAATAGCTACAAGTGCAGCATTTTAGGAGTGCAAAGCAGAACAAAACCCGAACAGCGCATATTTGATACAATTAGTTAATATTTACCCCTAGAAGAAACACTGGTTATCTTCTTAAATTTATTTTTTCATGAGATCCAGGCAATGTCATCAGCATCTTCAGACCATACCTGCATTTTATGATGAATTACGAGTTCTCTTCCTCATTCCTAAACAAAATGTTAGTGTTCCCAGTGGACCCTACCTGCACCAAAATGGGACTTAACAATGCATTTTCTTGCTTTCTTAATAAAATAGCTGGATTTGCTGTTATAATAGTGCACTTTGAGAACATTCATAGTGCTGATCAATAAACCAACACAGTATTGCATTTTTCATCACAAGAAAGCTTCCTCAACAGATCTTGAGAAAAAAAAATTAACCCTCCTAATAACTTTGTGAGGTTCACAGCAAATGACAGCAGAACACCTTGGGGTG
This sequence comes from Pachycephala philippinensis, assembly GCA_013397055.1. Lineage (NCBI taxonomy): Eukaryota > Metazoa > Chordata > Aves > Passeriformes > Pachycephala > Pachycephala philippinensis. Next base: position 43,430 of record VWZT01015770.1, read on the forward strand.
TCCTGTGCCAGGGCCAGGATTTGGATGATCCCAACGAGTCCCTCCCAGCTCAGCATATTCTGTGATTTCATGGCCAGTCCTCATCACATGGTCATAGCCATATTTAGCACCAGGACAGGGCTCCATGAGTGGCAGCTTTCTCTGGCAGAGAGAGCCAGTCAATATTTACATTCCTCATGAACATACAAAAGAGCATCAGGGTACTTGAGAAATTAGCCCTTGATTGCCACTTGGAAGGCATCATCAGAAAGTCAAATCACTTCAGCACCTCCAACAACAGAACCGCTTTCATTCTTGAGACTCGAGATCTCTCACAGATGTGTCAAGGTCTTTGCCTGGGAGCAGGAGATGTCTGAAGGGCATAATGGGTGCTGCAAGAGCCTGACGTGAGGGGTTTATTATGTAAAATGTGAAAAGATAAAAAAAGCATATGGTCAACTCTTGCTTTCTTTCTTGCTGAAGCAGCAGATAGAAATCTAATAGTCCTGAGCCAGCTACAGGGAATACTGGTAGGATTCTTCAGTGCAGGACAGAGAGGGTTCTACTGCAATATTAAATGATTGCTGAAGTTGGGGGACACAGATGCAGTGGGTTCAACTCGGCTCTCAAGTTCCCAAAATGTCACCACGTAGAACAGCCCTAAATCTTGGCTTAGAAGTCACAAAACATCCAGTGCCTTTCCAAGTGAGATCTCAGCTCCTCTCATTTCCTGCATACAATAGCATTATTCAGTCACTGAAGTTTCCACTTAGCTTGCATTTATGCCAAGTACTTTTAATTGCAAAGGAAAAGGATGTTAAGCTCTCCCATTTCTTTCTTTCTAATTCATAAGGGACACATCAGCAGTTGGTAAAAGTTATAGGTTAAGGGTTGTTCTACCATTTATTAAGGGACTCACATCCTCCTCCTGCTGCCAGGCAAGCAGAGGTTACCTCCATTGCAAGGGTAGGAAAGTTACGTTGTCACTTGTAAAATACAAAAAAGGCAAATCATTGTCAACTAACTACCAAACAGGCTTCAGGCAAGTCTGGACAGCACCTAAACCTGCAAGGTTTACAACTGATCTGAGTCACCCTGACCACCACATGTATCACTGCAGAATGGATACTGAGTATTCACCCAACACACTCGCAGAAATCCAGACAGCATCCAGCTCAAAGAACTCACCACAAGATGTAGAGCAGCGGCTTTGACTGAAGCAAAATGCTGCATAGCAAGGAGTGGAACAACTGGAAAAACAGATGCTTAATTTCTACTTATTTTTGGCAGCCTTGTTCCTATGATATCTGTTAGATGAGGAAAAAAAGCTGCTGAATGGTGCTTAGTAAGGAATCTATGAACCACAGCCTCATCTACGGACTATCAGGGTGGCAATACAGCCCTACTGAAACTTATTTTCCTTTTGATCAATCTGTCGAAGAGTCTGAAGTAACATTTCCATATGGGTTTTGTTCCTATTATGCAAGATCTGATGAACTACATTGTCTGAGACAAAGGGATTAAATGAATTGAAGTGGTGTTCTGGGCTTGGGAGTGTTCTAAGTGTCTTCACCCCACCTCTTCAGCCTTGGGACAAGAGACTTATTAGCTAATTACCATGCAAATGAACTGAAATGTAAATTAAGTGCTACATTCTAACATAGCTTAATAGTCCCAGGAGCAAGAATTTAGTTAATTTTAATGAATGGTAATTCTATCCAAAAATATAGTTTATTAACAAGCACATACAATAAATCGCACCACTAACTTTAAATAAACCATCTAGCAAGCTCACCTTCACACTAAGTGACATGTGGTTAATACAGAGCAAGAAAGCAACGCACATGTGCTTTCCACAGACACAGAATGAACTCCATTGCAAACCAAGTTCAAGTTCTAAGCCAAAAAAGGGCACATAAAAGCAAAAGCAATGAAGACTTCACATGAACATTGCTATTTCTTTCCACCAGACCTTCGGTCTCTTACAAAATAGGTCTGTAATACAAAAAAGTAATAAAAACTCTGGATTCAATTTATTCAGCCTCTTCCATCACAAGTTAACTATAACATTTTGCAACAACATTAGTAATATTAAAAGGGAGGTAAGAGGCAAAGATAGTTACATCTTGGAATTATGGAAGTGCAGCTGCAGACAGAGCTGCGGCCATGGATTCTGGTATTGTCTCAGTTTTTGCAAGAAATACAAAGATGGTAACACACATTCTTCCCTCTCATCAATTAGAACTTGACCCATTGTCCACTGACACCAGGGCAAAAGTTCTTCTGTTATCAGTGGTACTCTGGTGGGGCCAAAGCAGCCTTCCAAAGCCAGTTGTCCTCTCTAGTGACAGGTTTGTCACTCTCCAGTCTTCAGCTGGGCTGTGATGTCAGTAGAACCTGACACGCTGCTCCCACACGGGTGTTAGAAGAGTCCTGTTCTCCCTTCATGCCAGAAAAAGGGATTCAGCAGAATTCAATCTGCAGGAATTGAAGCCAACTTGGCAATAAACAGCACCACTCTGCTCACAGCAACATCTCAACCTCACCACAACCAAGTAAATAGGTTTGTAATGAACCTTGGTAAGAGCCCAGGAGAAGCATCAAAACAGAAAAATACACATTTCTTTATATTAGACATTGCTCTTTGCACAGGAAAGGGCATTTCTGGTCCTCTGAGGGATGATCAGGAAGGTTCCCAAGAACAGTGCTCCGAATGTAACAGTGTCCATGGCAAAACCACTCAAACAGGATTTTTAGACAAAGCCAGAGACTCCTCCATTTCCTTCATGGCAGAACAAAAAGCTACCTCTATATAGGGTTCGAATTTTATTAGCACGGTGCCTGTTATCACAACTTAAACACAAACTATGCCTGTGATCCCTAATAATAATAGGAGTTAATCTTAGGAAAATTTTATAGCAGTATCAATGGGCTAAAGACTTACTTTATCTCATTCCTCTCCTGCACTTTTCTCTTTCTAATGCCTAGAAGAAAAATCCCAATGCTTTTCCTGCTCCTGCCATCAGTGAAGAGTTAAGATCTACTGTTATGACAAAAAAACTTTTTAAATGGTAATTTTTTTCAACTGCTGGAACCTGACTTTTTGTAGTACACAGAAAAAATTACCTCAGTGGGAACTAACCTGACAAACCAGAGCAATCAACCAAAAATTACCCAGAAATAAACCCACTAAAGAGAAGTCCAAGCGTTGTGGCACCTTGAAAAACCAGTGATGCACACTGGTCAGTCAGCAAGAAGCTCCCTCTCCCCTCTGCATAGCTGGCTCTCATTGCTCGTTATGAAATACTCTTACAGCAGGACAACTTTAAAAAAATTTGGACAAGTGAGAATGGAGTTATTTTAATCTAGAAGAATATCACCCAGAGATACAGATGAATACAAACACTGTTCATATAAAAAACCCCCAAAACATCAAACATGAGTTTAAGCTGCATTCTCAGTCTATATATTGGCTTTCCCCTTCTTTGTTTTATAAAAATAGGGTATGACATTTCAGCTTCAATTGCATGTTTAAGTCATTTATTTATTGAACATTCCATTCTTGAAATATCATCTATTGAAGTGTTAGTTAAGATTCACCCTGCTTATAGAACAGCCTAAATTTCTTCTGAACTGCACTTGGAAACAATAATAAAGAGACTGATACAGACTCAATAAGAAATAATTAGATTATGGGAAGAAGAAAGAAAATAATAAATAAATAATTATAGTAGTAAAATCAAACTTCATTCTTCCTATCTGACTCCTAATGAAACAAATGCTAATGTCTTTGAGGTGATCACAACAAGATTTAACTCCAAAATAGTATTTACAGACTGAATTCAGATATAAACTGGGATTTCAAGTCTACAACTTGCTATAAAAAGAGGACAAAAACTTCCAAGAAAACATCTCCTTCAAAGACAGAAGAAGCCACAGTAAAAATAATACTGAAAACTCCTGATCAGAGTATTGTATACAAATTAGTATTTGTAACACTACCGTAGCTCTTATCGTCTGTTTTTAAAAAAAAGTGGATTCTGTCCTACACTTGCACATTTCTGATGCGGATATAATTGTACTTGGGCAATTTACATCTCAGCTCTGAGGTACGGAAGGAAGAGGAAAAAGCTGAAGGTGGATTTTGCTGCCTCAGCAGTGAACCCTGTGGGGCTGCTGGGCCTGCTGGGATTCCAACATGGAAACAAACCTGGAAAATGACACAGACAGAAATCCAACAGCACCAAGGCTGCTTGGACATGGCTCTTTCCCCTACTGCAAAGCAGATTTAATAAATGGGATTTATTTTAGAAAGTTTCACAATTCTTAAACAGTAGATGATACTTGCATTCCTGAAGGATTAAGTTCTACATTTCTTAATGTTAATTCAACTCTCTAAAACCAACCCAATAAAACCAGGAAAGATTTTTACAAGTAACATGCACAACCTAAAAATTCCACCCTCAAAACTGCCTTTTTGGTACTCTTTTAAGCTCTTAAGATACTCTATTTATTGAAGAGATGCCAGGAAGCCTGCAGAGGGAACAAATGCTTCTTTGGCAACAGGAAAACATTTTAATGCCTCCTGCCTTCAAAGTACGCACACCTCACCACAACATATGCTAATATACTACCAAATAAGTCTCTTTATCTTGCCATTTTTATAACAAACTGTTTCATTCATATCTATTTCAGCTTGTAACTACCTACTGCACAGAGCAGCACACTGTGCTAAATCAACAAGTGGTTTATACCTAAGAAATAGAAAGTAAAAAAAAAAAAAGAACAAATTATATTAAAAAAAATATATATTCAAAAACAAGTCAAGAGGGGCTAATCACCTATAAACTGTTTCAGTATAAAATCAAAATGTTAAGTCACGTAGGCATTTTGGGCCTTTTTTCCATCCTTTGTTCTTTATTTAAAATGAACAAGATGTAACAAAAGAAGATTCCCACAGATATGATAGTGAGTGGAAATTTGCACCAAATCTGCCATTAATATAGGAAAACAAATGTCCCAGCCCTTCTGTGCAGATATTCATGTGTGCAAATATACCTGTGCATGGAGATACACACCTGCTCCTGGATTTCCAGCCTTCTCCAAGGTTCACAATCCACTGACACACTTGGACAAATCAGCCAAATGCTGAATCTAGAAAAAGATCAAGACCAGCTCTTTGCAGATCTATAGTCTGCAACCGTAAAAATATAATAAATATAGATTTTCTATCATATTACTGGTTGGATTTTTTCCAAGGGAAATTGATACTTAAAGTCGTCTTCTTCCTGAAGAACTCAAAGGAACAAAAGGAAAGCTATTTCTAAAAATAAAAATCTCAAGCAATGAAAATAAAGAAAACACACCCTCAAACATGCTGGAGCAGGACCCCTTAGTGTAGGCATCAGTACCAGCCTTCACTGAAACAGGATCCTCAGTCTCCAAACATATCCTAGTTACTCCAATTAAATCACTGTGGTATTTAATGATACTAGAAAGAAAGACCTGCTTTTAGTACATGGATTTAAATACCACAGAGAACTGTCAAAGACTTGGTATACAACTGGGATAACTCTGCTGGGATAAACATTGAGATGAGAGGGAGAAAATAAGGCTGAATTCTATGGAAAAGTCACTGGGATCCATCAAAGGTTTCTGCAGGCTTACAGCAGTACACTTGACTCCAGCTGTAGAGGGGAAGAGGATAGGGATGAATAAGTGAAAACTTGTTTGCCATAACTGAACTTTTTTTCCTGTTAGAGAAATGCAACTACCTCAAGTGATGCAATGGGTCAACCTGAAATCAGGCACATCTGAAAAATACTGGAAATCCTGAAGTCAGAGCTCGTGAATGTGTTTGGTTTGTGTGCTGCCTCGGAGGAGAGAGAAGTTAATACTTTTAAAAGCTCGGTATTTACACTTCTGAAAAGTTCCTGCAGTTCATCCAGATTTGATAGGGCAGGGTTTAAGTGCCTCAGAGTGTTCCTGACTGGGCACTTCTGCTGCTTTGGCACACGCACACACGGTATTCCAGTACCAATGGGACATGGCATCGAATGCAGCTTTACACTGGCAGCACTCCTGAGGAGGTTGAAATGTTTATCAACTCAGTAGGTCAAAAGTCTGCAGACACTGGGTGGAGCAGCAGTATGCCACAAAACTAACAGTTGTCCTCCTAGGAGAAAAAAAAAAGGGGAGGGGGGGGAACAGTTGTCAGTAAAGATTAAAGCTCCTGGCTCCATTCCACACAGACAATGTGCTGGTTTGTAAAATACAGGATTAGCCCATCTCCACAACCCAGAAAAAGCACATGTTCATTTGCTCTCTTTCAGGGCCTGACACCAAGGCAGGGAAACACTGCAGGTGTTCTCTCAAAACCTTCCTGGTTTCTATGCACTGGGTTCAGAGCAGCAGCATGTGGTTTTTCTCTCTGAGCAGGGTGTGGCTGAGTGTCAGAGCCAGCAGGTTTAGCAGTTGACAGAAAATAGCTGGGCAGCCTCGGCCCTGCTCATGTGTTTCTTAAATTACTGCTTGTAGGCATGAAATGACTGAAGGCCAGTGTCCTCCCTGGTTAGCAGAGTGAACAAGCAGATCTTCAGAAAGGATGAGTGACAGGCAGTGCTGTCACACCGTGCCACGCAGTACAGCAGGGATGGCACTGCACAAGTGTGAACCGAGCCTCACAGTGACCCTGCTCCTGCCCCAGCCTGGCAGCAATCGAGGTATCTGCCTTAAAAATGTTCACATCTATTCTTCACTAACCCAGAAATCATGCTTTACCCAGAGCTCGTGGCATCTGTGCTTTTTCAGATACAGAAATCCAGTCCAACACTTAACTCGCCTTCCCTCTAAGAGGATACAGAATGCGATATGGAAATCCAGGCAGGAGTTACTGGCATGGATGTGGCATGTGCTAATCAGTGCTGTTCAAACGCCCAGGATCCCTACCCTGTGTGTTTTCATGGTCACTTTAAGCTCTTTAGAACAGAAACCCTGTCCGTCACATCTTCCTAAACCAGCTATCACACCTCCACAATTCCACATAATCTTACCATGTCAAGTGCACGAGCTACAGAGATAAGGATGACAGGCTGCCCTGTTTAGATCTCATTTTCTGTGGATTTGCATCAAATGTCAGCTACTTAAGACTGGATTCATTAAAGGCATTTTGCACAACACGGTACATTCTTGTCTAAGGGAAGGAATGATAACTATTTTTGAAACAAGTGAAAACCATGCAGAAATATGTATTTTTAATTATTATATTTTAGAATGTTAATATAGCGTTCTTCCAAAACCGCTCTAAAGTATGTTTTTGTGGTGTCCTAACTTTAATAATTCCTAAAGGTGTCTATGGATAATGTCTATCATCCTGTAACTGTAACTTCTACAACAAGCAAAGCTTAGCAATTGATTGCAAAGTAGTCCAAACTCTCACACTGTTGAATGATTTTGGGTAATATATAGATTTAGTGACCAGCAAGTAGTTTTCCATCATTTTTTTACAAAATGATACTGTTGAATGTTTGAAAGAAATTCTTGATAGCATGATTATAACATTTTATGCCACTGAGAATATTATGACTGTAATATGGGAGCAAATTATTTCACTCAACATGAAATCCACTGAACTTCGACATATGACTGAAGTGTAACAGCGTGGCAAATTGAAGTGTGCAGTCTCTGCAATCAGATCTTTCTAAGAAAGATGGCTTTTCCAAAATAGCATTTATGCAGCCCTCTGGCTGCTGCCCAGATTTGGTATACCTAAGTTTTTCATTTCATAAAGTCAAATTGCTTACAAATCAGATGCTTCTTATGTCACAAACTCACAGCAAAACAGGCTGTGATACAGCTGTGTAAAACAGGTACCATCAACCTGAATTATCCATTAGTCTCTCTTCTTTCATTAAAGATCTTCCAATTGAAAAGCAGTTTCTTGTTTTTATGGAAGATAACTATCAAATCAATGGATTTCAGCAGGACAGGAACCAAGTGGTGTTCCTGCATCATACAGACACCAACAAGTAATCTCAAAAACATTCTTTTTTAGAGCACCTGTCTTTTCTGCTCCCCACCTTTAGGTATATGCTTTTTAATTAATAGCTTGACTTTAATTCCCTAACAAGAACCTAATATCACCTTTGCTTGTTTAACTCCAAGTGACTTAGCTTTAGACCTCCTTCATTACTTTTCAAACAGTACAAACTGAAATTTCTCAGATGACACTTTTCTAATGCAGAAAGTGGATTTGTTGGTATTACGGCTCATGGAAGGCTACTCAGACTAATGGGTATTAGGGAAAGAATCGCTCACAGCTTTCCTCATTTATCTACATGAGAGCAACATTCCCTAAACCATATCCCCATTTTGAGTCCCTTCTGTGACTGTACTGTCCAGCAGGTCAGGAAGTCTGTGTGGGCTTGTTTGCTTGACTTGTGAATCCTGCAGACACTTTCACAACTGCTACAACCATAAAACTGAAGTATTATTAAAAACATGTATTGCTACAAAATGTATGCTCCTATGCAGAACGCTTCCACAGCATATCTCAAGTTAATTAGTGTGGAAATTAAAACAAGAGTATTTTACTGCAGAACATTTTAATTAAGCTCCAGCTTTAGAGCTTTTCTCCATCTTTGATCCTGAAGCACTTTTTGTTTGGTGGAGTAATTTGAAGTCAGGGTTGAGACAGACCATCAGGGCAATTACTGGTGTTAGGTACCACTTCCTTCCCAGGGCACAGAAGTGCTGCACTACCACAAACAGGTCAATCCCATCCCAACCAAACCCTTTCCTGTCTTACAGCAGGCTGAAACAAGCACATCTGAAGACCCTTTTAACAGTCTAACAGCAGTATTTTGGTTGACTCATGAATAAAATATCAGTCAACTTATACATACAATCACAGGCCAGGGACTTTGGATCTGAAACGCTAAGTCAAAAAAAAAAAATTGTAAGAATATGCTTTGTTCCATAAGGTGTTTTTCTTCCTAAATGAAACCCCAGTGTAATTTCCTGTATAATTACCCTTGATGCAATCCTGCCATTGGAGTTTCCCTCAAGGGAAAGAGCTTTGGGTAGACAATGGTAAACATAGGCTGGCTGCAGCGGTGGCAGTGTCCCAACGGACAGTGCAGCAATTCCAAGAGGCTTTTGGGTAGTGAGATTGGAGTCAGAAAGTTTAAATCTAGAGAAGAAAAGAAACAAAAAAATATTTATAATAAAATGATTGCATGATAAAGTCAAACACAACAAACAAGGTCCATGAACAATTCAGAAAACAGCTGCCTCACATTCTTAAGGCTTTGTCAAAACAATGAGGTAATACAAATTACCACAATTAAGAGTGAGGCGCATGGTGCTTTCCATTTCTAAGTTCAAAAAGTTGAAGTTAAATGTACAAGTTTAGCATCTGTTGGCATAAGTTTAACTGGGCTAAAATACCCAGGCGAAAATACTATAGCTTGAGCAAATATTAAAAAGGATTAAAAGATCATGAAGGATTTTTAGACACAGAGATGATCTAGACAGATGTTCAGTAACTAATAACAATACAACGTTTTGAAAAGGACATCAGTAGTATTTTACTAAAATATTTCAGCAACCAATCCAGCAGGACAGCTGACCTCACTACAAAGCCCAAAGTCCACCATCAGCAAAAAGGGATCTGCAATATTTGGAATTACTTGAAATTCAATATCCAGTCCAGCATAATTCCCCCAGGTCCAACCAAAGAGACCACTCTAAAAAGATCAATACATTCCTCATCTGTTAAGTGTTCCCCCACAGCTTACAAGATGCCATCATTTTCACCAAAAGGGACTCCAGGGTCATTTCCTGGGAAAGAGCCATCATTTTCCCAGGCCTGGCCCAAGCCACAAGGTGTTTTATAAATTAAACCTCACATGCTAATCTCCATCTAGAACCTGAGAGACAGCCAAGACAGGTGAGTGAGCTTAGGTGCTGAGTAATCACGACCAGATGCAGTACCTGATAAATGAGTTTTACGCTATCACACTGGTTTCAGCTTTCAAACACTGCAAGGTTGAACCCCAGACACAATGTACCACAACAGCCCCAAGGAGGGGACAAGCAGGACATTTGCGTCAGAACGAAAAGGTCACACTCTGCAGCCAAGAAAGGACTGAGAAAAAGTAGTCCAGTCACTTCTGTCACTTCCCCAGCAGCCGCCAAGTATTTAACAGCACTCTTGAAACTGCAAATTTAGGCAGTGACAGATGAAATCTGCTACTTCAATCATACGTGCCACCTGCTTCCCCAGCACAGCATTATGGTACACCTGTCTGACACAGGCACTGCTCCTGCCTCACTGAAATGGGGGTGCTGCTGCTGGTAATGACCACAGTCTTTAATAAGGTCACTCAGAATAGGACATATCTATGTGTGTGTATATGGATGTATAAATCCATCTTTTTCAGGTTCTGCATCTCGGCTAAAAATAGGTATAATCCTCACAGCCTTGTATAAAACCATTTACAAACCAGACTTTGCAATACCACCTTCCCATTCCCAACCAAACTTCACTGGCATCTTCAGGAACCACAGTCACACAGTTGGATTCCAGAAATTATTTTGCAAGTCACAAGTGGGTGAGAAAAGACAGACCTCCTTGTGCACTTTTCCTGGCAAAGCAGTGAGGATTCACTCCCGTGGCCAAGGTACAAGAGACCCTTTCCATAACCCCTCTAATCTTCCCACTGGAACTCTCTACTCTTCCGCTTTCTCCTTTGACCTTTAAAGCTGAGAATTCCCAAGATAGCATCAACAGTGGGGAGTCACAACACATCCAGATCTGAGAGGATCTGCAGGTTATCATCAGATATTGCTAACTCATGTGATTGCATGATGCAGAACCAGATGAGCCAAGGGCCACTTTAGAGCAGAGCGCCTGAATTGGGGCAGAACTAAAGCAGCTCAGCTGTCACGCTGTGCTGAAATGGCCGAGGGCTGCTCGCATTTCTTTTGCCTTATGTATAACAAGTCTGCCAGTTTAGGAGTGTGCTGCCTGGCAAGGAGGTGCATTGTTGGCTGATGCATCTGATCTTGCCTCGGGAACTGTATTTCTCATCTCCTATTTCCATTAAAGAGTTTCTCCTGAAAAAAAAAAGCGTCCTTCTTCATACAGGCTTCAAGTAAGAAACCATTTATAATCACCACTTGACCTCAGAAATAGTCTTTGGAACTCTGGTTTTTGATATTAGACATTTTTGTTCTAATGCAGCATTTCAAACATAATTTGATTAAATGAATCTTTTAAAATATAAATCCTTGTCCAAGCCTTTGAAGAGCTGTTAGAAATGTTCCTATCACTGCCAGAAAACACTTTCATTCTTTCTGTAATCTGAAGAATGCAGAAATTTCATACCTTTCAAAAACCTGTAGTAGGTGTTATAGAGGGTCCTCATGGCCAGTTCTTGCAAAGGCAGCACATGATCTGTTTCTGTCCCTATAGATTTCACCTCTGCTGGCAGGAACACAGTTAACTGGCCTGATGAAAAAGAGAGCAGTTTCACCTCTGAAACTTGAATTGGAGAACCACAACTAGAAGGACACAAGACATTTAGAAAATGGTTAGAAAAAAAAAATAATAAAAATAACTTCATGGGGAAACCCAGATGACCAACCCAAAGTAAGCCTGATACTGTTCTGCAGTGCAGCACCCCTCAGGGATTCCTTGCAGAGAGCAGTGCATGGTGGGGTTGACCTTTAAAGGTCCCTTCCCAAACTATTCTATGATTCTACGTTTCTACAGATTCCCACCTTCTGTGATGTGCTAGACAGGGGACATTTGGAGGAATTACTCATCAAATAACATAAAGAAATGAGAACACAATCCCAAGGGGGTGAACCGAGTTTGCTACGTGCCCATTACTTTGCCCACGTGACAATCTCCTTTAGCCTCTGACTGCCATTGTCAGTGAACACTTTACTGAGGGGAGCAGTTTCATACCCAACAGTTTGCTTCCCGTGTCTTGGATCAACCAGCTGAAAACAATCATGGATTACTCAACTGTAACACGAGGCAAACTCCAGCCACAAAAAAATGTATTATAAGTGCCACTGGGTGATTCTGTACTACACCTTTCCCCACCCACAGAGCTCCCTTGGAGGGTATGGGGTGGGGTAGGTAAAGGAAAAATAAAAACAACAGCCATGCTGTAGTGGGAAGATATCCTAATAAGTCTACTAGCCCTGCCCTTCCCAAATCATATATGGAAAGGGAAGGTTATTTGGATCCAAGGAGAGAAACTTAGCTTGTAGTAAAAATAATAACTCTTTATGTGATCCCTGTTGCAAGCGATCATACCAGAGAGACACGCATAGGAAAATTCTACTAAGAGGTTGGGGAAGTCAACAGGGGAATTGGAATTGTTTATGACAACTGAAATTTCAAGCCAAGAGCAACTTGTTAGGGCCAGTCCTAACAAATGGAACAGAAACACAAATTTGTCAGCCTTCCCAGATATTAGACCTAAAACGGAGGTAACCACTCTCAACCTTATCAGATGTGAAAGAAATCTCATACTCCTCTGACAACAGAGAACCTCATCTCCTCTGATTAAAGGAGAAACAGCCCAGAGAAACAACCAAAAAAGAGCAGCATTAAACAGCAAGTCAATAAGCCTCTTGCTAAATATTTAATACTTTCCCACAACCCATTAGTGAGGTTAAAATATAATTGGGAATTCAGAGATCCAGTATTCCAACAATCCATACCCAATGAGTTAGCTACCACAATAAATAAATCCATAATGTTGTATTTTCAAGCTGAAAAACCCCTTACCAACCTCACTAAGGGAAAAAACCCCATAAACTCACTACAGTCTCTGCAGTTCAGAGCTGGGACATTTAGTCTACTTTATGTAAAGGGTGAGGCTATTAATGCCACACACAAAATCCACAGAGGTTAAAATCTAGAATAGAGGATGGTCTAAACAGTTGGGGGAAAAAAAGGAGCTGCAGAAGAAACCTGGTGAATAAATAAGTGAGGAAAAAAAAAAGCTGGGACCACCTATTGGCTGCCTTCAACAAGACTGACAGATCCCTAACTGGGGACTATGAAATCCAATCTGCAAAAAATAAGATCAAAATTTATTTTGAGTGCTGAGATCATCACCTCTCATATAAAAGACTTTTTTCAGTCTGACTGCAGGATGCCCAGACTGAGATTCAATACTTACACAAGGCAATTTATATTCTATTTTCAGAAATCAAGCTTTATGTTAGTAACAGCAGCTTGTCAGATTTTATTCTCCAGTGGAGGACCAGACAGAGCACTAAAGCCTGGATCTTCAACTCTTGCCTGACCCATGAAAACCTTAGCCTGGTTACTAATGCTTTCTTGGAAAGAACACAGAAATCCTTCACATGACCATTATTACACAGTTTTAAAGTCTCTCAGCACATTATCGAATAAAACCTTTCGTTTCTTAATAACATATATATGCTCTTCCCACACTGAAATTTTTTCTTAAAAATAATCTGTGATGTTTCAAGACAGTTTCACAACGAAGATAAGGATCTGTTTGGTGCACAAATATTATTTTTCTTACTAAAAATTATCTTTTTTTACTATTCATTATGAAGGAAGAAAATCACTTTTCATTCCACAGAAGCATTACAAGAATCAATTTCATCACAACACTTGCAACTCCTTTAGTCTCTTCTATACTAGATTTTTAAGACTAGATTCTATAATTCTGTACTAGATTTATAATATCAGAGATACTAGCAGGTGGTCTCACCAGCACTGTACATATACTGAACAGCAAAAAGAACTGGTAGGCTCTTCACAAAGGTCAGTGCAAAGATAAAATTATTTTAATTGAGTATAAAATTAAAACTTAAAAAAAAGAAAAAGAAAGACATGGTTGTTGTATAAAACCACCTGAAATAGGCAGGACAGTTGGACCTAACTTGTTGGACCATCTCCTGCATTATCATTAATGTTTTTGGTCACAATCAATACAATTCTGTTAAATTTAAGGTCAATTTAATGTCTGTCTAACAATTTACAATCAGTTCTGAAAGAAAAAAGGCTAGAATTTCTCTTTCCTGAAAAACAAAATTAGTAAAAGCTTGCGAGTCACACAGTTCAGCAGAACTGTAATCCAACTGCAAGTATTTAAATATCACCAACCAGCTGACACGGGAATATTAGAAAAACCTTAAAATGCCAAGACTCAGCATCTCCCATATTGCAGCAGAGTGCAGGCTGTAGAGAGGGAATTTATATTTAATGCGAGATCTGCTGAGAGTGAGCATACCAGAAATTTATAATTAGATGGTAATGGGGACAATCCTCTTCTGATCAGTTTTACACCAGTAAGGCTCCATTCATCAGGGGTGCTGATCCTAATTTATGCCAGTGTCAGGGCAGAAAGAATTAAGCCAGTGTCCTACACAGACCACTTTTTTCTTGCATCCTAACCACAAACATGAGACAGCCTAGGATATTTTTAAAATCCACATGTAAAAATAAACCTGTCAATCCGTAACTCCTAAAAAAAGTCACTTTAGTTAGTAGGTACCAAGACCTACAAGAAGCTGATACTGGGATGTAAAATGAGTGAAGGAGCTCCACATGACTTTTCAAGATACGGCCGTAACTTACAGAAATGTGAGCACTTAGAAACAAAGAGATGCTTCAATATTCCAAAAATATTTTGTTCTTTAGTTCTGGAACCTCTGTATAGCCTACACTTTTGGCCAACTTTTAAATTCAGCTCTAGGCCTTACATTATTATTACAAATTCTTTCAGAGTAACTTCACTGTTATGCCTTAATACTAAAATAGTCAAAAGTCAGCAATTAACACAGAAGATTTATTACAAAAATAAAACAGAACTGTGAGCTGCAGTAATCCCCTCCAAGTAATACCAGGTCTGAATCAATCACAGACACACAAAAAATAACCAGTTGTATCATATGGGAGAATTTTGACAAGTACAGGTACACAAGACATCTCAATTAATTCATACCTACCCACTGCAACCAATGACTTTATTATACAGGTAAGATGGGAGGCCTTTCAGGTGAATATTGTTATCCACATAAACATACTGGAGCTCTCGAGAACGACCTAAATCTGGGTTTAGAAAACAAGAAAAGTCAAGGGGAGAAGGGATGACATTGTGACAATTATAAGCAAAGCAATTCTCTTTAATTATAAATAAGCTAATCAGACTCAATGTAAGCAAACATAAATTAGTACTTCTCAGTTGTAAATTTCAGCCAATGGTTTTCTTACGGATGAGCTGAAAAGCTGTTTAGAAGCAAGCATTTCAAATTACTAAAACAAAACAAAGCCCCCTTTCAGAAGCCCTGAAAATCCCATTATAAATAATTAAATTTTAACATTGACAAACTCTGAAGTCAGTTTGAAGAAGCAAAGGGACAATTGATTTCAAATCCTCAGTGCATACTTCAAGTTCATAAGGTCAAACCTGCTTTCATTAACTGGTCTCACGTCACTGAAATCACAGCTTCTCTATCTTTGGGAAAGTGGGCAAGACAGACACAAGAATGTGCTCTGTCCCCCTCTCCCTCTTCTCCAAGGAGGGATCCTTGCTGGGATTCATTAGCCTTAACCAAATACAAGTGCAGTCATTCAGAAACGAGTCCGTGTGATGCAGTGAATTACAGAGCCCGAGAAAACAAAGCACTAAACTGCAGAATGTTAGACATCAAAAGTTGTGGCTGCAATAAATGATCAATACTTCTGGAGGTGTGCTGCTTGCATTATTGCTCTTAAAATATTCATGGCTGCTAGTCAAAAGAAGCAAGTACAGCATGATTAAGTAAAGCCTTCGTGGACTAGGAATCTATTACGATACCTCTAGATAGAAGCATATCGGTACAGAACTATTTTATTTTGCTTAGAAAATTAAAAGGGAAAATTTAGATTTCATGGAATAATTCTCAGAAATCAGAATTTTGCTTATTAACAAGAGCTAGTCAGTGGTAAAACTGTCTGCTATTAAAAGAAATGAAAAACATACAAATGAAAGACATTTAAAAAGACACCAAACTGAACTAAACAGAACGGTCTGAAAGAGTTTTGGACTAGCAAGAAATCCGATGTGTAGGATCAGCTGGGCAGCCCATCTCATCTGTCACTCCCCTGCCCTTCGAGACACTGGGACAGGAGAAGACTTCTGTGTTTAGTGCAAAGCACAAACCAGGAGAACAGAGTCTGAAAGCCTCTGCCTGGGAGGGGAGAGCCGCGACCCAGACAAACTGCATCATGAAAAATACAAATAATCTGTGTGCTCCTCACTTGTTAAACTTTCATGAGTACTTTAGAGAGACTAAGATAAAAAAGCATTTGGCTGCATCAGCCACAGCAAGACCATACTAATATTGACTAATTCTGAGTTCCCATCTTTATCAGTTACCTTGGCTGGCAGAAAGCTAAGGGTAACTGGAGAAATGGGCACAGCCTCTGTCCCCTTTGTAATCGTGGCCAAGAACAGAATAAAAATTAAAACAACTTCCATGATATTTCTATTCAGGAATCCTATTTGGAATACTGATCTCTTCTCATTCCCTACTATAACAATAGGTAATACAAACCCTTCTTTATTACTGAATAGTTTTATTATACACAAGAGCTCTAAACATCACTTCGTGCAGATATTTTGAGTGATCCCTCCCCAAATGTGTGTCCATCTTAAAATATACTGAATGTCTTCAGCTGTCACTTGAATGGCAGCTGTGAGCACCAGAAACCTTAAAAGTTCATACTGAGGAGTGACACGTTATCAAATCTTTTATATAAAGTAGAAGTGATGATACCAACAGGAAACAAAAAGATTCCTTTTCTAAAATAAGAATGTTAACAGAGAAAAAATGAGTTTTGGATTTTTTTCCTTTTAACACAGGCCCTTGCTTTGCAACAGTCTGTGGAGGTTTCAGGGACCATAATCTGGGCTTTGTTCAAACCAGAGTCACTGGACATCAAGGGACACATTCAACTATCACATGCTGCTCTGACCCTGTCCCAGAGACATTCCAGTTACAGAACTATCTGCTGCATCCATCAAGTGTCCTGCCTCAGGATGGGAGCACAAATCCCTCTGCTGACTGATGGGCACTGCTGGAGATGCTGCTGAGCATCACCTCAACGAGATGATTTATTTGGGCTCAGTATTGCAGGGCTGAAAATAGTTTAGTGAAGTTCTGGGATATTTTTAGATGAAACAAAACCCCATTGTTATCCTACAATGAATAAAAATACTGCAACACTGTAACACCATAAAATATTGTAAGGCTGGTGAGGAATGAGCCAACACAATTTAAAGCAGGTAGCAGGTGGATGGGACATCTAATGTTCAGAGAATGTTTCCTCGTGTTGCAGAAGCCAGTTAGACCAAAAGCAGCAGAAAACTATGGGTTGCTGGGGCAGCTTGAATGTGCTACTGTTTAACTTATTAATTTAGAGAATGGCAGAAAATTTTTAAAAGAGGCTCATCTTGCTGGTTTCTACACAGATGTATGCAAATGGGCTGAAAATCAGGCAAGTCAAAAAAAGCCCTAAAGCTGTTCTTTTCATATGCACTGAGAGGGGGGAGTGAGGCTGCATCTCATCTCTTCCCTCTGTCTTTATCTTATGCTATGTTTAGATTCTAAGTTCTGAGTTGACTGCATTTCCTAGGTAATTAAAGCAAATTTTTGGATGTTAGACAAAATATCTCAGTAGGAAAAATTCAATTCCCAAAGCCAAATAGCCTGTAACTATAAATGTTCCTTTGATATAGTTTCTTTGCATTAAATAACCAAGCATCTTCTAGACTCCAACAGATTTTTTCCCAGTTTCAAACATTATCCATAAAGTTTAAATTTAAATAAATCATCACTTTGAAAGGCTCTTTGTATCCCATCCACATTAATTTTTATGTCTTATATCAGTCAACAAATATTGTTAAAAGTTCTCTAAAAACCATGCTTCTGAAGAACTTTGTGCAGTAAGGAAGATGCCCATCTCTGAAAAGGCTAAAGCTACAAAGAAGGTTTTCATGTGGCTTTTGCAAGCACTGTACTGTGTCTAAAACATTTCCACTTTCCTCCTTCCAGGCTCCAGATCAAAGACCTTTCTCCCAGAAATGACCAAATGCCATGAGTCCTGAACAAACCCCAATTCTATTTTTTTTTCTTTTTCTCCCTCCCTTTTTTTTTTTCTTTTTTCTTTTTTTTTTTAACCTCAGGGCCCTGGCATATGCATTCCACATGGCTGAAGATGGAACAAAAGCTCTTGTGTGGCTGCACTGATGCTCTTTTAACCATACTGTGAGGGCAAGGACACAAAAGCAGCATATACTGAGGTAGAATAAGACCTTTGTTTACTGTGCACTGATAATTACTAGACCCATTTTCTAAAGAAAAAGTGCACATAAGCCCTCAAATAAAGTGATATAATACTGAGTATTTGATGTCATAACATCCCCTGTACTGCCAGTACACTTGAGAATTTATGGCCTATTTTAATTATATTTGGACTTTATTACATAAATGATTTTTATTTTTGCAGTGTCATCAGATTCACATTTCTGCTTGCAGTGGAATTTGTTTTCGGGCATTGGAGCATTCACTAATGCTAAAGATTTAAAGTTAATTTTCAGTCAAAAGATAATTTATGTTGTAAGTGGATTGATATACAATGATCAGCAGATTTCCCAAGACCATTTACTAAGGGAGCATGAAGTTACCATGACAATAATACAACTGTTCAGGATGCAGCTTCCAGTTCAACTTATACATATAATTTCTGGAGTTGTTCTTAAAAATTAGTTTATTAGGAAGGCCTAAAGGCTGAGATCCATGGTGTCTCATTTCTTTCAGTATAAACTGAAATACTCACAGCTGAAAAATAATTTTTATAAAACACTGGCATATCCAATAATTAGGTGTATTCTGCAGAACAAATTACTATTTCTGCAGAATAATTCACTATTGTTTACCCATCTGCTTGTTTACCTACCAGTTCTGCAAGTCAGGGATTGGGATCGGGTATTTTTACTGTATTTTGTACAACTGATTAATAGTGTTACATTGTTTTTCTCGAGACACATGAGCCTGCAAACTTCAAAGAATGTACAGGACAAAGAACTACCCAACCCCTGTCCAGCAGTGCTGGGCTGCTGCTGCAATAAACCTTGCACCTATCAATCCAGGAACAGGAAAATGCAGATTTCCATTACACTTAACAAGAGGCTCTGCTGGCAGCTACAAGGGACAAACTTGGACAAGGCAGAATGGATTCCTTGTTGACACAGTAGATATCACTCACCATGTGAAATAAATGAAGTAAATAACACTTAAAAAGCATTAAGCAATTTGTTTCAAACGTATTTCTTTTAACATGGACACATCTAATAAAAAAAGAAAAAAACCTTAACCATTCTGTCAGGAGATGAATAAATTCTCTGCTTTTCAACATAGCTCCCTAATTGCAAAAACTTGTTTTGACAATATTTGCTTGACTATCACTTGCAAGTATTTCTGAAGTATTTTTCACCATTATTTAGCATCCTTACTCAGTCCTTAACTGGTAAAGTGAAGTTGATGTAAGAATACACACAAAAGCCCCACCAGCCAACATGTGCAGCAAGCAGAAATAATGCTACAATTATGCCTTAACTTCAGCAATACTCCAAGAAAAATATTTTCCCAAGCAACAGAAGATAGATTTAATCTTTTTGCTTTTCAATGCACTCTCTCTTCTACTTTATTTCATCACATCTTGACCACTCTGAAACCTTCTGATTCTTCAGAGGAAGGATTAAACATTTACATTTATACTGTGCTGCTTTTCCTCTGAACTCTAGGATTTATGATTCAGTTTCATATCCACAGATAGCAAATTATCTCCAAATGTTCACCAGTGAGTCACTATTAAGAACTACTGAACAAGGTCAATTGACAGTCTTTGATGTTTCCCGTTATTTTAAAAGTTCCTTTTGAATGTTTTGAATTTGAGTCTAAAAATAAAGAAAAAAGAAGGTGTGTCATTATATTAGAGATTTATTTCCTCCTTTTGAACTTAAAACACTTTGGCAGATCTATGGCTCATCCAGGTCATGGCTCGCTCACAGATAAGCTACTAGTGCAAAAGTAGCAAAAACTTTTTATCCTTTAAAATTTCACATCTTATCTTACTGAATTTTTGCAAAATTAAAAGTATTTAACTTCGTCTCTCATGGGAGTTAAAAGTATTTGCCAAAATAAGGGAAGGCAATTTGCTTGTTTTAGTGCTGTGGAGTCTGGATGATGCATCCTGGAACTCGTTTTCTCATTTATATAATGACATATGCTGGGACATAAGTGCAACACTCTGTCTGGAGACATTATTTGCACTTACTTTCCAGTAATATAAAATAAGGTGATAAAAAATTCAGGAAGATCAGTAAGTTCTTTAAAAACTGAACTGCTAGAACCTATACAACGTAATTAATTTAGAAATTATGATCTCATTTTTAGCCATCTCAATTTCCAGCTTCTTTGCAATGTGATTATCATAACTTAATCTGCACCTAATTAACACCAAACTCCGTATTCTAGAAAAACTATTAATGGTTATTCAGACAGCAGGGCAGCTCTGCATGTGTATCTCAGCTGAGATTACCCCATGGCAGGGCTGAAAAGTGACAAGTTCAGAGAAGAGGATTTGCTTTTCCCTAAGAGAACACACAGTGACTGCCCACAACAAACCCCCACACACCGACTGCACCTCCTACTCCTGACCTCCTTCCGCACTGCCAAACTTTCACAGGGTTGAGAAAAAGGCACATCAATTCCTCCCTGGGCTACTACTGTGGAAATTTTGATGGATGCCTATACACAGCACAAACTAAACCAGCGCTGGATTATGTGGTACGGACACTCCTAATGCTGAAAAGTAATTTATATGGAGTTACGGGGACTCCACAGCAAGTTTTAAACCCTAGCTGAAGAATCTTAGTTAAATCATCAGATCCAGCAAACAGAAACAGATCATTACCCAAAGTGGTGGAACTCAGATTACACAGTACTATATTTAAGCACATAATTTAAACTTTTTCCCCTCAGTTAGCTAAAAATAAAGCAAATTTGATAGCTTTAAAAAAAACCATGAAACCTTAACCTGCATTTTTTTTATTAACATATTTTCCAACAATATGATCCCTGTGACAACCCCATAAACAGAGTCTGTGGCGACCACCAAAGAAACTCACTTGCTGCATTTTTTTTTAAAATTTCTGGGGGCGGCCAGTTTGTTTTGCTGTGTGTGACCCCCCTCGGGACTCACCGAGGGGCAGGAACGCCAGGCGGTTGCCAGCCATGGAGAGCTCGTTGAGGCTGGGCAGCTGGCACAGGTGGCGGGGCACAGACCACAGGTGGTTCCTGTCTGCAGTCAGGTACTGCAGCGAAAGGCACATGTGCAGCCTCTCGGGTAGCGTCATCAGGCGGTTCGTGGAGATGTCCAGAGTCTGCAGCTCCCGCAGGTCTCCGACCTCTGCACAACACGAGTTAAGAATGGTAACTATTTGCACAAAAAACACCACAAAAAAACCCCCTCACATTAATTAAAATCAAAGTTCATCGGCGGTGCTGCTTTTCTCTTATGATACTGTTCTGTCAAATCATTTTGAGAACTGATACTGATGATCTCCATCATCTTCGTATTCCAAATCTTTTTGATACATGAAGATGATGGAGATTATTAGTATCAGTTAGGAACCTTTATCAGTATGTTCGAGATCTTTCAAAGAGCATTCCTGAATTGTGACAATTACTACTGTCAAAATATCAAGCATTTTCCTAGTCCTAAATCAGAACAAGGAAAAACAAAAACCCAAACCAAAATGCAAACAAAAACACATTACAAAGCTTGCTGATATTGAGGGTGTTTTGCACAACCCCAAACTCAGGAAAATTCAAATGGAATTATTATTTTTTTAAACACTGAGGATGCAATGAGTGATTACTTAAGATTCTCTTGCAACAAGAGTTACAAACACACGCATAGCACTTCTTGCTTAGTGACAGTCTTTCACCCAGCGTGCTTGGGAAAAACAGCTCTGTCTTCATGATACAGTTCAGAAGACCTAGTTTAAATTAGAAAAGAAATTTCCTAATAACCTGTAAGCGGTATTGTTATATTGTAGGAAGATATTTCACTAAGTTCTAACCTATAGTTGTAATAATTACAGTGTCTAGAGATTTTATTTTTTATTATTTCAAGAATTTAAAAGTAGATTTGGTCTTTCAGATAGTATTGTACAATTTTTTTTAACGTAGGTAACAAATTAAATTCTTAAAAGTCTGTAACACATGATCACATAAGCAGCCTCACCTGTGCAACAGTGTCTTTCCTTGTGCCTGGCCTGACTGACAAATTCAAAATATGTTAAGCAGCTCTGCAGGTTACGTCACTGTTTGTTTAGTTATTCTTTCACAGTTACTCTCAAAACTGGGTAATATTATATATTATTTTCCTCACACAGGGGGAAAGCGTAACATTTTCCCCAAGTTTTGCTTTGTTTTTAAATACTTCACAGCAATGGGACCAACTCATTAAGTGCTCGATGCCCCTAAAACTTGCTGCAGTTCTCAGCATCTTGCAGACCCAAATGTACTTTGCTCTCAGCTGAATGAAACCAGCTCTTGCATCTGAGAGCTGCTAAAACAAGATTCACTAGAATTTTCTACACTGAAAACACCAGACAATCTACACAATCCACAATCTGTACAATTTACAGCTCTATCACCCAGATTTTTTACAAAGATATAAATAGGGTAACACTTAAAGTTAAACAGAACCTGTTGTGCCCTTAAGCTCTCTGCAGCAGGAACTAGAAAATTCTGTTCCCTGAGCTCTGAGGTTGCACCTTGTATACTACACATAAAGAAGGAAACAAAACACTAGGTTAACCCAAGCTGTTTTCTACACAGTGGGAAAAAGAAGTTCACCTTGGGAAAAACTGCTATAAATGTTACTTTCAAGACTGGAAACATGAAAAGGAAAGAAAAAGAAGTTGTGATTCAGTATTAGAGATTTTCACACAAGTAATAGTTAAACAAAATACATGTGCACGTTTAGGAGGAGTTTCTGCCCACTGCAAACAATCCCAGCATTAACTACAATAAAGACTCAACAACACAGTTTCTGCATCCTTTCAGAACTATTACTGACAGAGGCAGCTGCTATACACAGATGATCACATTCTTCAAACCTCTTAGCTTTGATGTCAACAAGAATAATAAGCTTTACTTGAAAAGCCTTTTTTTTACTACAAGATTGGAAATAAATGACAAAAGCAAAATAATTACTACTGAATAGCACAAGACTACTGTGCAAAAAGAACTGCAGCAGATCTCATGTCAAAAGAGTTTTATATTCATCACAGAGCCATATGCTTGAAAACAGTGACAGGAAAAGAGCCACCTACATTCAGCCAAACCACTGACCACATGCAGTCAATAATAGGCCCAGCTATTTTCATGCACTAACCTTTTTCTCTGCCACTAAAAACAGTTCTCTAGTTCAGTTTAGGTCCAAAATCCCATAAATGTTACGGTTGGCAAAGCTGGCAGAGTTTCAAAGGCATTGCTAGAATGATATGTTTCAAATCTAAGAGGAAATAAAAGTATTCTCACTTTATCCTTCATCCAAAAAACACATACCCAAAACTTCATCTCTCTACCTTAATCTCCCAATGCATACCAGATGTAAACATCCACTTTCAACATCTAGTGCCACATGTTGCACAAACACCCACCGACCCACAATGAAGTTTAAGACTCAGCCAAACAACATAAAGTGCCATCATATTAAAGATATAACCCTCATATTAAAGATATAACCCCCAGACTCCCCACCATAGTGCTCAAAGCTCAGTTTGAAGAACATGCTCAGACATTTACTAATGACACTAAATTGGTTTTCATCTCATTAAAGCAAAGGGAAACAATAAAGAGGAATAACACAAATATAAACAGTCCATTAATAAGTTTTTCAAGCTTTTAGTTACTAAATACTATTATCCTTGCTTTTAAAGTCTTGCAGCATAAATACTGCAGGAAGCCTTGGCTAACAAACACAGTGAAAGACTTGCAAATCTCTCTCTTGCTGTCACCTCATCAAGCACTAGGATACACCAGAGGTGAACTTTGGAAATTTACAGCAGATCCAGAGACGAAAATGGCTATTCCCAAACAAAAAGAGCTGACAAAGGGACTTTCAGAGATTCCCCCAGCACCCCCAAGGGTAAGAAAGAGACAAGCATTATACATCACCATTAGACCATATTGAGGAGTTCCAATTACATTTAAATGAAATTCATAAAAGTGTAATTTAAAATTTATATTAGCTCTAGGATTAACACTATCAAAATCAACGTAGCAGAGCACTGAGCCCCATTCTGGTATCAGAAGCCAGAAAAAAACCCAAACTCCTTGGTAGCTTTGCTACCCCCCAGCTCAGAAGGACACAGATTTGTGGAGGCAGAGAGAGCCCAAATGTGATGTTCCCGTGCTGGTTCGTGGACTCGAGCGTTTCGGCCGTGTCCATCTGCAGGGCTTGCTGCCGGCACATGGAGCTGGGCAACTCCAGGGCCATATGGTCCCAATGTGTTCGCAGTGCACACACGAGGGGCTGACAGACTGGCAATCCAACACTCCCTGACCCCACGGAAACTTCCCTCCTCCAGCCTCTGAGGGGCCGTGCGGTGCCACAGACCCACACAGACCCACACAGGCTGTGTTCTAAAGCTGCCAGCCTTGGGGAAGTAATTTTATCCTTTCCTTCCCTGAAAACGTGCAGATTCAGAGGGATCACTGCAGCTCCAAAAAGCAGCCCTTAAGAGCTCTCCCAACTACTTGGAAAAAGGGACAAGTGCACTGTCCTCTTGTGTGTTGGGGTTTTCAACAAGAATCTGCCAAATAGATCTGTCCCCCAACACAATGAAAAAGAAACATCAGCATATCTTTAATATTTTTCTTAAATAAAAATGAAACCTGGAAAGAATTACAGGGAATGTCCAAAATTATTGACCTTCTAACAAAACTGATAGTTTGTATAAACATAACCAGGATCAACAAAAAAAAAATCTATTTCTGATTCATATGGTTCAAATGCCAGTTTTTAAAATTAATTCCCATGGTTTTACGTGACAGAAACAAAAAAACCCCATCTGGAAATAAGCGGCCTATACAACATAGAGTAATTGCCAAAAGCCATTCAAACTTCCTTAATCTTTCTGGGGTACAGGCCTCACCAGCTGCATGACCCAAAAATAACTAACAGTTTTTCTTTACATTTCAAGAGTAATCCCACCTTTCCCTGATGGGCCATAAACCAGATTTCATCCAAAGACATATGAAACACATACACAGTTGGATTTGAGCGTATGGGAGGCAGGGGTTTACTTTAAATCTGAGTCCTTATACCCCAGTAAAGTTAAAAAGGGGGACAGGAAAGGGCTACAGACCTACCTGCATGAGAATGCACCTCAAAGCAGGATATTAAGGGAAAGTAGAGAACCTACAAGGAATGGAAAAATGGACTCATCAGAGAAGAGAGCTGGCACTTAGAGGTCAGGCTGCAGAAGTTAAATGCAAACTGCCAGGAGGCCAGGAAAATGGGAACTCACAGACAAACAAAAGGTTTCTCAACAAGAAATTAAGAGCAAAAAATGAAGAACTGATGTCAACAAGGAGTAGAAATTAGGAGGACAAACCAAATATTAAATTAGCTTTTTGCATTGTTTTTTCCTGTGAGAATAATGCTGTGTATGAGGACAGAGACAGAATACCTCATGGGAACAAGGACAAAGCACTGCAAATTACCACATCCATTACTAAAATGAAATGAGGCTGCTTAAAACAATTTCCATCCCAGAATACTGAAGGAAAAAAAAAAAGGGTTATATATCAAAATTGCAGATTTGGGCACGAGGATTCTCAATGAATAGGACATTTTCTAGGATAGCAGCCTAGGGTTGGAGAAGAAATGTAGAACCTGTGTTCAAAAAAGCCCTGTTAATGTGAGTTCAGTGCTCCTCAGCATCTCATAACTGTTCTAAGCGGAAAGAGCATGCAAGAGTAACCAGTGACTGGAACATAAATAGAAAGCAGAATGAAAATGCAGCCCAGATCTTCTCAAATGCAAATCAAGTCATACTGGTTTATCTGTCTTTGATGAAATTTCTAGGTTAATGGTAACACATGAGTTTCACATCTCATGGTAAATTACTGGGATGGAGAAAATACTACTAGTGGTGGTGTTCCTCAAAGGGTCTACTTTGTTTAGACATTCTATTTTGCACCTGGGTAAAAAATAATATTAGGTTTTGGGTTGCTGTCAACCCAAGTATCTAAAGCAGTAGTAACGTGGTAGAGAACCAAATTGTCATACAGGAGGAAAAGCAAGAACTTCTAGACCTAAGGGATTGAAATGGAAAGAAAAAGAACAGAAAATCACCATGATAAGAAGGTGCTGCAAGTCAGGGCTCTGCTTGAAGCAGTGAAGGAAGAGAGGGACTTGCTATGCTCGTTCACTCCCTAAGGGCAATAAGGCAATTTCTATGTACAGCCAGCATTTTGTTAGGAGAAGGGAAGTTTGTTAATACTCCTTTGTATTGCAGGCAACAATGATGGTCTTGCTTTTATCATCCAAACCTTTAACACTGCTACCCAAGAGCTCTAACAGAAGGTGATGGATGCTCTCTGTTCTGAGGCTGCAGCTGAGGAGTAACAAATCTCTGCTGTTTACCATGGAGTGATGTTTTCCAGCTTGAGGTACCAGAGGGACAATTTCTTATAAACAGTTACAAAACTGAGCCCTGTGAGGACTGGCTGTGACTGTGAGCTCCCACAGCCCAGGACTGTGAGCCCAGCCATCCCTCCCATCCCAGGATCTAAAATGAATGGTGGTTGCTCCAGGAAAGGAACAGAAGGTGCTACAAGTGCCTACCCTACTTCACCCTTGAAATAATGTTTTAATCAACTTCTATGAACCTGAGCACAAGACGCATTTCCCTATTAGACCTGTAAAACCACGCACTGGTGAGGAAAAAGTGTTTGAAGTCTTCCATACTTAACAAAACTACCTGTCCCACTAGAAAAGAAATCCAAGTCTATACATGCCATGAATTTGAAGTGGATACTATTATCAATTTAAAAATGTAACAGACAGGAAGTATAAGTTTAAATTGCTGAGAGCTTGATGGAAAAGATCTCCTTTAGATCTGCTCCGGGATGTCTCAGGAGGACTTAAATAGACTTTAAGATGGTTAAAACAAATTAAATAGCCTATTATATATTACATTACATTTACTGTCCTACCACGCAGCTCACATTTCATAGCCTATAAAAATTAAATTTTCTAGCACAAATTGACACTTAAGGTAGACCTGTGCCATCTTCAAACAAGGAAGTTTAACCATAACTGAAATTGGTATCATTAGATTTAAGGACAATGAAAGGGGCAGGCAAATTGAATCCCATTTACATTTTGACACAGCTGCATGCAGCTCTTTTTCTGCATTGTTGGTGACAGAGCTTGAAAAACGTTCTGTTTCTCAAGTCTAACAGACCTGAAGATGATTTTCCTCATATTTTTCCCATATAGGCTAATATTTGCTTTGTTTCTTAAGGGAAAAAAAAAAAAAAAAAGAGGTACTGGAAGAGATCTTGTGATACTGCAACAACTATTTTATGAAAAACTCACTTTTAAATAAGGTGCTGAGTGAGTTCAAACCCATAAAAATTCTATGGAAGAAGAAAGCCTCTATCCCAGCTGATCAAACTTCAATCTATTAATTTCAAAGCAATACTTATGGCTGCATTTCACACAAATATTCTGGCTGCAAAGAACAGGGGAAAAGATTTTTCTGGGGCAGGATAGTCTTTTTGAATGAACATAGTCATGTAACACCCCTCAAAGCTGTTCCCAGTTCTTGGTTTCACCTACTTCAGCCATAAACTACATTGACTCTTCTCCAAAACACTTAAGAAGCAGACAAAGCCCAAAACCAAATGAAAAATACATACTTCTACTGAACATACCAAAATAGAATCTTTTTTTTCCTCAACCTTGCTAAATGTCACATGCAAACTTAGTACCAATCCTTATTTATTTTGTGCCATCATTCACAAGCAAAGGTGAGAAAAGTGGCTCCATAAAGTCCAACCTTGCTAAACAGTAATTTTAGGTCAGCTAAAAATGGCTGAAAATAGACATCAGGCATGAGGGTCTCATTAAGTCAAACTCGTCTAAAGGTCAGTGGTTCCCCATCTTACACCACAATGAAACTTCAGTTAACACAACTGGCAGCTGTCTGAATGCCATGGGCCCAGCACTGTGTGCTTCCTTCAGCACACACACCGAGCTCACATCCACAGTGGTTATTAGCCTGTATTTCCTCTCAGTGCAGGTCTGGAATTACATTTTTGTCCACAATTTGATGGTTTCAATGAGAACTGTTAGAATAAATCATATGATAAAAATACCAGAAATTATCATACACGAGAAAAGTGGAAAAGGTGGGAGGAAAGGCACGAGGGACAGGGAGAGAAAAAAATTGTTTATGCACAAAGGTAACTCAAGGCCATGAAACGATCAGGTTTGCTGTTTTCTTGGTTTGGTTTGGGGTTTTTTGTTTGTTTGGTTGGTTTGTTTTTTCAGAAGACAACCTATCCTTTCATTTTGTTCTAGTGTGCTCTGCCTACTTCACTGCTCCACAGCAAGGTACTATTGCTACACAAACAAGCTAGAGATGGTAAATTAATGAATTAGTATTATTCTATGGTTTTATTAAATGATAACTCAAATTTTTAATAGAGCAGCCAAAATGAAGTATAAAGTCAGAATGGTACTTTATCAAATATATTGCATGAAAAGTTCTGCTAGCACTCTACAGAAAAAGTCTCTTATTTAAGGAGGATTTTTTGCTGTTGTCTCTCCTTTGAGGAGCAGCTGTTTTCCTTTTTCTGGGTGGTATGAACATAAACAAAAGTGACATGAATAAAGCATGAGACCTGTTACGTTTCTCTTGTTTTGTTTATGTCTGACTATCTTTACTGCTGCACATCGTCTACCATTCACTGTGCACTAATATCAATACAAGGAAAGGGGGGGAAAAAAGCCTTCCAGAAAAACTTTGTGCATAAAATACAGAGTCGATGATTTGAACTCACGATGCCGGACAGCTGAAGATGGCTCCTTAAATACAACAAACCAGTACTGAAACCAAGGCAAAAAAAGGAGCATTCTAAGGAGAGATTAAGGACAGCTCAGGAAGCCACAGAGACAGGGCTAGTCCTGGCTGTAAATTCTAGGACAGCTTTTTCCTTTCTTCTTCCAAGGAATAACTTGAGATCAGCACAACAGAGTGGTCTCTGACAAACACAGATTAGTGGCTTCTAACCCGTTACAGCACTGATGTCTAAATAATCCACACAAAGACCAATCTGTTGTGACTGTTGCTATCAACTGTTTCCAACCAACTCACAACAGACACATCTTTCTTCTTCTTGAGGTTAGTTAAGGTTTTTTTTTCTTCCTCTCCACTAAATGCACAACAAAAGCAATAGGTCCAGGTTCAGTTTTCATCTTTCAGTGGAAAGCACTGTTATATCAAGGCAAGTTATGGCTCACTCGTACTATTGGGAGACACCACAGAACACCCTCCCCTGAGGGTCAAATTCGGCCTTGGTAACAAAAAGATGCAACTACAAATTTGTGTGGGATAAGGAAAAGAATCAAAGGGAGATCTTTAGCTTGGAGCCACATTTACAGCAGTGGAGTCACCATAGTTGTTTTTTAAATGAATGCTACTGGATCGGACTGCCTTAAGTCCTATGAAAAGAAGAGTTCTTGCAGGCCACTGAAAGTTACTACAAATTGCAACAGTAATTACTGGGGAGGGATTGGCTAAATGTTACAGGAAATATTCCCACTATAATAGACATGAAAACTATAGATCCAGATGTCCTTTTCTAGCAGCAGCGCCAGGAGATTCTCTTGCTCCTCCTCACTGTCCCAGCTGTCTCTGCTGAACTCAGCAGCCTGGAGAATTCACCAGCTGAGAAGGGGAGGCAGGAGCTGCTATAATGACACGGTTACTACTTGAAAAATGGTATGGACCAACTACTAACAGTTCTAAACTGAGATTATCAGTAAAAAAAGAAGACATCTGACTTCAGGCAACGCTAGCATTGTCCCGATTTCATAAATGCTGAGAGCAACTGCAAGCCTTGTCTTAATCAGTGATAGTGTCTGCTGTTTAGTGTTTCAAATCAGCACAAAGTAGACAAGTAAGGCTTGCAATTACACTCCAAACCCCCCACTCGAGTAATTCTGAATTGCATTCCTTTACCTACACAAATAGTCTTAGTTAATAAAGATCTCAAATGTTAAATAATTACCAACTAGAGAACACTTGCACTTGCTTGGCATCAAAGCCTTCCATCTAGAATGACAATTTAATGCAGATTTGGACAATGCTACCGTAAACACAGGTCTTTATTTCAAATAAATACCACTGCAATAACATTAAGTTAACTGAAATACAGGTATCAAACTCTGTGTGTGTGACATGGAGCACGGGAAGGTTAATCTCACATCATACCTCGAGTTCTACACATTCTCTTTACAGGCTTCTTCCATTTAGATTTAGTGTCAGTAAATGATGCGTTTTATTTTGCCTCAATTCATTTAATAGAACAGCTGAGTAAAAACAAGGATGTCAATAACAAGTAGTAATTTAACTCTCTCACAATGGTATGCAGAAAACTAAATTACACTTGGTCAATAAGGTCAAAATGGAAATCGATACATTATAAAATTCTTCTACTGCATAGCATTAACAGTTTGTGTTTGTTCCCTTTTGAAGACTGAATGACTTCGTTCTCCAAGCTTCCCTGAGCACTCAATCCCTACTAGTAAATTGCATTTGCTTAATGCACAAGTAAAATCAACTACCTGTTAATATTGCTAATCACTGTACATAGGTTAGGGAGAGCTTAGGGAAAGAAAGAAAAAAACCCAAGGAAACCAAAGAGACAAAAGTACATTCATAGACAACTTTATAAATCAAGACTTTAGAGTTTAACAGGAAAACAAGTTAACTTTTAACATCCAATCTTAAAAATATAAAAAATAAACTTCAAGAGCTATTTTTTCCTGTCACAAATGTTAATTTAGTGCAACCAAAAAAAAAGAAATCTCACAAATTTCAAACTAGTAAGAGCTTTTATATGAAAAATTACTAGCAAATTAGTTTAGTTTAGTTACAGTTAACAGATAAACTTACTTTAAAACAATGCCAGTAAAGGCAGTAAGCATGGATGTAATCCCCCAGAAAAGCTGGTTTTGCTTGTATGGATTACTTAGAACCCTCCCAAAATAAGTCAGTGCAGCAAAAAAAAGTCAGAGCTCCTTGGCAGTCCAGCACACTGAAATCATGAAGGCCTTTCTGAGGTAAACCTGGAAATTGCAAAGCAGGTACCACCATTTCTTTTTTCACACATTTACCAACTGATGAAAAATTTCCTGTAGTTTAGTATCTGTTCAAAGCTGATGTTCTCTGAAAGCCTGACTAAACACCACTGAGCAGATTGTTGGTATTAAAGAAGTTCTCATACTACAAAAAGCCCAACACCTTCCGTATAGGAAACATCTTTCTCAAAATACCTCTCCACCTCTGAGGTTTGGTCTCAGCCTTATCCATACACATCTGTCTTCACCCGTGTGAACAGCTATTGGCGAACGTTTACGAGAGACGCCCTTAAAGCTCCCTTGAAGTTCAGTTTTACTTTTGGGTAACAGCTCTAAACCAAAGACTTTTACAAGTATTTTAAAGAGCATCTGTTTTGAAGTTGCAGAAGCGAGGTTCATATATCTCACATGTGTTTGAGCCAGGCAATCAGTAAAGGCTTATCTTTACTATCAGATCATCGGCAGAAGAATTCAGTGCTGACAGATGAGTTACAAACCAACTTTTCCAGCACTCCCTTTACTCAGGAAGCAGGTCTGAGATTAGGCACTATATGATTCCTCGAGTTGAGGTTAATTTCTCTGAGTATGCCCTCAGTAAGAAGTGATTTCTGTAAGAACAGTCAGAGGGAGAGCACTTACTAGAAGTCCCATCCTGCTCCTCTCCTGATGGAGACAGGCCGATACACGCATTGCGCAATGAGGAGAATCCGCCTCGTGACAGCCCCGGGGGTGCTGCTCAGAACCTGACTGCTGCCAGCCCTAACACGGAAAAACCCTGGTATCAAATTCCAACGACGAGGCTTTGCTGTGCTCTCAGTAGAGGATTCAGCATGTTGACGGAAGAAGTTTCAAAAGGAGGGGAATGACACCGTAAAAAAAGTTACAGTAACCTACACAAATTTTCTTTTGATGTACATTTTTTCCTTAGGTAAGAATAAAGTTAAAAGACCCTAAAGATTCCTTTTTGGGTTAGGTTGGGTCTTCTCTAAAGAACAAAAGCAAACTGAACCCCTCCCATTATCTTAAACATAGCTCCAAGTACTCTATCATAATAAACACAACAGTGATTACATGAATTTTCACCAGTCCTGATGACAGTTGCACAGCAAAGCAGCCAGACAAGCAATGAGCCATCACACCTTCTCATTTACCAACATTTTCAGAGATGCCACCAAGAATTTTTCAGGGTGGGAGGGGATTTGCCAGAGCTATGAACAGAGTAATGACCTATTAAGCTTCAAAACCTACTCTGATAACCCATAAAATTAAGGCAACTAGAAATGTTATGTTTTATAGTCTTTATGGATTTCCAGATACATTTATGTAACACCTTCAAACCCTCCAAGCAAGAATACACAGAATTACATCCCTGCAAAATGAAATTCCTGGTAGTCTGTTTTTCTACATCTTAGATTCAACTCCACAGGATCGACCAAAAGCAACCAAAGACCCTCCACTTCTTCCTCTCATTTCCTATGCAGACAATAAACTCCCATAAAACAAACACCACAGATGGAATTCAAACACAACTGTAGCCACTTCCAGACTGATTTTTTTCTGTGGTATATAACTGTGTCACAACAAGTCCTCCCCATAAATTTCAAACCCACGTTTTCAAACAATCAAAATGTAAAAAACAAATAATTCCATTTGACCTTCATTATTTAGGTCTGTGTGCCAGGTCTAATCAGTTCTCACAAGCACATTCCACTTCTTAAAAACAGACTGTAGAAATACATTTTTCAAACTAAAAGGAACACAACGCATTGTTTTGATGCTACAGCCTGAAGCCCTCTATCTGAGTTTTATCAAAGTATACTCTATCACTGATCAAAGCAGCAATGACAACTTAATGTTCTCTAAAGTTATATATTGCTGTATAAACTTCCCACTTTTGTCTCATGGCCCCCAGCTCAGCATGACATTGGGGGGACATTCAAAGGTCAGGAGACTTTCTTTCCAAAGCCTTCAGTTCCCGAGTGGCAGCTCTATTCATGGCAGGAGTGGGGAGTGGAATTCCATAAGGGCTCTGTTCCCATATACCCTAAAAACTTCAGGTTGTCATTTCTTCTGGCAGATGTTTGAATGACTACTTGGTATGTTACCATATCAAGTATCTGTCTGTCTAGCAGCATTTCCACAGCACCCTATTACTCATTTTATTGTCATCTCAAGACCGCTTCGCACTCTAGTATTAAAACCAATATTTAATCTTAAATTTCTTTCAATTTATTACTTTGCATATAC
This sequence comes from Pachycephala philippinensis, assembly GCA_013397055.1. Taxonomy (NCBI): domain Eukaryota; kingdom Metazoa; phylum Chordata; class Aves; order Passeriformes; genus Pachycephala; species Pachycephala philippinensis. The sequence continues at coordinate 77,160 of VWZT01015770.1, forward strand.
CACATAAGTAGATTTTTAAAGCAAAGTTTGGAAGTTACTTGAACATGCAAGTCTTTTCCTTTTAAAAAAAATAAATCTGTATTTTAACAATTCGCTGAGAAATCTCAAATTGAGTTTACTAGAAAAATGTTATGCAATTTCATGTTTAATGAACTGTGTTGAAATGAGTTGTACTTAAGACTCTTTATTTAATAAAAAGGCATAAGAACATGCAACATTAACTACCACGTTTCTACAGTCATATTAAGACCTCCAACATCTTCACAGAGTTTTAAGCTTCAGATGAATGGTTGTCAGGATTACTTAAAGCACTCTCAACATCGTCAAAATTCCTGTCTACCCCCATAAACAAGAGGAAAACCCCTGGAGAAACGAGGCTTACAGTCACTTGAGAAATCAAGCACTGCCGAGCAGAAGAACGAGCCAGGATTTGAGAGGCAGCACCAAATCTCTGAACAATAGAGAATCCAGTTAAATCTGCTCCCATCCTCTCAGGAATGTGAGAATCATCCAAGTACCCACCATTACAAGCAGCTCCAACTCCTTTATCTCCTATCTGAGAGCCCTCGAGGGGAACAGCTACAGGGGAAAGCCCATGGCCCGGAGCTCAGCAACAGACGTGTCCCTGCAACGATTCTGATTTTCAGGAGCACTTCTAAGCCAGAAGCTCAACAGGCTTGGGAGCACCACCGGGAATAATTAGTTTGGCTCTTTCTGCTCCATCCTGGTTTCACCTACACCTCACCAGGTTTCTTAGCAGCTCCTCTTCAAAGGAGGACAGAACGGGGAGAGGCTGGAGGGGGTAATTCTGTGAGTTTGGTGCATGGAAATCTTTCACTGGGATCTCACTTGGAACAGAAGGGAAAAAACGGCAGCATTGGCCTGTTCTCAGAATCCGGTTTCAAAATGAAAAACATGGGGATCTAGGATTTGGAATTGAGAATAAAATCAGAACTGAAAATAAAAAAATCAGGCAATGGCAAGTCACAGGCAGCCTCACACAGACACAGTGTTACCCTCTACAATCAGGTTTGTTCAACAATCTATTAATAAAGTATTTAGTGATCAGAACTCAGGTGGTGTCCTTCTGAGATGTCTCTGTCCAGACAGATGCCACCATAACTGTCACTAAAATCTGGTGGCCAGGAAGAATTGCCACATAAAAAGGGAACATTTACAGGTCAGTCTCTGCCCAGATCATACAAAGACTTCCAACAAAACAAGAATGTCTGAGATGCTGATGTACAGCACCCTGCTCCCAGACACTCCTGGATCTATTAATGAACTCAGTAATTACATCAGCATACTGCTCATGTTTAAATACAGTCAAAACTCAATCAGGCACAGATTTTTTTTCAAGTTAAAGCATCACCAAAACTAGAGGCCAAAAAAAGTGTGTTTGATCCAAAATCATTATAATCTTGCTAAAATGTGCAAGAAAGAAGAAAAAAAAAATCAATAAAGTTATGTTACAATTTTGAGTGACGTTTAAATATTGCAAAGCTAATATTAGAAAACTCAGAACATTTGGTCATTACCTTGTGCTACAATAGGATTTTAGGCTTCCATTTACTGACATGAAGCCACAGTGCCAGGTTCAGTTTGTGCCTTATCTTTTTTTCTGATATGGAATGACCACAAAAGTTAAAATCTGTTTTATAAAATTATATTGAAAATATAATGCATCGAACCATACCACAATTTCTTTTTTTTTTAAGTAAACCCATGCTCATTAAAGAAGCCTAATTTCCAAATACTTTTTCCAGTGATTGCTCTAAATTAGAATAGCAAATTTGAAGATGGAATTTTCTAGTCCAATAAGCCTGGTACACAAAGCAATATTTGAATCCGTAATTTAAATGTTACAATGAGAGACACTGATGGCTTCCTCCAACTGGTTCCCATTAGTTTTCAGATTACTGAATTACAACACATACATACTCAGCACATGCATTGCTGAGGACCTGCTGTGCAGCACCAGAATGAGGAATACCAGGAATACCGCAGGCCATTGTTGAAAGAGATACTTTTGTTGGATTTTTTGTTTCTTAACGTCATTTCTGCTACAGTTACGGGAAATATTTCAGTTCCAGTGCACCCAAGAGAAGCCCATCTGGAAGAAGTGTTGGAACAAAAGCCTATATTGAAACATTTTTGAGCATAAAATACAGGTCTGGAATTTTTCTGACTATGTTTATACTATTTTTGTTACCAGCATCCAGTGACATTATGAACCTTCCGTGGTACACTGAAAAATGTTGTATGATAGTAACAAAGAGGCTTTTAAAAGCCCCTCAACAGGGGGGGAAGTGGAAAAGAAAATAACACTAAGAAGGCACAAGTAGACAAAGACAGAACAGTGAGCAGCTCTATGCACAGATGACTCATTCTGACATTCTATACAGGTGAGGGTATACAGGAAAAACTTCAGTTAAGGAAAATTTCCAGGAATTTAGTGGAATTCTTTTATTCTCTGTCTTCACTTCCCTCCCCATAAATTTCAAGCACTCAGAAGTACTAGTAGTCCTCCTGAGATTTTAACCCAAACCAAATGTTTGAGCAAGGCAGACTGTTATAAAATCTCAAGCAACCAACATCCTTTAATTAAATAGGTACCAGTGTGTTTGGACGTGCATGGGAGTTAATCCATAAGGAATACCAGCTGTACAATACACTGCCCTGTGCTTTGGTCACCTCCAGGCAGTTCACAAAGTCCAATCCCAATCGTTAACCAGCCACGTTGCCATTTTTTTCCTGACTCCTCCCTGCTCTAATTTCATAGGAGGAATTTTTCTTATAAAAATTCAGTCCTTACAGGCTGCCTGGATAGGGCTGTACTGGAGTTCATACAAAACCAAAACATTTAAAATCTTTTCCTCCTAGAAATCTAATGAATGACTTAGAGATACTATCAGGTATTTTTATTGTGCTTCTGGATTAATACAGGATAATTACCAAAGCCTTACTAATCCTGATGTGAAAAACACAATACAGTAACAGGCAAATATGGTTAAATTTTGCATTGATTTAGGAAAAAAGTAGTAATTAGTTGTTGTTGAACCTAAGAGGTAATGTAAAGCTTAGTATGTTGACTCTTGGTTTTATAAAGCAAACTGAAGCTAGAATTGACTTATTAAACAGAGCATATATTTTACAGATCTGTGCAAAGAAAACCTTATTTTTAATAATTAGGCATCAATTCCTTCAAAGAAAACAACATATTATTATAATAATTAACATATTCTTTTTAGGAGGCCACGCTCCTTTAAATAGTCACATACTTCCAGAGTGCAAAGCTCATGTAACCTAATCTGTGTTTTCCTCAAATCCCCACAAGTCCATTTACTTAAAAACACCACGCTCCTGGATGGGTGCCTGGCGTACCAAACCTGTCCCGTCGTGCATATTTTTATACATGTTACTAAATTAGGAAAGCAGAGTGGACTAAGGTTATGCCAACTTGGAAAAAAGAACAGGGTCTGCATCAGTTTGTGCCTTTGCTTTTAAACTCACAACCATTATAAAAAAATTTGAACTTTATTAAGTATCAAAGCGATATGCCCTAACCAGAGACAGTAACAAAAGCAGAAGGGAAATCTGGGGGGAGCAGGTAAGAAGCCAAATTTATTCCTCCTCATTTTGAAGCCTCTAAATCAAAATGTGGAACACAAGTTTAAAAAAAAAAATGAGTTAGGACCACATATTTTCATGCCAGGGTCTAGAGTAAGAATAGAATTATTGGCATGCTGTACCCATCAGTGGAAATCTACTGTGAAAAGAAGGGAGGGAAGAAGTCGTGTTTATGTGCCTTTAATTAAGATTTACTGAAATCCCTCATATTGAGCTCTATTCAGAATTTTAAGTTGGGTATTCAAGAAGTCTTTACCAGTTAAATACTGGTATGAATAGTAAATACAGATATTGTACTTTAGAGCAACGTTAAAAAAATGAGAGAAATGAGTATGCAGTTTTCATATCTGGAAGTTTCTCCTGCCCCCAATTAGTAAAGCAAATTCCAAAGCAAAGCAGACTGCAATAATCCCTCAACATTCCAAGGGTTACTGTATAAATAGACAAAGCAGCAATCAACAATTATAGTTTGATTTATAATTTTAGTAATGACTGAACCCTTCTTGTCATTACACTGAAGTTACCTATGCAAGACATAATTATCTAGTATTTATCTATAAAAGTTATGTATTTCAAAATTCATCTTCCTGAACTCTTCCAGACTTCTGGAAGCACAAGTTGTTTCAGTTACAAAAACTCACTGATCTTACCGCTATTAATTTCCTATTAACTTAGAGGATTATTCATTATGGAGAGATAATTATTAATTTCCTAATAATGGGTGGGAAGACTCAATCCTCCCCAACATTAAATATGATCAGCCTCAAAAAGGTGTGGTCTTAACAAATGGAATGGGAACACCCAAGTTCTATTTCTGGCTAACACTGACTCCTGCTGTGGCCTGGAGCAAATCACTTCTGTTAAAAACACTTTTTTTCCACTCTGTAAAATGAGGATAACACTCCCTTATCAGCTTCACAGGATCTTTCTCAAATGCTTTGAAGATAAAGTTTTATAAGCCTACAAATGTATTTTAATGAGTCTTAAACTGACTATATTTCTAAAACAATTTGCCTTAAAAAGGAAAAGGATTTGAACAGAACTGAAAAGAAGGGTCTCCATGCTGTTAACCTCCCTCAATATTGCTGCAGTTTGCACTTTAAATACACCAAAGGCACACGAATTCATTTTCCTTCAGTCTACCTAAAGGAAGCAAAATGGCAACAAGTGGATGCAAGATGCAGGAGTCTCCAGAGACAACGCAGAAGTGTGGATGTGCAGTGGAAGCCACACATTCCCTGTCCTGGGGCAGGAACCTGCCCTGGGCTCTGGCAGAGACCTGCACCCCTCCAGCAAGGGCTGCTCCCTCACCTGCACTTCCTTTAACATTCAAACGAACAGCATCCCACTTTTCGCAATAAATTTGCTATTATTTGGCCCCTTTTTTTTTTTTTTTTTGCTTGGTCAATGCACTCAACTCTTCAAGTTCCTGAACAACAAACATGAAGGGAACATTGGTCTAGTCCATGTAAAGACAACTGCTGGTTTTTTTTCCCCTTCTTACAGGGAATTTTGCCAAAAGATGGGCTGGGATCATAAACCATACCCTCTTCTTTAATTACTTGCTTTTGCTCTTGACTTGGCAAAACATTAAGCTTTTCATTTCAGTAAATCTATAATTAACTCGAGCATGTGCTGAGTAAACATAACCTCACTTTTAATTAAACCTTAGAACAAGATGCTACAAAACTTGCTGTTTCTACAGAGAAGTACCTCTCAAGTAATGGGCAAAAAAAAAAAAAAACCAAAAAACCAAAGCCTTGTCAAATAAGAAACTTAAATCCAAATCTGAGTATAATCCACCCTCTTTTAAGTCATCTGTTCCCCAAACATACATTGCAGCAACAAGATCAAAATCTAAACCTGAAGAGCCACCACTGCACATCAAAAGATTGCAAGGCTAAAGTCAAACCAAATCTAAATGGGAACAGCAAAACACAGGACCTTGGCTTTGGGATGCCTCGAGAGTAATTTTTATAATGCATCTCACTGGATTTTTTTTTTTTCAAACTACGCAGTAGTTCTTACACAAAAAGAAATAACATATCTCAAGAATGAAAGGAGCTGAAATAGCATATGCATTATAACCATCAGAAACAAAGGGGAACTTTCTAGTTAGTCACTTGTGAGTGAGAAGATTCAGAAAGTTTCCTTCTGACAGTACATCCATACAGAACTAACTCTACAATTTTAAATTAAAATCAAATATCAATTCACTGAATAAAAGGAGAAAGCTCTGAAGAAATGAAGTTCAGCTACTGTGAAAACACGATGTCATGTCTAAGTCAAGCTCATATATGAACTAAGGTAATAATATAAAATAACCATATTTTGTTTATTCTGATTTTTTCCAGTAACATCTTTGGTATCACACATTTCCAAATGGCCCTCAAGAATTTAGATTATTTAAGTGCTACATTTAAATAGTAGAAAACTTCACAAAACTTACTTCATGTTCAAGAACTGCATTTACCAGAGCCAAATAAATGAACCAAGAAACTGTTAAAGACAGCAGCTAAGAGATTTACAATTTGCAGAACAAAACAATGTTGTGCATTTAAATGAAAACAAGTACTCAAGAGAACTTTAGAACATTAAATCTCATTTTACTTATCTGCAACTCCTTTAATCAGCTCTTCTCTGAAAGACAGAAGCTCTTAGGGACTCTGATTACCCCGGAATGTATATACTGATGACTCTGCTTTAGGCAGAAGCTGGTCCGCTTATTAAATTTATCTAAAGTATATTCAAAATATGACATTAGGAGAATTTCACAAAGCATTTTCTTCTAGCCATTTGATATTATATTTCAGTTTCAACATGCTTATTCTGGACAAATTTTTCCCTTTAATTCTCGTAAGTTCAGCTGAGTCACCTTTGGGCAGTTCTCACAACAGCTGAAGGATGCTGATGGAAGCCCCCCCAGCAGTGGCAAATCAAACCCAGAGCCTCGAGGCCAAAGCTCAGGATCTGATCCAAGGGTGGCACCGATTTGGGAACGTTTGCTGAGCACAAAGGAAGGACATCACACTACCAGAGTGCCACTGCACATGAAGTCCTTCCCCATCTCCAAGGGACACCATTTCCGTGCTTCACCTAAAGCCCATTCTCCTCCTCATCAGTCCTGTAGTGCCTGATTTCTTCAGGAAGCTAAAGCTTATGCCTCTACACTGGCTGCATGTATTTTTATCACTCTCCCCCATCTCTTCCCTTAAGATAATTTTTTAAAAATTCATAGGACAATCATGACCTAACCTGAGAAAAGCAGAGTGGCTGTCATTATTAAATTGTCACAGGTTTTATTAAAACAGGTACTTAAGAGACTAAAACCTTGCCCATCCCAGTGAAGATACACCAGAGTACAAGCTCACCCTCTATCTGAGTCTGAAGAATCTCTACAATCATACTAGAGGCTTAAATCTAGATCTTAAATGCACACTACTTCAATTGGTTTAAAATTTGATTTCTATAAGGCAAATCTTAAATACTAAAAATGAACGTTAAGAGCACAATTGTGGAACAAACCCATTAAAAATGCAAAATGAATCAACATATGCTATTAATTGCATTGTTTCTTCCAGCTCTTAATCACAATTAAGGAAGACACAACAAAGAATCATTCTTAAGAATTAAAATGCAATAGAACAGTGGGGGTGTTCACGCATAATAGCAAACATTTACCATCCAGCTGTTCTGCAGCTGCAATGAAGATATTTTTTAGCAATTCATTTAGGATATTACTAAGAGTATCCTCCTAGATATCCACAGCATTTTGAAAAAAACCTGAAGGTACTTTTAACACCAGACACTGGGAATGGAGACCCAAGAGAAATGACAGGGCAACCACTCTGAAGTAATTTCCATAAATGACTGTCATCTAAACCCAAAGGCTCTTTTTTAATGCAGATCTTTAAATTCTGCACAAGCTGCACGGGTAGAAGCTAAGTTACATCTTAAATGGTTCCTTATTATAAATTAAGAGCCATTAAGAGCTGTCTTTCCCCAGCAATGCAGTGCAATGTCTGCTGTACAGAAAGCAGTGAACACACAGTAAAAGGATGCACTGCAGTGAAATCACATCCCATCCTAGTTCAGCTGAACTTTGCCAGCTTTCCCAACAGAATGCTAGCTGACACTATAATGAAGATTCATGCTACCAGTATAATTAAGGATGAAACAATTCATCAAAATTTATTATTTTGCTCTCCTTTTTCCATTGTTGAACGTAAGTGTTATTTTGAAACTCTTAAGGTTTTTTTTTAATGAAGTCTTTGAAGTCTTCACAATTTTACAGAGAACATCTAAGAAAATATGCTTGGAAGCCCTCTTTGGGAATTGCTCTGTTTAGGAAACACTCAGTGCAGTAGATTAACTCTCCAGTGGGCAAATTATGCAGTGTGAGTGAAAGGCTAATCCTGCTTGGGCCGGTAACACTCGTGTGACATCCAGTCACATTGGCAGTGACAGGATTAGTAGCAGCAGCAGCCCTGGCACAAGGGACACCACCACAAACACACAAAGACCACACACCACTGGATTCTCCAAGGCACATGCAGGCAATGCAAGTCTTGTTTCTAAGCATGCAAACTTTTCATGCACACAAACCTAAACACGCACAGGGACAATGCTCAGGACCAAATTTTGTATAAACTTCAGGAGAAATTTAATGCAGCAAGTCTCAGCTGATACCAGTTCCTAATCAAATGTGGTAGACTCCAAATCAACTCTTCAGTAATGTAAATTATCCTTTTGAAAGTCTTTTTTGGAACCTTTTTAAGTTAATGTGTGAAGTTTTGCAGAAAATGTGTCACTTTCTCTTTGAACAAGTCTTTCTTTCATGGTACAGCACCATAAGGTAAATTATCTTTGAGGAACATAAAGCACACTCAAGTCACTCCTTTCTTTTGAATGTAGGACATCTGAAAATTGATGGAAATTTTATTGGCCCTGGGTCATAATGTTTAACAGGTTTATCTAATTTCATTCCAGAGCATTTACATAGTCATATACAGTTTTTTTCTTTCTAATCATAACCATTCTTTGACTTTTTTTAAGCAGCCTAGAAAAGTGCAAGGAAAGGACAGCGAGGTTTCTGCACCCAAAACTTCAAGGAACATTTGCAATACATTTCTTGAGAATAAACAATGTGAACTTACAAACACATGAAGGTCACATTGAGAAATTAGTTAAAATAGAGCCAAAAGCTAATCCTGTTAGATTAAGTTAGACCAGTTTTTTGAAATCATAGCCTTAAATTTTTATCATCTCTGCAGATGAGAAAATGCAAATACACCAGGGAAAAATTAAAAACTGAAATAAAATAAGTATTTGAAAATCACCATCATCTTCTCTGAACAGATATAAGGGTGATGGAAGAATAATGACGTTATATCTGCTTATCAAAGTATTTAGAAGACAAAAAAAAAAATCATTCAAAATCTGCCTATGGCCAACTTTTTCTGACTTTGTGTCACATTTACTTTGAATAAATTTTTCTTTTTTATTATAAACTAGCAAGACAAACATTTGTTATCTACTGTCACAAAGAGATAGAACTGCCATAGGCAAAGCTACTAGACATGTGTCTTTTTAGAAAATACGAGATTGGGGCTGTTGGGCGAAAAGAAAGGAAGGAAGGACCAGAATCCTTTATATTGTGGAAAATTGGAAGAAACATCCTTTTATCATAATGACAGTTGTCATTGGCATTTTATGTCTTCTCGAAGAAGTTCAATATTTTCTTGATACGATGGCAAAGGCTGTTAAATAAATACATTCTTCCCACTTCAGCAGCATTTTTCAGGACTCTGCAAGCACACAGAGCACAGCTTTTTTCTAACTACAGAGCGCACTGGGAGCGATACAAACCGCGATCCCTGCAAGTTGTGCCACTCAGTGAACCAAGAGCAGATCACTTGGCCCGTGAAGCTGCCAGGCTGTGTCAGTGCTGTGGCCCCTCAGACCCTGCACTCACCTGCAGGTAAATATTTCAGCTGGTTGTTGGCCAGGCGAAGGTGCCGCAAAGACCTCAGGCGGCCGATCTCTGGACACACAATCTCCAGGGCATTGTCACTTAGGTCCAGAAACTGCAGCTTAACCAAGGAGCCAATGGCTTGTGAGAGAACAGATTAAAACATGAATGTGACCCAAGAGTAACATTAAAATCTTCACAGGACTGTGAGAGGAGAACGAGCCACAGCACCCGCCAGCTGTGTCTGAGCACATCTCGAGGTGTTAAAGCCGGTCTCACAACTCAGTGACATCAACTGTGGAAATGCTGCTCTAGCTAACAAATAGCTCTGCTGGCAGTGAGACACGGGATAACAAATACAGTGGTGTAGAGAATACTCGCATCTCTAGATTCTCCTCAGACAATTCTGCTCTGAAGCCACTTGCTCCATTCTCTTCCTTTGAGTCTATCCAATTTATATTCAGAAAGAGCATAAATTGAACACAAATTCCTCAAGTTGGGCACATAACTCTGCAATTAAGATAAGGAAAAGAAACTACTACAAGTTCTTGCTCCTTTGGGTTTCAAATCTGTCATGATCTGAACCAGCAGAGTATTCAGTGTAGTAACTGCCTGAAAGCAGCAGACACTCTGGATTTTTGCTTCTGTAGATGAGTGCCATTTAGCCTTTTCACTTTCTGCAATTAGAACTGGAGCAAACAGCATTTAGGTGCATTTGAGAATTCATTAAAAGAATTTAACACAGCATAAACAAGGATATTATCAACTAAAAGCTACACTGGTATATTTTGTATCAAAATCTTTAATGTTTTATGGGAAAATAAAGGAAAAATAGGCCTCTTCAAAGAAGAAAAATGAATATTTTATGATTCCTCCCACTTATCATGAGCTGGTAGATTACTTACCTTCGGGTACAACAACTATGTTATTTGAATGAAGGTACCTGGGGGGAGGAGAAAAAAGCAGAGGACACCACCTGTTACCCTCAAGGACTTCGGCTGCATAATTAGTTTGCAAAATATCCAGTTTCAGACTGAAAGAGCACCCTCAAAGCCATTCCTCCCTATGACCACAAAAGCTGTGGAAAATGTATAAACTGGCAATGGACAGGTACTTAAGTTTCACTTGGATTATTAAATTATTAGCACAAAAATAAAAGAAAATTACATACAATTATGTAAAACAAACCATTCACAGTTACAATAATAACTGGCTTTAGTTTTGAGAGTCATATGGAGGAAAACAAAAAGGGAAAAGAATAAGCAGAGAGAATAACCAGAATGAATCATATTTGATCACCAGGTTATTTGACACTAAATGCTGGCCAAGGGAAAAAAAAAGCCCACACCCACACAAGTTATACAATTACAAACGTTTTCCCCTGCACATAAACTTTCACATCTTTACTGAAGAAATAAGCACATGATCTATTCACTGCAAGTGGGTTTTTCAAACTTAAAGTACAGTTTTCAAAAGAAAAACCCAATCTTACACATGGTTATTTATGCAGTTACAGAGGGTGGCCATATCTCTCACTAAGAATATTCAGCACCCTCTGATGGAGCACTTCCAGTACTTCTGGTAACATAAACACTGATCTTAGATTTTACACATTTCAGATTTCAATCATCATTGCTGGAAAAGAACAATTGGATCTTGTAGCAAATAACAGTAACAAAATTTTCCAATATTGATATCCAACTGTAAAGGAATATTGAGTGCTCAATGTTCAATTGCTTAGGCACACATGGAATTATTTTCATGGCATGGTTTTTTTCCACTGTATTCCAAGAGCATTTCCTAAAGTAGGAGCCCCTCTTTTCAGGGAAACAGAAAAAGGGAAAAGATATATGAACATTTCAACTGCATGGGGCATCTCAACCTTCTCTTTTTCTTTAAAAACTGTAGTTTGCTAAAAACTTAACAAACATAAGAATAGTATACACATTTGTAGAAACATAGGATGAGAATTCTCCTACCCATTTCAGCTGCAGCTCCTGAAAATAATTGTGAACTATTTCACTTAAGCTAAAACACTGTATTATGAGGAGCTACACCTCAAAGCCCAGCATTAGGGGCATGATATACAAGGAAAAACACACAAGTGAAATAACTAAGGATGTAACTTTTAGGAAAATAAAAATAATTTGTCTCTCAAAATTGAAAGCTACTGTAACAAATTATTCTTTAAATAAATCCTTATTTTGTGGTCTCTTCTCTGACAACAAAACACCTCTTATTGTCTCATCAAAAATTGACTTGTCCTATTAGAGCTACACAAACCACAGCCCATTGCAGCTCTCTCTAGACCACCAGAATGTGTGGGATAATGGTGAGACAACTGAGCTTGCTGAACACCAAAAAATTAGGTCTGACTCCTATAAATCAGTGTTTGTAAGAAATTATTTTAGGCTGTAATTTAAACAGGTTTTCCTAAAAGCACCGTCAAATAACGGAGATTTCCTGATGCCCAGTGGCAAATCATGATATCAAATATGAAAATATTTATTTTACTGCTTCAGAGCACAAAGACTCTCAAGGCAGGGGCATGACAAGATAGGATTCGCTCTTGAGCGAGTCAGAGACTGCAGTGACCTACAAACCAGTTCAGTTACACCGTGGCCACAGGCACCAGAAAGGTGAGGTTAAAGGGCCAAGATGACAAGATCAGACAGCTGAGGGCACTGACTTCTCAGATAAACACCTCCTGCGTGGAGCTGGCCATTAAATAAACACAATCAATGCTCCATCAGTTACTCGTCTGAAACTGAGACAAAGGACTTACACGGGGAAAAGAGGATGTCCCTTTTAACCCCCCACTGCCAATCCTACCACACAAGGAAATCACAACTTTATAAGAAAAAAGGGGAAGGAAGAAAACATTGTCTCAGGGGCTCAAGTCTTAAATTAATTGTCAAAATAATCCAGCTCATGGGACGTCCATTTTTTGGACAAGACTGGATAAACCGCTCTGCCTACAGCAATTATCATTCCATAGTTACTCCCCCTACATGCTCATCCCTGCTCCTATTTGACAATCTGTGACTTGGTTCCAAAAACTTATTACTACAATCAGCAAGCCTGAGATCATAAAACCCCTGGGAGCTGGGGTGGGAGTGAGTAGCCAGGGATGGGCTGGAGGCTGTAACCTGTTACTCTGGCTCTGTCACAAACCTCTGACCACTGCACTGGGAGGTTCCAGGGCTTTATCAATGTGCCAAGTCTACACAGAATTTAGGGGGTAAGTAATTTTTCCCTTAGCAGTATAGACACTTGTAGAAAGGTTCTTCTCATACAAAAAAAAAAGAAATAAAAAAAAAAAACTTAAAATGGGATTGAATACATCTCCTTTAGAAAAAAGTCCAACAACAAACAAAAAAAATCACACACCAAAAAAATTACCCTTTCTTGCCCTCCAAGAAAGCCCTTCACACTTAAGAGACAAGTTATGTGCAAGCAATACATTCTACATGATTTTAAGATGAAATGGATAAGCACCATAAAAATACATTAGAAGTCCTACACAAACTCACAGTTCCACGAGGTTTGGAAGCTTCTGTGCAAGGTTTTCTGGCTGAAAGAGAGTTAGAGATTTTTTAGGTTTCAAAACAAAAACCAGACATACATTTATTGTATACCCAAGTCATTTTAATCACCATACTATGAGGTGTCAGCAGGAAAAACAGCAACAAGGAGCATCTATACAATACCCTGTTTCCATACCCCCAAATATCCATTAGGGCAATCTCGTATCCTGGGTGAGCAATTCACTACTGAACAGAACTACAGCCTACAAGTGACATTATCATGTCCTCAGCAAAATGGGAGTCAGATTTCAGAGACTGAAAAGATGGATTACCTAATCTACTTTTGAAAATATATTCAAATAAATGACTTAGTTGAAGGCAAGAGATTGCTAAGAAGTTGCAGCCTTTACTGACTTAAAGTAGAACAAGAACTACACAAGATGTCTAAGCAGAATGTATTTTATAATGCTGCTAAACTGGGAAATGACCTACAATCTTTGTGTAGCTTAATCAATTACCACCAAGCCAGAACTGCTGAATCCATCAAACTAGATTTTCATATTTACATATTAACATGTATATCATTTCCTAACTGCCAACTGATCTCTAGCTGTAATTCTCTTCCCTGGTGGCATTTATAACCATGAACACATATCACAAAATTGGCTTCACAAGTTTCAGATGTCGTGTTGGAAACTGTACTCAAAATTATTCAAAGTTAAGACAGTTTTATTGCTTAAGAAACCTGTTTTAACATAGATTTGTTTTACTGAAAAAAAGGGGTTACAATACTGATATATGCAAAAACGACTGCATTTTAAAAGCAGCTTGATCACATAATTAAATTCCTGTTAAAACTAGAAATTTTCATGTAAATAAAGATGATGTGTGATACCTTAAATAGGTATATTATCTAAAATATATAACTTTGTGTTCATAACTTGATGATGGAGGAATGTGGTAACCTGAAAAAGTAATGTCATAATATTCCCACGTAGCAAACATGCCCCACGCTCGCTCTGAGTACAAAGCTCAGTTTGCTTAACTCGGGAGCAGCAATTTATGGGTCAGGTCAAGAAATGTCGGGTGAGGTCAAGACACCGCTGCGGTGACGTCAAAGCCGAAAGGCGCTGTCGCTGATCCGGGGCTGCCACCTCGCGGCAGCTCCGCCACGGCGCAGTCACCGCCCCGGAGCGGATTTTATCCGGGCAAACATCAAAGCTTCAACTGGGAAAATGTGCTCAAGCACAAAAACAATTCAAGCCTTAACTGAAGAAAAAAAAAAAAAAAAAGTGTGGAAAAACCAAATTCACTGCCATCCTGCAGCCTTTATTACAATAAGGATGTTAACCTGAACCACAAACCATTGTCACTATTTCACCTGCTGCTCTGTCAGAACAGAACAGCATCACTTGTTCTGAGGTAGTAAATTAAGAAAAATTATTCTTGATCCTGCTTCTGACAGAGCCAACAAGGCAAACACCTATTTCCTTTCAATAGAAGGGGAAACTGGTTACTGGAAGGCTCAAGTTATCAAAGAGTAACTGAGAAGTGGGAAGATTTGATGCTGGGATACAGGTGTGCTGTATGGCTCCTTGATCCATTCATTATGTCACAGCACTCCATCACTTCCATCTTGCCAATGAAGACAAAAATGAAATTATTCTTAGCCAAGGTAAATTCTGTCAGCGTAACTATCCCAGACATTTCATAGGAGTCATCTGTCAAGGACAGGAGTCATTTGCGAAGAGCAAAGAACAAAAGCTGATTTAGTAATTTATTTTCAGAATTCTGAAGGAATGAACCCGTGGGACAAAAGTACCACCTAATTTTAGAGAAATATGGTGCAGGTTTAGTTTTGATGGTTATTAATAATGTTTATGCAATTTAAAGTGTTTATTAATGAGCTATTGCTCATCACCTTGCATCAGAGAAGTATAAGGAAGACACATCTTCCTTCAATAATTTAATTGTTTTCAGCTATTCTCAGATGGGATTTCCACTCCCCGCACTGCCCCCATGTACCTGACTTACAATGACTTTACTAAACTTGAGAGCACTACTTGTCCTACCAGTAGTGGACATCAAAAAACCTCATTATGAAACTCTACTTTGTAAAAATATCGATGATTTCTGTTTTCCCCAGTTCCTCACGTTTTTTCCTCTCTATCAATCTCTGAACCTTTTCTCCCAAAGCATATTCTCTAAAAGTCCCTCGTTGCTGCTCTCTAGGTTCTCTCCAGTTCACCCAGGCTGTTCATGAGTATGAAACCCTCTGCTCCAGCTTGTGCTTTAACAGTATCCAATAATTACTTCCTTCTGCTTTTAATGGAGATTGTGAAACTTTCCATGTTCCAAAAAGACATCTGCCTTTTTTTGTAACATGCTGCTGACTTGATCTATTTTGGTCCACTACAACTTCCAACATCTCTTCTGTGGAACAGATGCTCAGTGAATGACACCCAAATTTGTTTGCCTTGTTCCAACAATAGCGCTGAGCACTTGAATGAGATCCCAACAAGGCACATTATGAGCAAGTTACCCTGATTGCTGTGAATCTAATCATGCTCTGCTTCACGCTGTTTGAAAGCATTTTTGCCTAAGTATGACCTACATTTTAACTTTTGTTTCAGTTTCTTTATCCAGGTCTTAACACTAACATGCAAAACTCTCCT
Source organism: Pachycephala philippinensis (assembly GCA_013397055.1). Taxonomy (NCBI): domain Eukaryota; kingdom Metazoa; phylum Chordata; class Aves; order Passeriformes; genus Pachycephala; species Pachycephala philippinensis. Next base: position 92,963 of record VWZT01015770.1, read on the forward strand.
TATTGTTTAATCTTTTGAGCAGTGCAAAGTCTGTGAACCTTACTGCATTAAATAATCACCGAATTTCACAAAGTGTCAAGGCAGAGCTGTTTACAGGCTTTGGCTGATTTTACAGCAGTTTTAATTTGTAACCATGAATCCTATCCTCCTGTTAAATTATTACACATTATTAAATTACTTCCCAAAACCAGAGTGCTAAAATAATTCTCTACAGTACATGTCAACCTAAGTGGCTCTTTCAAGATGTAGAAAAGGCATAAAATCTTCAGAATCCTTTCAGCTTTTGGCCCTTAAAGTGGAGTATTGGACTCGTTCTAGGACACCCTGAAAACTGTACAATTTTGGTGAATTTTAAGTAGTCATGCCCTACAGCTCCTCTATCCTTGCTATTATTTTACCTCTCATACCATGTAAGAGTCCACCAAAAAAAACCCAACCAACAAATCCAAACCAATTAAGCAACCAAAAATGAAGACTGGGAGACTTGAGCCTATTGACAGCAGCCAAGTTTTGACTCTATAGAATAGAGTCTTACCAGCTCAGAACATCTCTCACAGTTATTTAACTACCTCACGCTGAATTCTGAGGTCACAACATCCACTCAGGGTGAGAATTTCTTCAGTTCAGGGAAAAATAAGAAGAAATCCCAAAATAAAATCCCACATTAACTGTGACATTAGCTGGCATTAACTGTGTTCTATCCACAGCAGCCCATAGATACAAGTTTTTACTGGCACCTTAACAGCAGGTTTGCAATTAGACCCCGGGACTGACATTGCCTTTGAAATTGGGCACACACAAAGGGAAAAGTCATGCAGCCAAATGAAGAAATGTAGAATAGACTGCATAGCATCTACTAACAGGATAAAGGCCTGACCACTTATGAGAGTAAAATGTATTGGTTAAAAAACACCCAACAGAACAACAGGCCTGACAGGAAAACCCCCAGCAGATCTTCAGAGCTTCAAAAGGGTAACCATAAAATGTCATGAACTTCCATGTATTATTCTCTACATTACCTGTGCAAGTTCAAATACTCATATCTTACAGCTGATGACATCATTCAGGGTCAGATTATCTATAATATTATCATTTTTTTTCTGTTTCAAAAATGAGAATTCCTAAACATGCAGACAGTAAACATTGCAATAAAGAGGTTGTCGTACCAATGTGGTCAGGGAATTTCTTTTCATGTAAAGTCTCTCCAAGTACTGCAGCCCCTCATCTTTCAGTAACTCCAGAGGGAAGTGATGGAGATTTCGGTAATTTAAGAACAAGTTCTTGTGCCTTTCCAGCTTTGCCTCAGAGATTGTTTTACACAGTTCTGATGCCATGACTAAGCACCACATCTACTGCATCGCATCTTCTGAGAGCAGACCCATTTCTAGGAGACAAAAAGAGGAAAAAACCCCAGTATTATCAAGGTGTAGTCATGCCTTCTTTTGCAGGAAGAGTCATTACAGATTTCTCTGATAATTTATCTAAACACTCTTGTTCCAGTTCATACACAAAGTCCCCAGAACATCCACACCATAAGCTATATTAGAAGCAAGTCTTTGACTATTTTCTGGATCAAACTTTAGTGCACTATAGGACCTGAAATAACAAAATCTTTAGGTATATTTAATGATTTTAGTTTCATCCATGTTCAATGGACCTTTCAGATTATTTTGTCAAAACTGCCACCACAAGAAGAAAAAAAAAAGCAACCTCTATTAACCATTAATGATATCCCACATCTGTCCTGTGACATGTGCGAAAAAAAGAACCCACAAATAAGAAAAATACACAATTAATGGAGGATTTTAGTCTCAGATGACTAAAAAATACCATTATCGTTTAAGCCAGTAAGACAAAAGGCAATTAAAGTTTGAAGTGCTTTCCCATATAAAACTAGTGGAATAATTTACCAGTTGAAAAGAGATAATTGGGATGGATAGCCAGTAAAGCCATTTAAAAATAATACACTAATATATGAGAAATCTGAAACTTACAGTGAGAAAATTTATAAAGGGTTAGATAAGATAGCAGATTTTCAGCTCGCTCTACTAAAAACAAAACCAGAAAGAAAAAAGTGTCAAGCTTTAACTGACAATTTCAAAACCAGAAAACAAAAGCAGGAAGACAAATTAAAAATTAACTCGTATCTGAAACCTGACTTTATTCAACTTGTTTTTCACATATAACCAAAATTCAAGTAATATTATGCTGTCTAGATTTAGACAAGAGCATGCAATGCTGCATCTTTTCAACTACCTCAGAAAAACATAATAACCCAGACTATTCATTAATTTAAAGTTACCATTTTGCTACAGACTCGTGTACATAAATTAATTCCCATTAACGAAAGGCAAGGACTCAGAACTGCTTCCCACCAATAGCATTTTCTATTTTAGTTCAATCCCTCACTGAAGGAGGGGTTTTCAATCACAACAGATATTGGAAGTGAAGGTCCTGAATCAAGAATCCCATCTGACGATAGGCACGGTTCACAGAACTCCAGCTGAAGACTGACAATCCAACCATATATGTAAATCAAACTACTCCATTAGTTTGAGTAATTCCCTTTATTTGCAGATAACAGCTCTTAGCAGTGATCTGTGTCCTTCTGGAGCAATACACATTTGTGGGGTTTGCAAGAGGTTTTTAACAGTTGCCTTCATTAGCTGTTTTAGGGAACAGGGCACACACACGGGCCCTTGGCACTGCTAGCATAAAAGCTCTCTTAGTCCAGAAGATCAAGGAAATGCAGCAATTACAATTCCCAACTCCACTTCCGTGATCAGCATTAAAATAATTCATGGAAAAGCATTAAAATTTTTCATGTGCATAGTCTGAATATTTATTATTAACTTCTACAGTGTAACACATGGGAAAGGAAAGCTCATCTTTCTCTGAATTTTTTCTAATCAGAAGCTGAGAAATGACGAAATATATGCATAAATATCCAATAGCCGTCCAAATTGTCCAGAAATGGTTTTTAAGTGTCTTGCACTTGTGGGCTTCTCTTCAGAGTTGTGACTCCATATAACAACTGCACATTTAGCCATGGCACACACGGATACACAGACATCCAACCCCACAAAGTCCAGTCACAATCTACTTTGGCTCTTACTTCAAAAGAACCTCCTCCTACTCCCTTCCACCACCAGCCAAACTTTTCCTCTCTCAATTATCTTTTTCCAAGGATGAGGCGCAGCCTTACCAAAGAGGAACAGCCACAACCACGGTCTCTAAGGGAGGTAAAAAAGGAGGATGCGGGTTGATAGCACCCAGTGGCGATGGCCCTGTGAGGAGCCGGGTCCTTCAGGGAAGAAAAGGGCGAGGAGGAACGGGAAGGGGGCACGGGGGAGAGGCGGGGAACGGTGGGAAAGAGAGGTGGGNATAGCGCGCACCCCCTCACGGAGAGGCACCGTGCCCGCGCGGTCCGACGAGCAGAGAGCAGGGGCAGAACACCGGAGACAACCCCCCACCGTCAGGGCCCGATCGCCCTGTCCCTGTCCCCGTCCCCCCTCGGCCCGGCCGGGTCATTGCCACTCACCGGGGCCGCCGCAGCGGGAGCGGCGCCGCCGCCGGCCCAGGGACCCGGGGGCGGGACGGGACGGACCGCGCGAGACCGCGGCCGCCGCGCGGCTCTCGCGAGACACCGCCCCACCCCGCCGCGGGCAGCAGCCAATCACAAGGCTCCGTCTNGTGTTCCCGGTGTTCAGGTGTTCCCGGTGTTCAGGTGTTCCCGGTGTTCAGGTGTTCCCGGTGTTCAGGTGTTCCCGGTGTTCAGGTGTTCCCGGTGTTCAGGTGTTCCCGGTGTTCAGGTGTTCCCGGTGTTCAGGTGTTCCCGGTATTCAAGTGTTCCCGGTCCCTCCCGGTGTTCCCGGTGTTCGGGTGTTCCCGGTCCCTCCCGGTGTTCGGGTGTTCCCGGTGTTCCCGGTGTCCCGGTCCCTCCCGGTGCGGCTCCATGAGCGAGTATATGGGCTCCACTTGCCTCCTCGCGTGTTCACACAGCCCCCGCTGCTAAGAAGTGATCCCTGCTTAATCGCTGATGAAGGAGAACATAATTTGCTGATAAAAGTTGTGGTCAGGGACCACCCTCTCAGCTTTGGTGCAGCTGCCGCTGCCTTTTTTTTCTGTGTTAACAGCAGAATGGAGACCCTCAGGCGATCCTGCCTGCATCCACAACCTGCCCATCACGACCATTTTTTACCCATGATAGTTGGCCTGTGGAAACGTTTTGATTTTATGTGTATTCACACACACTAAGATGACACAAAAAGGCTTGTTTGTGTCGTGTCAGCTCTCTGCTAACAGCAAATTCCCTCATACTCAGGGTATTTTACATGACCGAACATTAAAAAGTTGCTTTTTGCTGAAGATAGCTCTACAGTTGGCTAAAAAAGAATCTCAGCTGCAGAAATCCCGTTTCTAGTTTCCAGACTAATTAACATAAAGTGGTCCTAACAAGATTCACACCGCAGGTTTGCAGGGTTACCAAGATGAAGACCTTGCAGACAACATTTCTTCTATATATTCACATATAACTTTCACTTGAAATAAATCAACATGCAAAAAAGCTTAAGATCTTTTCCCTTGCAGGCTCATTTTTCTCTTTTTCAGTTCTAAATAAAGAATAGCAGCCCTTAATGGCTCATTTGTCATTTTCCTGCACTTGAAAGGCAATAATTGATTGTGACAACTACACTTGCTCCATCTTAATTTCCAGCCTAAGTCTTTTTGGAGTTGTTTTTTTCAGAAAAAAATAGATTGGGTTTTGTTGAAATAATTTACCCTTCAAAATTCAACATCCTCCATATTTATCACATCATACTGCACACATTATTTCTTAGTGTGGTTGATAGCACTTGTCTGTTTTTTTCAACTGATGTTAAATTCCAGGAAGTGGCCTGCTTGTAGACCACCATGGTTTTAAAAACAGTAAATACATCACACTCCTTAATGTCACTTTGGTCTCACACTATAAATATCTGAGAAATTAAAAGTTAAGCATATTTCAGACCAAAGTAGAAGCTGAATATGAGGACTGTTACCAACACATTCGTCAGAGAGAATTCAATGTGTCCAACCAAATGTATTTTTCCAGGATATTGAGTCATTGATCAGGACAGAAACTGTGTTTCTGTCTTCTTCTACTGAAATAGAAAAGGAAAGATGAAGCTTTTTTCCCTGGGAGACCTGCTCTTAACAGAGCCAGGATACTTGCTGTGTTTATTTACACGTGTTGTAAGGTTTGGGGTTTTGTGACTGGAGATTTTTTGAGAGAGTAACAGGTAGGAGACAAACACTCTGATATTTTTGAGAGCAAATTTTGTCTCTTCTTTTCTGCTCACACCAACACACATCACTTTTTCTTGTGTCTTTCCCCCTGAAAGGTCACTCAGGATCCTCTGTTGTTTTGTGTAGCCTGAATCGCACACTCATTTGTTCTCTGTTTTTTTCCCCTCAACCAGTGCCCCGGTGATCTCTGAAAAGCGCTGCTCTCAGATCGGAAAGCTGATCCCCGAAGCTGTGATCCTGCACAGCACAGGTGTCCAGTCCTGCTTGGGTAGTCACAAGCTAAAAATGATGAGCAGAGCAGGGATATTGGAATCTGATCTTCTGTTGAGGAGAGCATTTGCCTCATGGCTGCCAAGTCATTCTCATCTAACAGTCACACTAGTGCAATCTCTCTGCTAAGGAAATTTTACTGTTTCTTTACCCTAATTTAATTCTTATTTTTTGTGCTTCTGAGAGCACAGGGGGCTTGACTTTTCCATCTTGCTAAGAAGGATGGCCAATCTTACCTGGGCCTACATAAAAAAACTAATAAAACTTGCTTTGAAATGCCAGTTTAAAGTAGATCTATTCAAGTAGTTTTCAGCTGGCAGTGACTTGAAGATCCACCATCATCCAGTGGTTTACTGGAACAAATCCCGTAACTGGAGCAAACAGGCACAGCTTCAGTGGTGATCCCTTGTGGGTGCCAAAATCACACAAGTCAGATGAAGATAGTGTGAATAAAAAGAGATGATGCCATACCAGATTTATTACACAAGGTAACTAATTGAGACTGACAACTTCGGGAAGATGCAATTGGAAATACCTTTGCATCGTAAAGCTTCATGCAAACATTTTCTTTTGTTTTGCCAAGTGAAACATGAAGAAATTCTTTTTATTGAGGTTTTTATAACAAGTTTCCTAGCTCTCAATGTCACAGACCTACAAGATCCAAAGTATCTCAGTGAACTTTTGAATTTGAGTTTGAACACTGGGAGATTCCACCTCCTTAATAATCCTGCATGAGTCTTTTCCACCCAGTGCTGTGGATACCACTTACATTGAATCATGTGCATTAAATTAGACTTTTAGAGTTTGGAATATGATAAAAATACCCACTTAGCAATTAAAGGTCAGTTTTTAGCAGCAGGAAAATTCAGTGTGATTGATGCATGACAGCGAGAGAGTGTTTCCCCTTTAAGGTCAGGTAATTACTCAGTATTTTTATTCTCTGCTCTTCAGTGTGTTAAGCAGCAGCACAAAATGGGCTTTCCTGGACATCACTGTGTTCTGAGAATTATGGTGAGGCAAAAATCTATCAGTAAGCACTGAGCTCATGCAATTGTGCTTGGTACAGAGAGAGGTCCTGTGGGCTGGAGGAATCTTCTAGACACAAGGAATCAACAGATCAATTCAGTGATCATCAGTTTTGGCTTTCTTCAGGTTCTGGTGTGTACGAGTGTTAGCACAAGTGTGTAAAGCAGTAGGAACCCAGGGGACTGCCTGGTGTATCTGCCAGGTCTCACAGCCAGTGAACATATTTTCCACGCTCAGACTGGAGAAGAATCTGCTTAACACGTGCTTGGGGCATTTGGAGTGGTCTAGGAAAATGGCAGAGCTCTCCTTTACATGGCAAGGTTCCAGCACAGGGGCTGAATGGTTTGTATTGTCCTATTGTCTTCTGCTTATCCCAAGAAAACAAACATTGCCTGGAATTTTGAAAGCTCTTATGCAGTTGAATATGCAATTTCATTTTTCTGCTCTTGCAGACACCAAGGGGTGGCTTTCTCCCTCATCTGAGCACTAATAACTTCCATTTCTCTTCAAACAAGAGCCGAGGGCCTTGTGTCATCATCAGGTTCTGCAAACTGAGATTTGAACAGAACATTTCCAGTTTGCATACTTTCTTGTAGAATTTCAAATCTTAATTCTTTTTACCCTTGTTTTCACTTTACACTGTCTTACATAAGATTTTTTCAGTCAATCCAGATTTCATATACATAATGATACAAGATTCATTTGGTGTAAATGTCAAGAATTTTGGATCTGTTCCTTCCACAGGAGGTTTATTTTGCATCATGCATCATTCCTTGGTTTGTCTCTTGTACCAGAAAGAAATAAACTCCCTAAAATGTTCGGTCTTTACTAATGTAGAAAGAATCCATTCTCCAGAAAGCCCTCATTCTTCTTAGGAAGTCTTTTGTAACTTCCAGTTGGTAATTTTGGTTTAGGGACAAAGCTCTCTTATTGGAGTGGAATAAAGTTACAGTGACTCATCACAGTACTGCTATTTGATTCCATAAACGTTTTACTTTTAACTCTGGCTTCTGCAGCAGTACAAGAGTGGGAAGGCAGATGGAGCTCCTGCACACCGAGTGCCAGCGTGCCAGGATTTAACGTTTAGGCATCATCCACTTTTGGCTCAAGTCTTTTTATTTTCGGTTTATTCGTTATTGTATTTGTTAAACTCGAACTGACTCCTTTTTCAATGGCACAATAATGCTAATGGAAAACCTAATTTCAAAGGAAGTTATTTGCACTGCCTGGTATGGTTCAAATCAGGATCACTCAAAATGGAAGCTTTTAAAACAGTTTATTGCTAATTGGGGCTGAACTAATTTTTGAGGGAAATTTCCTGGTAATCACATTGATTATGTTGTGTAATAGATTCCCTAAGAAGTAATGGAAAGCACTGGTCATTTGGACAAGCTGCATTTTGAATGGAACAACCCTAATACAGAATAAGCAAGCAGTGGATTTTGTCCCTGATCATGCAGTTTCTGCTCATTCTAAATTCCCACTGATCTAATTAATCCCAACTGGAAAAAGAACAATGCCTCACTGACTGCCCCAGAAACCAAATTCCTCTGTTAATGTGTTAAGCAAATATAACAATAGGCAGAATCAACATTTCTGCCTCCGCTCCATCAGGAAATCTCAATATGGGATCACTTCAAAGGTAACAAACCAGCCAGCTCTCCATGGCTTTTCAGTTGTTAGTCCTTTAAAGACTGTGACTGGGCATGTAGCATCTGGAGATATTTTGTGTTACCTCTTGTTGACAAGATAACCATGGCTTTCAAATTAATTTCAATTAACCAGATATTATTTTTCAACTTGCCAACATTGCTCTATGTCACAAATGCATTAATGAATAAATTTTTTTTTATTGTTTGGCATTCACTTTATGAAACTCTTTAAACTTGACTGATTTGGTTAAGGTCACTTAAAATATTGTCTCCAGTTTTGCTTCGTTCAAACCAGTAAGGTAGTAAAACTTAAACAGCACATTTAGACAGCACACGGACACTTATTAATTTCAGGCAGCAAATAGCATGAAATGTTCTTTGGTCTATTTTTATATGTTCTCAATAATATTATTTTTTACTACCGCCCTCGGTTGCCACTGAAGCTCTGCGGTGGTTTTTTCTCCATCCTTCTGCCTGCCCCAAGGTTTGCTTTCTTTTCATCTTCACTGCATTTCCCTTCAGTCCAATTGACAGACCTGCTGAGTTCACAATAATTGTCAAAAGATTCCTGAGTATTTCTCATGATTTGTTGGATCTAATTTGACCAAAACTTGTTATTCATTAAACTGAAATCAGTAGTTTTAACATTAATCATTAATTATTCCGAAGTTCCTACTTCCAGATACCAAACCTACTCCAATTCTTTGATCTATGTCTATTGCTGCCTAATGTGATTTTCTTTCTCCTCTTAGCCATTTATTTTTCTGAAAAGTCCCATGTTCTGGTGTTGAAACAAAGTCATATCTTGTAGAAAGACTCCATAGCATTAGCAAAGCTCCACTGTTCCCATAAATTTACTTTAAAACTTCGATAAAATATTAAATCCCTATACTCTCACCCACACAGTTTCATAATTTTAGCACATATAGGCTTGAAATGAAAGTATTTTAGTGACAATACACACACTTTGAATAACTTTTTTATATATTTATGAGATGTTTGTATTTCTCATGGAAAAGTTTCAAGTGAGGTGCCAAATGTCTTGGTTGTGTAAGGTGACCGGTTTTGTAATTTTATTCCGCCATTCATTTCAGAAGGGTGTTAACTCTGTGACCTGTTACATTATGATAGAAGTGAGGCAGGTGGTGAGCTATTTTTCATTCCAAGGGAATATAAATAGTGAAGGGGGGCAGCATGGTGTATACACAGTGTGTCTTTGATTTATGCAAGCATATTGTGGAACCTGTTTGAGGGAAGTCAGATATGGAAATCTTCTGTTCCTGAGACCAGTGGGAGATTTGCTTTTAGAGAGCTTGCAGGGTTTCTCCTTTTCATGTCAACCATCCATCTGGTTACAGCTGGGATCTGACCTTTCTTTTCACTGAACACTCTAGGAATAGCTTAAATATACGCCAGGATGTTCCACATGTCGGGGAGACACTCAATAGGCTGCTTCCTCTCAAACACAGAATTTTTAGTTTTCAAGAGCAAACCAGAAAAGCCAAAGATCTTTCTTTTCTTGTTAATGCTCTGTGTTTCCTCTCAGAAATCTTTCATGGGAATTCTTGAGCACTTCGTACTGAGAGGTCTAAGTCAGGTAACCAAAGATACACTTGGCTGGGGAGCCCTTAGGTAGTGCTCAAGGTCTTGCAGCAGTGACTGCTGAGTGTGGGTACTTTTTGCCAAGTCCATGCCTCCTTCCTGCCTTTGTCACATTTGTACCACAACACTGATAAAGATCTTTCCACTTTATAGAGTCATGGCACATTATTTGTTACCAGCTCCCCTTTCCTCGGTGTAAGGAGTGTTTCGGACAAAATGCCTTTGTGTCTGGCAGCAGCTCTGCTCCCAGGGAGCTGTTCCAGGCCATATGTCTGTAGCAGGGTAACATCTTCTGTCTGACAAAAGGAGATAATTCAGCCTTCATTCAAAAGCAAAAATGGAGACTCAGAGTCATTTCTACTGAAACTATTTTTCCTTTTTCACCCAAGGCATAGGAAAAAGCCATGTGCCTTGTAGACTCTTCCAGAGATTAATACCCTGTAATTCTGGGCCAGTTAAATAATTAGGTCTGTTAAAGCCTTTTTATGCTTTTAACACTGAAGTCATGGTCAATGAGTTCAAGCTTCTTAAATGCACATTATATACTCAGAACAGCTCTCCTCTGTGCGTGATGGCACCTTCATAGCAGGAACCCAGAGATACACATTGCTACAAATTAGAGATAGCCCCACCAATACTGCTATAACTTCATTACAATCCTTAAATTAATGTGTGTTTCTTTCATAAAATAGAAGCCAGCCAACCAACCACATACAAAACACAGAATTTGCCTGCTGCAGAATACATCCCTGTCAGCATTCCAGTGCTGTACTCTGGTCCCGTGTTGGGTAGGACTATGGATAGACATCCTTAGCACACTGCTATCAGGAAATCGTTTAATTTTATTAGATGTTTGAAAAACATCTAAAACCAAAGGAGAAATTTATACCAGAGCTCTTTTGTGTGGTTTATATTTTTGAAAAATGGGCATTCTCTGTGTATATCCTTTCCATAGGGGTGGCTTATGTGTAATGTCACTCCTGACAAATGGATCACTCTGGATTTGGAAAACCACATGGATAAATGCACCATACTTTGGCCTCTGTGTTTTAAAAAATCCATCTAAATAGTCTTAATATACCCCTAAATAAGCAGAGAAAGAGAGGAAACTGATATTAGGAAATGGAGAAGCCCACTTCCCTGGAAGATTGATGTGGTACAGTATGCCAGCCTTTAACAGCATATGTCAAGTTTGTAGAGGTTGATGACAGGGTATGTTCTGTTCTGCTGATGAGAGGGCTCAGCTCTCAGTGACTTTGGCCATCCCTGATGCAGAGAAAACCACGGCAGTGAAGCAAATAAATTTTTCCTACTTCCATTTGCAGGTGTTTCCTCCCTCACCTCTTCATCACACATACATGACTTCCAAAGCAATTCAGGGTGAATGGCAAATCCTTTGTGTTTGAAAAACTGTCCTTTTCCTTCAGTTCCTTAAGGGAAGGACTGTACTCAAACCACATGAAACAACTACTAAAGGTACTTTTCCTGGCTGAAAGACAAAGCCAAGGATCATTGCACAACAGCAGCAGGGAAGATAACAGCAAAGTTGAGCAGATAAAAGCATCACAACATAAGGGCTTAGAAGACTCCCAGTGTTCTGACCTCTGCTGTCATAAACTCTTTGAGTTTGTTCCATACCTGATAGGAAAAGAGTCCAAAACCCACAGAAGATGAACCATGCAAAGAGGATTTTCCTTGTTCAGTAGGGACAGAAGTTAAGCCATGATATTCAGACACTGTGAGTATTTGTTGTAGGGTGCTCTGTTAATTTAGCTACAGCATGTTGTCCTGTTTGATTTATTTGGACTTTCAGTTTTATCTTTCCTCCTCAAACTCTACCTGTGGCACAGAACTCAGCAATATGCAAATATTGCAAGAACATTGCAACACATCTGAAAAGCTCATAGTATTTCTTGATGCTTTTATTTATATAAAGCTAGAATAGGGGAGGATCTTTTTTGCAAAATCAAATACTACTGAGTAAAGCTGAAATTCAGCTCAATACGAACTCTGCAATTTGTTCCTAATATTGGATTCCACATTATGGTTTTAAGTGCAATAATATGAAATGTCCAAGGGGTTGTACAGACTCTCATCTCGGGAAGTTCAGTGAGAACAAACTCCAGTGGATGTTAGAGCAAGGAAGAAACGGAGCTTGTTTTTAGGAATTGTTATAAAGCAAGAACCAAGGTAGAATAGGGATCTTGCAGAACTGAGTAAATGAGTTAAAAATATTTCTAATATATTTGCTGCAGACAGAGGGTCACTCAAAGATGAAGGTAGGCCCATATTCTTTAACCTCCCTACCTGCACCAGGTAGCCAGGGCAAGCAGATCAGTTAAATGCAATGTGTGGGGAGAAAATAACATTTCTACTCAATGATTTATGCTCGGTATTTCATTGGTGTGTAAAAGCACTGCTAGGAAAGTAGTTTCCTGCGTATTTTAAAAAGCTGTTTCAAGTGACCAGAGACAGGAAAGCCATGAAAGACTTGTGGATGGCAAGTTTATAAGAGGAAAACAAATGGAAGGGAAATAAAATCCCTTTCCAGCAGTATCTGACTTTCCCAACGCATGTGATAGACATAAGCAAACTTCTCATTTCGTTCCTGACACTTAGCAATGTTCCCCACTGTTTTCAGATCCCTCGGACTTTTCTTCTTTCCCATCACTCAATGAAGAGATAAGTTATCTTCAAAAGGCTTAGATATTAAGTCTAGTGAAATTACAGAAATAGAAATATGTACTAATCAGAAAAGCAAACCTACTCTCATATCTAAGTTTACATGAATACTATCAGTATTTAAGCCAATAAACCATTTGATTTCCCTTGTGCTTCTCTGTGTTTGCCTCCTTATTTTGACTTAGCAGTTAGATTATTAGTGCTTTCTTGCTTCAAAAAATTCAGAAGAAACACAGCAACAATTTCCAAACAAAGAAAAATTCTCAGTTTTGCTGAGCACTGTGGCATGGAAAAAGCTTTGATTTTGTCAGGATACTATATGCTTGATTCAGCCCCAAGCTCATGGTGAATTAAACATCTTTGTCCTCTTTTCTCACACCTAATCTTCCATCACAAACTAGAGCTTTCCTGCAAGGTTTTTTTTAAATTGTGGCTGTCCCTTCATTAGGTAGCACCATAATCCTTCAACTTCTGTTGCATTCCAGCAAGTTTGCAGCTTGGGATTCAAACTGGATCCCTGCTGGGTCTGTACAGCTGCACTGAATCTCCAGTGGGGTGATACTGATGAACACTGGACAATGGCAAACAATCCAAAGCCAAACTCACCAGTGCAGCTGATGAGTTGAACAACAGCTGATGACTGCAACATCCTATAAATTCCAGCTACAGATTACTCAGCAGCTCTTTTCCCAGCAAACTGCAACTGTACATGTAAATTGTCCACTTAAAAATCTCAAGTGCTTTAATTTCCTGGAGCTATTTACACATCTTGGAGACCACAGGGAGAACTTCCTTAAAAGGGTAAGAAAAGCCACTGCTCTTCTGCAGCCAGAAAAGTCCTTACAAACCGATCATCCTTCTGTTCTTGGGCTGACTGAAGAGCATGAAAAAATTAAGAATATTTTTGAACATCATTGCCAGAGGTGAGAACTTTTGCAAAGATTTTTATCATCACTTCCAAAAGACAGTCAGTTGTAGATGACATTAAAGCAATGTCCTGACTTTTGTTACATTGCTGATGAGAGGGGATCACACAGGTAAACCAGCTCTCAGACCATTCAGGGCTTTAGAAGTAGAAATTGAATTGCCTTGAAGACAAATTGATAGAGCACATTAAGGTAGAATATGTTGGCAACTTCACCCATCCTCAATTTCAGTTCATTTAAAGAAGGGCACAGACGTCCATTCTGAGGTCACTGATCAAGGTTCTCATTTTATGATTATTTCTATTAGACTTCCTAACACTCCAAAGACACCCAGACCACAAACAATCATCTCCCCAAAGTCTTTAGAATAAGGACATTTTCTCCCAGTTCCAAGTTTTACTGGCTGTACTGGGTAACTGCTTGTACTGGTTTAGATGACTGCAGAAACAGTCATCTATAGAAAAGCTGTATCAGACAAATTCTATTTTGTTTTGGTTTTTTTCATTTCAACTTTGCACAATCACCTTGGAGAGGGGAAGTCTAAGGATTACAGTCTCATTATTTTCTACTGTGTTGGGTGGCAAAATGATAACCTGAGGCAGAGTGGCCTTACCAGGGTGGCAGCTGGTGTCAGAGTTTTATAATAACACTTCTCCCCAGCACTGAAAAGCATTCAAGACATTTTCCTTTTGTTTATAGCTCTTCCCATAAATGATATTAATCTGAAGTTGCTTGTGAGGCAAAGAGCACTTCAGTGTAAACCTTCCAAGGGCGATACAGGCAGCAGAGCTGCACACAGGCAGCCTTGTTAGGAATTGTTTCCCTCTTTGCTTTTCAGTGCTTGAGCCACTTCCAGACTGTGTTCTTTAAAGAGCATTTGCACAGAGTCTGCACGAGGAGGGGAGAGTTCTTTCACTCTGCTGTTCTTCCCCAGGTTGCCACTGTCTCAGGTCGGTACAAACCTGAATTTCCATAGGAGATTTGGCCCATGGGAAAAGTCATTTTGGATTCAGTTGTATTTGCTGCAAACTTCCCCAATTTATATCATCCCTTACGCTATGCTAAACACATTAGTACCTTCCTTTAAAACTATTATATAAATTAGGGTATTATGGTTTTTGATATGACAATCTAAAAAAAATTCTTTTTCATGAGAGAAACAGCTGCAATGGATTACTTGTTTGTCACTCAATAAAATACACATATTTAAATCAACAAGAGTATAGTGTTTTCACAGGAAGTGCTTATATCATCTCCAAATTAAAACAGCTGAATAGTTTTAACTCCATGGCAGCTTCACTGTCAGTGCATATACATCTTACATGTTCACTTAGAAAAATACCATCCCAAGGTTCAATTCATGTATTTGCACTCATAATTCAATTATTTGGCCATTTTGTTGAAAAAAATGAGATCAAGATGCACATTTTTATATTACTGAAGAGCTAATAACGTTGTTTTAGCACAGTCGCACTGCCTATCAGCAGGACTTAGTTCAGAAATGTTCAATGTCCAAATCAGTCAAACTGGATTTAATTCAGACATCTAACTCCCTCAGGCCTGGTTGGAAAATGTCAGCCTAAAATAGCTTGTGCCTGAGTAGAACAAACGAGAAAGGCACTTCTGATATATGTATTTATATGTCCAAATGTCACAGAGTGCTGGAGTAGTGACCGACCCTTTCCTACGGAGCTGAACTGCCATGCACAGCACTAAGAGCTCTCAGGAGCTGCAGGAGCTCCTTCCACCTGCACAGCACCTCCCTAAAATGGGAGAAAGAGCTCCTTGACTTCCCCAGGTAGTGGGCAGTGATTATAGGAAAGGTTAAAATAGCTCCCCCTGAGGTACCAGTTACAGGCTGGCCCAAATGCCAAGGCTTTGCAAGGCGAGCTAATGCTCTGAACAAGACTCTGGATCTTGGGTGACTTATGAGTCAAGAACAGAATTTAATGCTCCTCAGTAACAGGAACACAGAAAGCAGTAACTATTCCATGACTTGCTTTTGAACAGGGCAAAGTTAAATATTTCTCACCTTCGTTTTCAGCTAGAAAAACAGGATATCAGAGGTAGATGGACAAATAATTTGTTTCAGAAAATGAAGCACAGAATTTACAAACACCTTTTTTAAGATCAGCTGTTAACTACCTGCTGCCCTTAAACTCTTCTGGAAGGAAGGGAAAAGATGATCTGAAAGGTGCTGAAAGGCAAATAAAGCATTTAACATTCCAGAGAAAACATAAAATAGCCACGGTTTTGAGGGCACAGTGACAGCACAGAGCAGAAAGGAAAAAGCCTGAAACATGTTATTTAATGGGCAACTGCTGAGCAAAACCCCAAAGAATTTATATGGGAAATTTCTTTGATTCTTTCACCTAACAGAAGGAAATCAGTTACTCTGTGTTTTTTCATCCTGAGGTAGATTTAAAGCAGCGTGACAAAAACATTCTAGTAGAAATAAAGAATTCAGCATTATCACCTTGATCTAATGAAATCATTAAATATTCTGAAGTTCTTAAATATTTTTTTAGATTGCTCATCCTGTTTATTTATAGATTTATTATTAAAAGCTAAACCTCTGGACTTGCTTTTTTTACTTTGCAATAGGTAGGTTATACCATTTATACTGAAGAACAGCCAATTGATTTATTTTTCACTGTTATGAAGAGCTACACTGTGTTTCACTCAGATTCCTAGCAGAGCTGCTTGTAAACAACATCTGATTAACAGTTCAGGTATAAATTTACAATTCAATTAAATTCAAATAAAATTCAAACAATTCAAAGTAAAAATAGAATATAGATTATTGGAATTAGATTTTTCTTACTATAGGTTTGTTAAAAAACGTATTTTAGAAAAAAAGCATCTTTTAACATTAAAGATTACTACCTGATATTTAGTTAATTCCTAATGGATGCTGTTTTATATAATTCAAGAATTGACTATCTGTATACTCTTTTTTGCCATAGTTTTTCCATACACACTATTTTTCTACTCAGCTTACCATGAACAGCAAGAAAGAAAATACAAAGAAAAGTAGAAACTTTGGCAATAATTTGTTCTTTTTCCTGACACTGAATTAGAGAGAGCCCTTCCACAGCAGAAAAGTTTTACTATTAGACATTTGCTTTGTCAGCCCCAGTTTGCTTCTCTTATTCCTAGCAGAGACTTTAGTTGCATTTCTCCACAGTCTGTATCTTGCAAATAGTAGCACAGAAAATTTAAAGACAAAAGCTCTGGTGAATACATTTGGATTACGTTTAAGGATAATAATGACAGTCCCAAACTGGAATTCAGAAGACAATGGCAAACTCTTCTCTCTATTCAGCCAGCTTTGGATGAGGCAGTTTTCAAAAGCGAGTTGGCAGAAACACAGGAAACTATTACCTATCCAAGTTAAATCCCAGAAAGCAAACTTTTGGGGGGTTTTGTGGGTTTTTTGTTTGGTTGGTTTTGTTTTGATTGTTTGGTTTTTTAATTGGCTACTCTGTGTTAAAATTAAGAAATTGAGATGACAACACCTGATGTTGTCCTGCACATCTGGTTTAGGTACTCATGTCCTGCCTTAACTTAGATCATTTAAGATTAGGTCACATGCAGGGAAGATTTAGATTCTGTAATAAGTAGAGTTTATTTTCAGCTTCTTTTATAACAAAAATTGAAGCTAAATGGCTCAAGTAAGAGTTGGCATTTTTTCCTCTCTTCTCTGACCACCAGTTAAGTGTTTTGGTCACCATTTCTCTCACAAAAAGCAACTGTGCTGCTGAAAGAAGGGAATTAGCCTGGCTCCATCCAGGATCCCAGCCCAGAAGCACCGAAGACAGAGGGACGCCAGGGAGCAAGGGAGGGGCTGGAAGGGCACACAAATAGAGCACACATGAAACCCAAGCAGGTACAACTATTAGCTGGAGAGCTGGCAGTGCTATAAAGACACTTTTCAGATAGGCATTTTATACCCTGGCACATCTTCCTCTGGCTGCCTCTGTAATGAGCCAGGGTCCTTCATCTCAGTAACAGGAACTTGGCTCATCCGAGTCATCCACAGAACCAGGGAAGTGCAAAAGCAGGAGGTGAAGATAAATCCCATATTTGTAGCTGCTGCTGACTCTGCTGAGGATCCAATGCTGGCATCTGCAGGCCATAACTCATGGAAAAAGTTACGCTTTTCAGCTCTGCCATCTGATATTAACTTGTGTGTAACTTATTTCCTATTCCAGCAGCACTTGGGAAGGCTCTGCCATGGTGGGAGGCAGCTACACGCCTCCCAGAGGGACACTGCATGGCGGCCACCAGCAGGCACCAGTCAGGACATCGGTGCACAGGACTGGGCCAGCAGATGCTGCCAGGGCAGCAGGGAAGGTGTCCATCCGCTGGGATCCAGGACTCCCAGCCAGCTCTCTGGCTTGGACAGAAGTTTAACCATTCCCTCTGTCACTCTGAGCTCATACTGACCTCATGACTGACCTGCAGAAGCTCCAGGAGCTGTGTTTGTCCCCTTCTGGTGTCCTTGATGCAGGAGAACTGTTGGCAGATCACTGAGGGCAATCTCCTCAGGTGACAGGGCCCATCTGCCAGAGTCTCCTACACTCCTGGGAATTTCCCTTCCAACTCAGCATGTTCCATAGTTCAATGATTTTGTGAATTTGGCTGGTGGCTCACAGTACTGATAATGGGAGGTTCCTCCCCTGCCCTCTGGCTGGCAGCAAGGGTCTTATTTGTGATATCATAAAATATTCGCTCTGTTTCGAGACAAAAGAAGAGGAGATGCCTCTGCTTGCCTTCCAAAAACAATCTCTGCAATCTTATTCAAGTCCTAAAAGAGAATTGCTGGGTTCCATGCTGATGTGTTTGATCATCTCCTGCAAGAAGTTAATGTCCCACTTATTCATTTTAATGACATGAGACCAGGGTTCAAGTATGAGCCATTCTTTACTAGTCACACCCTATTAAAACAATTGCTCAAAAACATGCTTTGCCTTTTTCCCCAAGCAGAAAGGTATTTGTGTCAGGATAGGAGGGATCAGTAAGTCATCAATATATTGACTGGACTACCAGCAACTGCTTTGCATGTAACATTGTACTTAAATTTAGCAACTCAGTGGATTGATTGTAATAACAAGCATGTCCTTCCTAGATTTCCAAAAAAGAGAAAACTAATACATTTATCACAGAACCTTATGGCTTTGTTCTGACAGGGAACTAGACACTCAGGAATGCTAGCACAGTTTTACTGCCTTTTTTTCCCCTCTAGCATTAATGTACACTTAAAGTGTATTCCCGTGCCTCAGATGAGGTGAATCTATTTTCAGCTACAAGTAAGCAAAGCCATATTTGGGGTCTCAAAATATAAACAGCAGATCTCCAATGCAGATTTTATCACACAAGTTTAACTTAACTGCCATGCTATTTCATCTTAGTTGAACCGCAGTGCAGGACAGACAGCTATTACAGAAAAACTGGGTGGTGTTACATTTCCCTTTAAGGAATTAACATAATGTTTTATATTTTGGTTATTTTCCTTCTTTAAAACAAAGCAATTATCCTGCTAGTCCTTCCCTCTTTGGTAAATTCAGTATGCAAAGTAGCAATCACTTGTTACAAATATTAAAGTAGCTTGATGGATTTTATGAAAGTGCAGTCTCTATCTTCAAAACAGAAGCATCTATAGCAGCCTAAGAGATGTTATAGCTCACTTAATTTTTTAAAAGAGTACAGAATATTGTAATAATTTGATTTTTTTTCCCCATTACATTGCTCAGCAGCTGATCTTTTCATTCTGCAGGAACATTCTACTATTCCACACAATAATGTGCTGTTACTGGTCTAACTGGAAAAGATTTATTAAACTGACCAATTCTTAGAGAAAGGTTTTTCAATGAGAATTGTGCAAGAACTCATCTGATGCTGAGCAGCATCATCTAACAAAGAGATAGAACTTGCAAAGCTGAGTCCACGCCTCAAAAGTTGCCCAATTCAGGACTCAAAAAGCGAGGCCAGTCTCTCAGCATGGGCTGCTTTTGTGGCTGCTGTAACAGCCCATTCTGCTTTGTATCAGCAGCTGCTGGGGTAGTTTCCAGCAGAGCTCTTTGGAAACCATTTCAATGGAAGTTTTTCCAGATGTAGGTGTGAGCACGCCAAACGCTCTGGCTCTTCAGTGTAAAAAGCAAACTGGAACTAAAAACCCCCGGGCTTTAGCAGAGAGCAGCTTCAGTCAGTGCCCAGCTCAGAGAACCTGCTCTGAAACACTGCCACGGGTGCCCAGGGCTCAGTCTGGAGAGTGGCACAAAAATGTGACAAAGTCTTCCTACCCCTCCTTCTCAAGTTTTTATTTTCCCCCCTCCCAGTATACAAATTGTCTAATAATCTGTAAAAAGTTATAATGATTTCTATTAAGGCTTCAGAAAAACGATTTAATACCCATAATGCAGAAAAAATACCTGCTAATTCTGTACATTATTGTAATTACTCTCTCACACAAGGACAGAATAGACTGCTAGCTATCCAATCTACCAAATGATTTACCATGCAATTGGATGGGATCTTATGGAATTAAAAAATTCTGCAAAGGTGCAGCTTACCTAGCATTAAAGCATCTTTATAATGTTGGCAGTTCTTAGGTTATAGGAATTCCAAACTTTAACCCTTCCCCTCTTCAAAGAAACAGATGTTTAGCAAAGACTGATGTCAAGGTATTACTTTACAATTACAGGCCTAACTGTGTTACTCAGAGTAACACTATTTTTCATCTGTATATACTAGTGGAAAATACATATATTAGAATCTTCTCTATCAGTTTACTCCAGTGAGAGTCTAAGAAATCTGTATCATAGATTCTACATTGTATTACCTTCACTGCCAAATCTCATTTGGCACCCACAACAAAAAAAAAAGACTGACAGCAACTCAAGAAACCACTGACATATTCAGAGCGAGGTTTTAATTAGATCCCTTCTTGGCTGAGCATCTTCTTGCATCCTGTTAGAATCCCTATTCGTTTGCACTTCTCAGAGATATTTAGGCACAGGAGTCACACAAATGCTTGACGGAAAAGACAGATGAGTCAAACTGTTGGAAAGTTCCCCGGGCAGCAGCTCAGATTGCTCACTCACTCCTCAGGCTTTTTCCTCCACTAAATGTCAGATGTGTCACCGATTTAGCAGCCACTGCCTGAAGAGATTTGATTATGTGCCACCATTGCCATCACTGATTTTCTTGGTTAATTCCTCTGCTTAGTGATAACAGCAAATAGTGGCAGAGGTGGTCATAGAGCATCTCTGTGTTTTCACAGGATGAAGCCATGGCATTAAGTGAACGTGAAGCCAAAATTAACAGAAAATTCAACCAATCTAAAGCAGCAGTTTCCAATTATGAGGAGAAGTCGTCTTTTTTAAAAGTTGTATTAAATAGCTGGGTGTCTTACAGGCACACTGCAAAACTAAACTAAAGTGGCAAACAACCTTGAGCTGGTAACAATCAACAGCTCCCTGCCTGTTTAGCACAAAAAGGCTGACACAGCAAAAGTCAAATAAGACAGACCAATACACTGAAACATCAACCCACCATGAGTCTCCTGACTATTGACTCAAATTACATCATGACAAATATATGGAAAATAGAAATTTCAGCGTGTCAGAAGCATTTTGGTTACAGTGTATTGCTTTTCCTATCAGGTTTATAAAATGTGAAGCAAATTCTACCTAGTATTAGGGTTCAGCATCTCTTAACTTTCTCACCTGGAAAAACAGTCTGTAGTTGAAGAAGCAGGTTTGATTCCAGCAGTAAATTCCTGCCACACCAACTTCACATTGTGATTTGGAAATGAAAATCAAAACCAGTACCACTGGTTTGTGATAACCCAATAGCTGGAGATAACGTCTTTCAAAAACCAGAGTTTTTGCTGAAGAAAAACTTTTCTTTGTTCATTACGCAGGTGGCTTGTTATTTTGTTGGTTGCAGAGATACATCAGGAAAAAGTTTTACCTTTAAAACTATTTAAATTTGGCATATTAACAAACACCTTTTCTTTTCATTTAATTTTAAACTCTCCTTTTTAGAATTGAATATTGAGACACCCCCATATTTTCAGTGCATCTTTAAAAAGTTATCACAACTGACAAGTGTGTCAAAACCAGGAAACTGAAATCTTGATATGTTGAAACCAACCCACTGTGAGTCCCATTCCTTAATGCTCAGAGAAACGCTTCAAGTTTCAGAGAAATCAGATCTTCACCACTGAGAGTTTTAACAATACTGCTTCACTCAATAGAGCCTGAAAACATATTTTTTCTGACTGAGGCCATTTTCAGTGGAAACTATTTTGCTGATCACTTAACCATCTTCAGATTATGCTGTAATTTAGACAGTAGTTCCAGATACTTTCCTCCCTGTTTTGCAAGATATGGAGAAGTGTGTGCTTTTTTCCCAGTGTATTAAAAATGGAGGATCTCTTCAGAAAGTGTCACTCTTTCACATAAAAAACTCATTCTGACCCATTTCTTTAATTAAGAGAAAACTGGGTTAAAGGTATGATATTTTCATTACAAATCAAGGGTGTGGTTAAAGAGAAAAATGAACTTTACAGTACATTGAGAAGTACCACTTAAATATATATATATCTATATATACACATTCTTTTCCATTAAAGGCTTAAATGTGTATAAAACAGTTTTCTTTGCTAGAAAAGGGTGAAAGTTGACTTACCTGGGTCAACTGCCAGGATCCAAGGACAACTATGATGCTGACAACTCAGGGAATTCCACCTTCTGTGTTGCTTTATTCTCTGCCTCTCCCAATACCTGTGGCACTCCTGAACCACTGCTGGCCCACACGTGCTGTGTGCAGTTGCAATAAGGAATATGCCACGTTCTGCCATCATTTCTATTATCAACCTGAAAGAGCTGAATCTTTGCTGGAAGAAAAATTAGGTTCATTCTTTGAACCAAACTTAACTCAGCCTGAGAGCAAGGTATTTACAGACATTAAGTCCTTTTTCTTAGACACTGCAGCCTTAAAAACATCAGACAGGAAGAAAGAGAAACATCTGTGTTGATTTTCATTGTTTAATACTCAAGAGTGAAAAAGTGTAAAATCACAAAGCTTAGACCACCACAAAAATGCAGTTTCATTGCAAATGACCAGAACACAAGCTGCCTGCAAAGTTTCACACAGCTGACATCAACAAACCCGGGTTCAACATTCTTACCGTCTTTTAAAACACCTGCTGTTCACAAACATCAGCCAGCACAGAGCTCTCGCTATCTCACACATCTTTCTTTATGTTCTATGCTCTATTTGCTTCTTAGACCAGTGGTTTACACGTTTGTAAAACAGTGCCCCACTTCTGATCTATATCAGCATAGAAACATAGTTTTTACCCCCCCAAAGTACTAAATATATTTGAAAAGCGTTGTGTCTAATCCAAACTCAGCGGTAAAGTTTTTGTTTCTATTTAATGAAAAGCGTAATATGAGTAAGCTTCCGAAGTGCATGCTGACTGAGGGTGTGTCACCAATCTTCTCAGCCACAGGATATAATTCTTATGCAGAAAGTGATCACCTAGGGTGAGTTAGTATACCAGGGAGTAGGTTATGTTTGCTCTCATTAGTAATTCATGTACCTACAGCCCCAATTCTGCACGTGCAGCCATGGGGCCTGCAGGATGTGACTGTCCACCTAAATACACTTTGTTGTCTGAAGGTAGAATCATCCAAAACTTATCATTATGTCTAAATGTCTCAGGTTAATGAGAACTAAGTGGAAAATGGGCTGCGTATATTAAAACCTTTTTAATACTTAAACCTTTATATGTGAGGCAACTTTGCTTTGACAGCCTTTCTTCATGCAAAGGAACTGTGCCTGAAATGTTAAAATCTTTTTAACATCATGCTAATGCACATTTCCAGTTCTCTACAACAACCCAGCTTCCTAGTAATTGATTAAAATCCTACTCTTAAATAGACTACACTGAACAAATTTTTCCTCCAGACAATCAAAACAGAAATGTATCTGGGTATAAACTGCTGCATCTGACAATGATGTGCAAAGGAATTTTTAAAGAGCTGTTGTTGCCTCAGTAGAAACAACACTGATTTTTATTTATTTATTTTTTTAAATCCTTCAGTGCTAAGGGCACCTACATTTTATGAATCATTTGCTCCTCACTGGTTTATTCCCTCACCTGACATTATAATCCTCTGAGCAGGTGAAGATAAACAGAACAGTTTAGGCATCACTGTTCCTAAGGAACACCTCTGTCAAAGATTCCACAATGTATCAATACATGGGCTTGACATTTTAAGTAGCTTTTTGTTGGTTGCTAAATATATTCTCTGCATATATTCTTGTATCTGTTTTACAGAGAATGGTAAGTCTTGAATAAAATTTCAAGAAAAGTTACACTCATTATTTTTACCTCTGTTGCTTACTACAGACCTGACTTCTTCCTTCATGCAGTTATTTGATATTTGAAGTACAGAATCTGATCACTGGCAGTAAGGCATCTAGCTGGAAAATCCTGGCTTATACACGATTATTAAACACAGAGGTGTTGCCACCTTACAATCATACAGTCAACTGAGGAAACAAAAGTATAGGATGAGATTAGAAGTATTACAATAATTAACATCCTATCTATAAATGGAAGCACAAGATCTTTTCTGAGCATATAGGAATAATATTGAAAAAAATATTATCTATTACACAGTGAACAGTATAAATAAGCTTAGATTACATGCCTTTAGTGCTTCTACACAACTCAGTTTCCTATTCATTTTCCAGCTGTTGGTAGAACTTTCAATTTCAACAAATGATTCCAGATTAAATGAGGAAAACATTCAGAAAATTCTGCAGTGCAGACCAACCTCATGAGTTACTCTTTGGAACATTAATAGCTTTGTACAGTTTCAAACTTAGTAACTAAGGCACATGAGGATTAAACTGTCCCATATCTGAAAGAGCAGGATATGTCAGTCAGCACGGAGCTTCTCCTCAGCTTTGCATTTACATTCATAGTATAAAGCAGCAGTCAGCTTTGAGAAATCTACTTCTGTTAATAGTAAGGAATCTGAAAAGTGACTAGTCATGCCAGACTAAGACAGTCTAACTGGATTTTAATATGGATCAGCACACACAAAACTAGGCTTACATAACCACAGGAAAAAATCTGGGAGTCAGCACCTGCCGGGCTGATGCTGCTCAGCCACCCAGAGCCAGGAGTGTGTCTGCTCTGCAGAGGTGGGACACAGTGCGTGAGTGAGTGTGTGTGAGTGTGTGTGTGCAGAAACAGCAGCTTCTCACCTCTGTTTGTTACTTCCATACGTGTCCAGTATGGTATTTCTTACCCCAGTGACAATTTTGGCTGCTATTTTTGCTCCTGCCAGCACTGCCCGGGTCAGTCCAGCCAGTGGTGCTGTGCTGGCTTCCAACCTGAACTTATAAAGTCACTGAATTATAAAGTGAAATTATGTCCTTCATTACAACAATGTGCAATCCAAGTGAAATTAGCTTATTTGCAATTAAGTAGAAGGCAACTTCGGCCTGAGGCACGTGTTGCATTCAAAGGAAAAAAAAAGGGAGGAAAAAAATAAATTCAAATCTCAGGTTGGGTTTGCGGGGGGAGTGATTGAAAAGGACATCTTGTTTGTAAACAAAGGATTATCTGGGAATGAGCTGACACACAATGATCATAAGTGTCATCAATGTCATTTGTAAAAGTTTCCTTCTAACAGGACACGTATCAGCCAATTCCACTGTGTTAGGAAATTAGGCACTATGTAATCATGTTTGACACTTCACACTTACCTTTAGCAATACCTATTATCAGGTAATCCATAAACTGCAAAATAAGTTGAGGTTACTAATGTACACAGGCACTGAATCCGTAAGGAGTTCTCCTTACCTCGGTGGGAACACTATCCAGTCTACTTTTTAAATTTGTTCTCTTTTTAGAGATATTAAATATACTACTGTCTAAGCATAAAATTCACTATTTCTCACCTGGAATACTGTGAGAAATTCTTCCCTCAGTGTTACCTCTTTCTTTTTTGCACTGCATTCAAGCTATACAAATAGTATCACTTTTGTCAATTCTTGCTATGCTTAGTTTGATCCTACTGGATCATATTTAATTTTATAGCTTTAATAACTGTCTCTTATAATGTATTCATTAGGTATTGCATATAAGTACACAAAAATGGAACTGAAAATCAGCTACTACCACTCATTAGTTTCGTATTCTGTTAAATTTGTGGTTAGTAGCTTGAGATTTAAATAGAATTGCATAGTAATATTGTAGTAACCAAGTACAATACAGTATTAAGAAAAAAATAATTTGAAAAGTCCTATTCAAGCACACATTTAATAGTTGATGTGCTATAAAACAAACAGAAAAAAATAGAATTCTCTGAATTCCCCAGTAGCAAATTCCTGTTTCTATGGGTGGAAAAATCTGAAAATATTAGACACAGAACTCTGAGGAAAAAATATTAATAGCAAGATCTCTCCCAAAAATAAAATTACTAATAAAATAAAATGTACTGAATAGAGGCTTAAATTCAATACTTCTCAGTCCACCATTAATAATCTAAATAGTTTGAGTGCTTCCCCATCCCTTTTTTTCTCTTTAAAAAAAAGGATAATAAAAAATACGAATAAACAAATTGCTATGTAGGCTTCATCACAGAGTCATTTCAGAACCACTGTCCATCATTATCATTATCCTCATCATCTTCCTCCTCATGGTCCAGGTAGACAAAAGCGACTTTCTTCCCTTCAGAAGTATCTGACCTTTGGTCGACCGTTCTTTGCAACTGCACAGTTTTATCAAAAAATGACACCTTTTCACCCTGATCTTGGGAAAAACTGGAGACAACGTAGCCACTTCTTTTATCTTCATTTTCTGCAAGCTGGTCATTTTCAACGATGACCTGTGGCTGACCAGTGGAAGGATCTTGCTTGTTGGACACCAGCATTGCCACTTGCTGTTCTCCACTCTTCACTGCAGATACTCCACCCAGACTGGAAACATCCATTTGGAAAGTGTAAGCTGTTTCCCTGGAGCCTACTTTAACATGCTTCACAGACCTGCTGCTCTCAGATGACTCTGCCGTTTGTGAAAGATCTTCCACCACTCCAGCAATGGGTCCTGAGAAGATTATTTCCTCAGCTTGAGTCCCTGCAGGACTTATTTTAACATGCCTGAAAGCTCTTGAGCCTCCTGAAAGGGTCTGGTCTTCCAGTTCAGTGATTTCTGTGTGCTCAGAGATGGGCCCCTGGTAGATGACCTCTTCAGCTGTCATGAAGCCCTGGGGACCCAGCTGGATTTGCCTGACTGAACTTTCTGTCTGTGAGAAGTCCCTCGTGCTGCTGACCTCCACTTTACCGGAGATGGGTCCTTCAAAGATAACGTGCTCAGTATGAACCTCCTTTGGGCCCAGCCTGAAGTGCCTCATTGATCTGCTGACATCCACAGCCCCTTCAGCCTGGGAAAGGCCATCTGAGCTATGGAGTGCCAGAGAGTCCGAACCCGAACCCTCAAAAGAGACTTCTTCGGTCACTTGTCTTGATCCTACTGTGACACGTCTCGTGGCCCTGCTGAAGTCTGTTGAAACCTTCTGAGAAATATTTCCAGAATCGATCTCTTCTACAACTGTAGTAATGGGGCCTGTGTAAAAGACTTGTTCTGTGGTTTGGATTTCCTTGGGGCCCAGTTTAAAATGCTTCACAGACTGGCTGAATTCTGACGATCCCTCTCTCTGAACAAGATCTTCTGCAGCACTGAGCTCCAGCGTTTCAGAACCAGGCCCCTCATATAGGACTTGCTCAAACCTCTGGACTTCTGCTGGGCCAACCCTGACACGCCTCTGGGACTTGGTCTCATCAGCTGATTGAGATGAGTAAGAGGTTTCTCCATAATCCACAGTTTCTGAAACCGAACCGTCATAAACAACTCTTTCAGTGGTGTGATAGCCAGTGCCACCACTCCGCCTCGTCGTGGATGAGCTGTAGATCTCTTGGTCAGCCAAAGGAGTGTATTTATCACTGTGGGAAGAAACGTCTGCTTCTATATTGCTCCTATCCAACCTCTCTTCCTTCAGGGAGTGGATTGTTGCCTTCTCCTTCTCGCTTGTGATTACTTCACCAAGCTGATCTACATCAAATTCGTCAGTATTAAGGGTCTGGGACAGATTGACTTCAGCGACAATTGTCACCAAGCCCCCCTCCTCCTTCTGATCAACTTTTTTGATATCAAATGCCAAGTTACTAGCATCTACTTTGTTGTCTTTTGTTAATGCAGAGAGCTCCTCTTTCACACTTTCTGGGAGACTTCCTTCCAACTGTTCCAAAGCTTCCTTCAATTGATGTTTAGGGTCCTTCGTTTCCTTGGATAAAAGCCCTTTTATTGAAGTCTGAAATTCATGGGGAATTTTAATTTCTTTTTCAATAACAATGGATTCAACATGGGATCTTTCACCTTCAGGATGCTCTTTTAAAATATGGGCACTCGCTTCCTCCCCTACCACTTTATAGGTTTCTTCTGGAGAGCTCACACCTTCCTCTCTCTTACTTTGTGTGCCTTGCAAAAATTCATCTTGCCAAGAATATTTAATAGTTGATTCTTCTTCAATATGAATTTGCCCATATACCGAGTCATCATCTTTTTCATTAATAATAGGATGATCATCGGGAACAGATACAAAGTATTTCTGTTCAATAGGTGAGTCATCTTCCTCGGTTACTTCTTCCACACGAGTGAAACTCTCATGGCGTGGTTTCTTCTTTTTGACATCTTCATATGTGAAGGTGATGTTTTGTTCCTCTTCACCATAATGCCTCTCTCTCTCAGGGAATGAATCCTCCACTTCTTCTACTTCAAAAGGTGTTGAAAAATCAGTCCTTTCATCAGTGGTGTAATCCAGTGGCTCCTCTACAATCTCCACGTTCACAGACACGTTCTTTCCGCTCTCGCTTCCTTTCAGGCCATGATGTACAATATCCTCTATCTCCTCTTTGGAAGGAGCTCCCTCAACGCCCTCTCGAATCACTTTTCTAACATCCTGGTTTGATAGATGTCCTAAGTCACCTTTATCAGAAATATCTACATCTTCTTGAACTTGGGACTGCACTGTGAACTCAGTCTTTATTTTCCCTTCGTCTTCTTGTTCTTTCTTATTAAAATAGGTCACTTTGGTGTCTGTTGATATCTGTGAACTAGAAGACTGCGTGAAACTTTTAAGAATGTCAGTAACAATATTCTCTGCTATGCTTTCAGTGGGCAGAGTTCCCATTTTATGGCTTCCATCCCTAATTTTCTCTTCACCTTCCAGACTGGACTCTGCTTCTGAAACCCTCACCTGGTGAGTTTCAGCAGATTGAGTTACATGGTCATCTGTTTCTCTTCCTGTGTAAGTTTTAACTCCTTGTACTCGTATTTCTTTATTTCTCTGGGGTCCTTTGTCAGGAGCAGGCCTTTCAATACTGATTGGTACCTCAATGACTTCTTGGCTTCTTGATTCTGAGGTCACAGTTGCATCTTTTTTGGTTGATTCACTTTTCAAAGTTCTTGCAGCAGAAATATCACTCGCTGTTATCTTCTGGCTAACTCCCTCGCGGATATATTTTTTCTGCTCAGTCTTTCTCCCAAAATCGACACTTTCTTCTGTAAAAGATTTCTCATCTGTTTTCTTTTTCTCATCCTTTGTTTGTTTCTCCAGCTTATCTTTTTCTTTCAGCAGAGATGTCTTCTCTTCAGTTGGTTTGCTGCCTTCTCTTTTGTCTTTTAGTATGGTCCGAGTTTCAATTATAGTTTCTTCATATTTAGATGGTTTTGCATTGGTAATCAGCTCATAAGCTGGAAACCTAGTAAAGCCTGGTTTTGTTCTTGTATTTTCAGCATCAGGCTTGTGGTCCTTGTCTGATCTTTCAGCATGTTCTGATTTTTTTGAAAAAGATACGGTGGATGAAGTTGTAACTTCTGTTTTCTTTCTTTCTGGAATCTTCTTTTGCTGTATCTCAGTGCTTCTCCAGCTACTGTAGTCTGGAGTAAATGTTCTTAGTTCTTTGTGGTCTGTTACAATTCTTTCATCCTTTGTGACAGTTGTTGAAGGGCGATATGTTGAACCAAGCAGATCCCTTCCAAAAGTTCTTCCACCTGTTGTGTGTGATCCAGCTTGTGCAGAGTGAGCTGAGTAATGTGCAGAACTGCTTATATTTGTCACTGGCATTCTGTGCCTCGTATCAGTGATCCTGGCAGCTGGCGAAGCTTTATTTCTATTTCTTTCTTGATAAGTAGAGTAAATATCAGTGTAGTTATATGAAGTGTTTATAATATCTGCAAAAAGAGCACAGGCGACCAAGCATTAAAATAATGGCTTGTATCTAAAATATGATCAAATAGAGGGTATGAACTAGAAAATTTGTACTACGTTTTTTGAAAGAAATAATGTCTTCATTTTCAATGGAGCTTTGTAAAGGCATTCCTGTAGGTTTTGCCTGTCAATTAAGCCTATGCATAAATCAGATTAAAACTGAAAGCAAAGCTTTTTGCTAAGTTGCAAGATCTTGCTAATATTACCTCTTGTGCACTACTGGGTATTGTGGCATTTATTTAGGCATTACGCTTTTCATATTTATACTGATGTTCATTTACAACTTCTTGTTCAATAATGTATGCTAATATTGTAGGCTGGGATTTTTGCTACATTAGCCTAAGTGGCCTGAAGTTTCTCAGTTCCTATTGACGTTTAATGGCACACCTGCCACCACATACTAGAAACTGCAAACACAAATTCAAACCTTAATAGCCACACAACAAAGCACAACAAGGGAGAGAAATAAAGAACCTTTTAGGCTCTACTTATAGAAATTGATACAATGTACCGGGAACTTCTGACAGTAAGACCAACCAGTACTGCACCGGTCACGTCTCCCACTCCTGAAAGGCTACCACATCTCCCCACCTTTGGTAGTGTTTCCTATATTACTTCTGTAACTACTTCCCTATTCTGTGACTATGCTGAGCATGGTCTGCAGAAGTATTGGCTAGTCCAGATCCAAACTCTGCTGTCCAGATCCAGGCACAGTGCTCACAATTTAAGAGCACAGGCAGATCTGTGTGAGCATTTCAGCCTAGCCTTGAGCCTGTTGAACTTCCTGCTATAGACACAGCCTTCAAATGTCTTCTGGGACTACAGTAACGACCCCACATTGTTAAACTCATGAGTATTATCCAGATAAATTCTGTTATTAATAACAATGGCCACAGCAGTCACAGTGAAGGTCCATCTTATCTAAAATCCTGTTTGCAGGGACCAAGAGTAGATACACAGGGAAGAGTATTAGAACAGGGCAAGTAAATAGTGATACTTCCCTCGTATACTCTCACAGCCTCCAGAGATTTGCAGCTCCTAAGATAGAAATGGTATCTTCATGTTTAGTAAGTCTTTGATTCGTCTTTCATTACTCTGCTAAAATATCTCTTTAAACCCACGTGAACTTTTTAACACTCACAATGCCTCAGGATGATGAACTCCATGGTTTTAACTACATGTTCTGTTAAACACCTCTTGCTTTATACTTCAAAACTCTCTTAAGACCTACGGGCATCCAAAAGTTCTTTGGAGCTATGGAACATCACTCCCTACGTTCTCCACTCAAGCCACGATTTAATAGGTATCT
The DNA here is from genome assembly GCA_013397055.1 of Pachycephala philippinensis. Taxonomy (NCBI): domain Eukaryota; kingdom Metazoa; phylum Chordata; class Aves; order Passeriformes; genus Pachycephala; species Pachycephala philippinensis. The sequence continues at coordinate 124,080 of VWZT01015770.1, forward strand.
CATATAGAAGAGCAATATGTTGATTTAAAATACTAACACTCAAAACTGATTCAATATTCACTTTGCAATACACCCATAAAAACATACTTCAGGAACACTATAACATAATAATAATTTCCAGTTATATTTAATTTCATTCAAAGTTATTTTTTTAATATTTGTATTTTACCTTGAGGCAATTTCCCTGCAATCTCTTCTCTCCATATAATCCACGGCTTGCTCTCTCCTTCTAACAAGGCTCTGCAAAACACAAAGGGCATTTCATTAAACTACTGGGAATGATAAGCATAATATTTTACATTTATAAGTCTTAGAAACTGAAACAATGATCCTGCAGTTGACACATTCCACTAGACCAGGTTGCTCAAAGCCCTGTCCAACCTGGCCTGGAACACTTCCAGGGATGCAGCAGCCACAGCTTCTCTGGGCAAGATGTTTTATAAAGAAAAGGCAAAAATGAAAAAAATAATATTTGCAGCCCTTTCTAACAGTAGTAAAGGTGGTGTTGCAGTGTGATATGAGGGAACTGTTACAGCAGGATTTGCAAGTTCTATCCCTTTTGGATAAAAAATGAAGGAAAGTATGACTTCTACTGTCAAATACAGTGCTGGGAGGAAACAATTTACAGTGTTAAATTAACTATTCTTAGTTCCTATTCCACTGGAAATCAGCACAGCACGTTTCATAAAAAAGGACTAGGAAAATTCTCTGTGACAGAAACTGCTGGGTTTCTTTTAATGACATCTCTGTCTGTCCCTGTTCCTCAGCCCTCCTTCTTTTTGGCAGTGACACTCCAATAGCTCCCAAACTTCCAGGAAGTGCTATTCCAGCAGCCTGGAAACGCTACGTCAGGTTCTTTCCCCGCGCGAGGGAATGTTGCAGTCAGCACAGTAACTTGGGTGGGTTTAAGTTCATTTTTGCCAGCCTGTTACCCGTTTCAGCATTTCCAGGTTTGGCAATGCCAGATGTTTTGCACTGATAAGACACAGCTGCAACATCAAAGCTGTCAAGAGTAAGGCTGGAGGACTGTGATAGCCAAGGCTTCTGACTCCCTGAGGCAGGAGCTGAAAGCCATTTAGGATTGGGGTATAAACACTTCTGCTGGACTTTTATGTCCAAATTAACAAAGCAGATGTTTTAAGCATCACCTGTACATTTCACACTTCCCAGGGCTGATCACTTTGGCGTTAGCAAAGTATCATTAGCAAGGTTTTCTTTGCCATCATGGATTTGTCTAGATCCAGAAGAAAAGCCAGCTTAGAACTACCTAAAACGGGCTCAGATGGGCACCTTTCCTTCTATTTTGTTAGTCAATAAAACCCACAGCAAAAGCAATTTATCTTTCTCCATGTTAAGAGAAGCTTTATAGGAGTTAGATTCCTTCAACACAAATAATGTTCCCAAGACCAAACAGCTGATCTGAGGAAGCCAGTGAGAGCCAAACAAATTGCTCTGACAGACATGCCCGAGAAGCTGGTGGTGACGCTGCAGAAACACATCCAGGAGCTGGCAGTGGAAGTGTTAACCATGACGCAGGAAAGCAGGAATGTGGGGAGTTTGACTAAGGATTTCTGGCTGCTGTTAAAACAACAGTTGTTCAGTTGCTGCAGCAACGTATGAAGTCACTAAAAATAAGTTCCAGGAGGTAACTGTATATGGCAAAGGGCAGCAGCCCACAGAAAAACTGGACCTGAAGTATTACTACTGAAAATGAAAGTCAAAGCATTATGAAACCTCTGTAAAACTGGACAGAGAATCAGTGCTTTCCTGGACACTTCATAATATGTATGACCTCAAGCTTATCAGAAAACCAAGAAAATGTTAAACTGAGCTTGGTTTAATAAGCTGGCAAAAGACAGTGCAGTGTAATGTATTGAGCCAGCAAACTCAGGTTGTGTTTCTCAGCTTGACCGTAGCTTGAGTTCATGCAAGTCATTTTGCTTCTCTATTTCTCTGCATCCTTTCATAATAATAACCTCTTGGTGGTGAGGTCTGCTTTTAAACTTAAACTGCCTGAAGAATTAATTTCAACTGTATGAACTTTTAAGCACTCATGGTAATAATTAAAAAAAAATATTCCTCCAAGCAGCACTCTTCTAAAAAAATAACCATGTCAGCTACTTCCCGGAGATCAGATCCCAAATGACATATACTCCCATTTTGTTAACACTTAATTTAAGTGTTACCAGTAAATAATCCAACTGTACAGTTAGCTCATCTCATTATTAATGTCATTTATCTAAAGGCAGCAGGGACATGCTCATCAGCCTGTGCTGGATGACAACAGAAATAACCAGTCCATGAAAGCAGGAGGAGGAGATAAAGTGGTTTGGGTGGGGAGCGAGAACAAAAGGATGAAGTGCAAATGTTATTATGGTCATTCAGGACAGCAATGACTTTGTTTCAGCTATAGAAACCCAAAATCTCAGATGGGGCAGCTGGCCAGCAGACCATAAAAATTCATCTTCTCTATCCTGCGTATTTGCTAAGGAGTTACAAAAAACCCCCACCTCTCCAGGAAGGGGGGTCAAGGCCATTCCACATCCCTTTTCCATCACAGGATGGGAGGACGAGGAGTGTGAAGAACAGCAGGTCACTGCAATATTAAATTCCCTGGTGTTGAAAACTCAGTGGGTTCTCAAAATAAAACCAATACAAGACAAGGACCTATTGCATGGTACAAGTTATGAAGAAGAAATAACGAGATTGACTGAAAAAGCTGTGGTGAGTAGCTCAGAGGACCTTAATGCTGGTGATGATTCTGTGAGAGGCAGGCATGGAAAGGGTCAGAAGTGCTGATGGAAAACACAACTGGAAAGTCCACCTGGCAACTGTGTTCAGAGATCCTAACAATGACCATGGAAGTAAAAAAGAAAGAAGTAGCCTTTGGTGCTTCAGAATGCAGGGTGGTAACCTGAACAGAACACTTGCATGACACTGGAATTTCAAAGTGAAATATTTTACCCTACAACAACAACATATTTTAGAGAGGACAGAAAACCTCCTGAACCTATTGGAACAGGCTCTGGGCAGCCTCTGCTATGTGAAGTTTCTGCTAGCTAAGGAGAGGAATTCTGATCCTAGACAGGTTTTCTAACTCCTTTTAAAACCAAGAGTTTTACAGAGTGACTAATTCACCACTTCTTTCTGGAAATAAAACTTAAGCATAGTCTAAGTAGCTGCGGTTTTGCAAGGTTCCAAGGACACAGAACAAAACTGTGAGACGCTTGATAAATATTTACTTCAACAGTGAGAAAAGGGTTTAGGAATGAAGATTCCCATGAGGTGTAACTTCACAAAGCCACATAAGACACATATTTCACTTCCTGAGTGAATCTCGGCTCCCAGAGCAGGAAGGGTGAGCAGAATCAGAGAGGAAATACACTTGGACCTTAAGGAAGGGTGTTCCTTGCAACAATGATCCTTCTTCCCACTCCAGAAGCAATGGTGACTAATGGAAAGAGCTGACCTTATAACAGAACTGTAGGAGTTGTAAAACAAAGAGAAAACACAGGGTGGGAGGTACAAAGAAGGCTCCAAGACCAGCTACCACACCCTTAACCTATAAGGCCAGGAGGAGAGGAAATGCCAGGGCGTTCATGGGAACCTCTCCATGGAAGGTTCAGGATGTTGGACTGAGTGTGAATAGGTGCCTTTTGTTGCCAATATGCATAAGCGAGGGTATATGCCAGTACCCTCTGTGAAAACCAGCTGAAGCTGGGTTCACATGCCCTGTTTGTCACAGGTAAAAAGACCTGGGAGAGGAACAGGATTTGAAAAAGTACATGAATGAGCTGTCCAGAATTCTCCTACTTAACCTTACTGACTGGGTCCCCTCCCACAGCAGGGCTGATAGAGACACGCAAGAAGAAAGGAACTATTTTCTTGAATAAAGGGAGAACAAGAGAAACGAGAATAGGTAAGACTGCATAAATGTAAAAACACAGAACAATCAATTTTCAGCTTCTGATATTTTAAAAGAATTTTGTTTGCTGGCACTAGCATGTTTTTTGATCTGTAGCAAGGCCCACTCTCTGTTTTCATCTATAGATCATCTTCAGTGGGCAGATGCCCATTTTTCCACTGACATCTGCCTTGCCAAGGCCATCAGTGATACAAGTTTTACTCACTACCATCAGGTTAAGAAACCCGATAGATTAAAGAGCTTCTTAACTGGAAGACAAACACAGTGCCAGGTGATGCTGAATTGTTCTCCTTTCATTAACCAGGGCAGGGAATCCTTAGACAAACCAATAATGCTCAGATAATCAGTGATAAAATTCCAGAGAAGTTCCAGAATTTCATGGGTTTACAAGGTTTTCAAACAACTGAATATCTGGGCATTATCATTCCTAGTTCTGGATGAACACTAATCATCAAAACAACTCTGATAATTCTGTTATTGCGACAGTGCTAATCCTGTTTTGCAGATGAATAAACCGAGGGAGAAAGTTTAACGACAACAGTGAAAGTCAACAACAGAGCTGGGATTAAATTCAGAAGAATCATGTTTTTTAGCAAAGTTAACAGAATTAACACACACAGATAAGGATCACAACTGGCTACCCCTTCCACAGTAATGCTCCAGACACTATCGGCTTTCCAAGGATCACAGGGATCCCACTCCACCAACAAACATCAAGGTACTGTCACTTATCAAGTGACTGCAAATCACTTGTCCCACACTGTGATTTCATCTCATCCAGAAACCAGCCTTCGTCTGTGCCTCCTTGCAGACATTCTCCAAGCATCTTGAATAGACTGTTGTTGCTCTTTCATGAAGACAGACATTCTCTGCTCACTACTCTTCATCAAGCTGCTCAGAAGTTACACTTTCAATATTTTCAGTTATGCAACTAAAATTAAATTTCATATGTATCAGTGGGTTGATAGTCTACACACCTCACCCATAATTCAACTGGTGCTGTCTTTATCCAGACTTATTGGTTCACACTCAGGACACAGCATTAATGCTTTAGAACACAGAAGCATATATCATATTTCACTGGAAATACGCCTATTTACACAGGTTGGATATTAATAAAGCACCCAATGTAGACAAGGCAATGACAGAGGCAGCTTCCTTAAAAAAATACAGAGGTAGCTTGACATTACGTTTTTGCAAATTATCCCTTTGCTCAGTAAGAATTGCACATCTCTGTATTTGAAGATCAGTATCTCAATGAAATTTGTTGAAAATATTGTGCTATTTGTCAAAAAAACACCCGATCTTTACAATAAGGAAGGATCTTCCTTCAGTTCATCGTTTTTGGGTTGTTTAGGATTTTCTTGTTCCAAATCAGTTTAATGCCACGTACATCATGATTCTCCAGACAGAAGAATTACTCTGGCTTTTCAACCTCCCAGCTACTTAGTGGCTTGGGAGATGTACAGTCCTGAAGATTCATTACCAGAGACATTTGCTGTTATCTCACACTTGATCTAAACATGTTTTCATAATAAATCAAGGATGGAGAAAGCCAGGACTTAATCAAACAGCCTTTTCTGCTTTGTTCCCACTATCCAACAACTGAAACAAGGATGGGGAATTCACTGCTTACATCAATGCTGCAGGTGGTCACTAATCAACATATTTAAACAATGAAATGTGCCATGTTAAGTTGATGGCAGCTATATAACCTCAAGTTTTATTGATTGTGATTTAGGGATATTGTCTCCTCAGCTTGTAACCAAATACTGCCCCAAAAATTGCCATCAATCTGATATCCAGTTGACCAGGACTAAGAAGGTGTCTTACATACCACTATATTTGTACCAAGTTAATAGGATTCCTATGGATTATACTGGCTTTAGAGCCTTGAGACTCCCAAAGTCGCTGTCTATATTTTAAATGCTGGAAAGAGGATGAATGGGGCTCCCGTATCTATAAAAAGGGATTTAAATTATCCTCTGTCTAGACAATAGAGTGTGACCACAAATCTTACCTGTAGGTTTCAATTTCAAGGATGAGGCCTGCTTTCACCTGCAGGAGCTCTTGGTAGTCCCTCAGGTAATCCGTGATTGACATGGTCAGGAACTGCTTTTCTTCTTCCAGGGCGTCAATTATTCTCTGAACAGAAACAAATTATTTTTAGTTTTGAAAGAACATAAAAATCTGTACACTTGAATGCCTTAAACCATAAAATTTTTAATTTAAAAAAATCTGATACAAAAATACATCAATGTTCTATCACTTCAGAAGCAATCAGCTCTACGACCTCCCCATACACAATCTAAAATACATTGTTCCTGAAGCAAGTTTTATGCTAAGTTCATTTTATGCCTTACTAAGCTGGTTAAGTATGTCAGTAAAACCCATTCAGATGCCCTGTACAAAAGTTACTAAGCATACATAGCAAGGAAAATACACTTCTTTATAAATGTGACTTAAATGCGACCCATTTGATCATTTTAAGACAAGCTTAAATCACACTTGAAATCAGAAATTTCAGCAATTGCTTTGCCATGAGAAGCTTATCAGTATTTTCAATTCCACAGAGGGGTGTGTCCAAACCAGTTTTGGAATTTGAGCATCTGAAGATACTCACAGTGCCCACAAGGTGAAGGATGAACCTCCAGTGCTTCCTTAACTTTCTACAGTATTTGGATACCTGCTTTCAGGTCCACCCAGCTCTGTCCTAACTGCTGCTCAGAATATTGATAAGGGATTTCTCATTTTCATTTCAATAGCTAAATATGACCTCATACAACACAACTAAATACATAAGATTGTATAAATTTGCAATAAATGGCATAAGGAAGAAAAGATCAGAGTAAAAAGTGCTTTAATCACTGGTATTACCTCCCACATGAAGGGTAAATTGTCATTTATATATACATTTGTACTAAATCTAACCTTGCTAACTAAAATGCTATAGATTGCACTTTGTTCTGGGGGATGGGAAGACAGAAATTAAATATCAACAAAGGCCCAATTCTGTTTTGTTCACGTCACTCTGCACTATGCAGGGGCTCTGAAATGTCATTTACAGAGCAAAACCTCATACACATGTACGACACTGAACAGGAATTCACAACAGTGTATTTTAGATTGCATCCTAACAACTGCTTTGCAATCAAACTGAAAAATCAATGTACTGATAGTCTAACTTTAAAAAATTCAAAATATATCACTTATATGCAGCAAGTGCTCCAGTATCACAGTATGAAGAATAGCATAAAAATGAAGATACAGCGGGGGACTCTGCTGTTAATGCCAACATGATGTGCTAGGCAGAAGTAAGAACTAAGAATATAAAGTGCTGGTATGTCAAACATTAATAGTTTTGGGGTTTTTTAAGTAAAACTAAAAAGAAAGCTCTATGAAGGACGCTGCCTATATTTGCCTATACATGTGGGTACAGTTCTCTATATAACACATTAATCTTTCTTCATTTGCCTTTGCAGCTTTTGCTAAATGATTACACTGATGTTTCCCTTGACACGACAATCCTTGCCTACAGCCTTCAGTGTACTTCAGATTGCCTTTTTATGGCAGAAGACAAATCATATCTGAAACAGCACCACAAACCACCCAACAGCCCCCTGCAGACCCCAGAGGAGGTACCGTCCCATGGCCATGCAGACCTTTAGCAGCTCTGAGGTAACAATCCTGTCCAAGAACAGCACAGACAGAATGGAAAATCCCACAGTGAGAAGGGAAGATAAGTACAAGGCCTTGCTTTGAAAAGAACGGCTGGGGTGCAACAGAACCAGGAGTCAGCGAAAGGTGCAGAAGAAAACCAATCCCTGAGAGCTCTGATACAAAAATTAAATGATTCAGATGTTTCTTGCCTCCCCAGTTAAATACACAATAACCTGTACATGTGCATACATTTCTTAAAAAGAGCTTTACCATGCTGCAATCCCAGAAAAAGCCGTACAGGAAATTTCTGCACTGGACCACGGAGCATGGGGAGCTCTGAAACACTGGGGCTGTTCAAACCTATCTAAAAACACAGGAGCTTCAGTCCCTCAACCCCAAGTTCTCTAGTCTGGGTTTGAAAAGCCACCTAGGTTCTATCCACTGGGTTTGGAGAGCACTGGGAATCCAAGAGTTTGAGTTAATGATTACCATAAGGGGCCACATAACTCAGCCAGCTGTGCAATAGTTCCGAAGGAATTCATTCCAGCGGGAGCAGACACTCTATAGACTGGGTGGCAGATAGCCAGTCATCCAGCCCTCCATCACTGATGCTCAAACACGAAGAGGAGGACAACTGGTCTCAAGTCCTGACTCCAAGCATGCCAAAAAGCACATAAACCAATCCATCAAAGTTCAGGAGATTGCAAGCCAACAAACCCATTTTGCAAAAGGTAACCTGTACTTGGCAAATCTTGTGTTTTCTTCACACAGGACTCTTTTGGAAAGATCTGTTTCCCAGCCACATCAATCACATGCCCCCGAATCCCAGTGATGTCCTGCTAGGACTAAGTAACAGAATAGAAACTGTTTTCTCACCCTTCATATGTTCCTTTCCAGGCAGCACTGGGAAATTTTAGAAGGGCGGTAGGAATTTACTTGGGTTGTCCAAGCTTGTACCTACTGAGGGAATAAAGAGAGGATTCCAGGCCCCAGCCCTTTCCATCTGGTACTATTTACTGATCCCATAGCTCATTCAGTGGCTCAGCAGGGGAGGAACTCACACTGAACTTGGCTTGCTCAAAACTGGTACACAGAAAAAGGCGCATGACATATCGACATTAAATGTTCACTTGACATGGTATTTTCTCCTTCTCTGGAGCTCACAGCACTGACACAGGAGCTGATCCTAAACCCACGCTATCAGGGAAAAATATCTGCCTTGTTTCAGAGCAGCAGGATGGGCCATGGATGGTTTTACATCCAAATAATACAGGGTTTTCAAATCACCAGGAGTTTTTGCATCAGTATTCTCATAGCACACAGCTAAAATTATGGAAGTAAGAGACCTACTGAGTTCATCCCTTTAGCACTCAGGACCACTGAAAATTTTCCAGTGTATGATTTACTGCTTGCCTGGTTTAGCTACATTGTAACTCCAAATACTTATTTCTATTGCTGAAAGCTTCACTGAGGATAAGGGCAGTTAGGAGGCAAAGATGAACTTATAAGGCAACTGGATGATATATGGAAAATGTGAATAAATCTAATTGCCATTGCAGCTGCAATGAACAATAATAACTTGACTTTAATCTGCACATACATATCATTTCTACGTGACACTCTACAATAAATAAGCATAGAATTGATGCTCTTTAAAGAGTAGTTTAAAACCCATGCTGAGCATACTTTAACCAGTAAGAGAAATGAGTGACCAAAAAAAGAGCTTTGCTCGCAAGAACGAAACCTGAAACAGCTGCTCCTACGCATTCTATAATTTGTCTTCCTGGATATAAGCAAAATATTTTATTTCTCATGTACAGGAGACTGGCAACTGCAAAAAGGCCTTTCTCATTAAAACCCAAACATAAGACCATTCAGAATTAATAAACCTTACGATATCTTTGAATATATATCTATATAATATTTAATCTCTGGTGATAATGGTCAGACATTCTCAACACTTTTTTCTCCTTCTTGTGTTACTAAGATTTGAAACTATTTTTCCTGTAAAATCTAAAGATGCCAAATGTTCATGAGAGTAACAGAGAAGTCTGTGATGTTGGTATCAAAATAATGCGTTTTGGAGCATTGCATCACGACAGTTCAAGGGCATCCATTGATTCTGATTATCTGACTTCAACAACAGATTGCATTGTCATCTACAATGGGTTGCTCCAATTGCTCTTCTGAATAAAATTCTTTAAAAATATCACCAGAAACATAAATAACTGGTTTAAAGACACCTTGCTGAGCTGAAAAAGTTAAATAAAAGCCATTTTAACTGGCTTTAGAAGAAAAACTTGGGCATGGATAGCGAGATGTACTAAATGCTCTCTTTACTCCATATTTAGAGGTTCTCAGTTTGAGCAATGATGACTTTCATTATAAATCCCTAATAAAAATATAGACAGCAAGGAGGCCATATTTTGGAAATCAAAGAAACTTTAAATATAAAATGGAAAAAATGAAGCAGTTTCTGTCTTCTTGACATTTTCACGTGGTTTTGACTGTTGGATAAATGTAATTAATGAGAGATTTACATACGACACCTTCTAAAGCTTTGGAAATGTTTACATATGTGATTGGAAGAATGAATTGTCCTGTCAAAAATGGAAAAAAGATATTTAAAAGTTAAGAGCCTTTCTGATTCCTTCTTACATACCTAATCTGTCTCAGTTCACAGCATCTGCAAACTATGCAACTTTCAAACAATCTAGCAGAGTACAAAAACCAGACACACACAGAGCAACAGGTCCCAGTCCCTTCCCAGTTGCCAACATCTCCATAATCTACCAGGGCTACTGGACACAAAGCTGGACAAAGCACACGGGGTTCAGGCACACACCGAGCTCCAGCAGGGTGTTAATAAAGAGTCTAACAATGAACAAAAGAAATGTTGCCCTCAGGAAATGGATCGATGGGCTGCATGATCTAATATGCGCTCTCCACTCCGAGCTGGATGAGCGGATACTCCGCTGTTCCGGCAGGAGCTGATCCCTTCCCACGCACAGGGGGATTGCACATTACACCAAATATCATCCTGACAGCAAAAAAATCCTCAGCTGCAGATGCTGTGACCCCCTGTTTGAAAACACCAACATCCACCTCCAACACCTTCTTGCCTTTAAACGACTCAAAGTTTTCTTAACTACGCTGAGAACCACGAGTTCTGCCCGAGGCTCAAAGAATGTGTGTAAAACAGGAAGAAATTTCCGATTCTTTCTCTGATTGGGACAGGTCACCCTCAAGCCTCAGGCTGGACGGAATGAGCCGCGTCCCACGGCCCCGGGACTCGGTTCATTTGCTCCCAGGGACTGCTCCGTGTCCCAAGCGCTCCTGCCAACCCTGGCAGGAGCCCTGGCAAGCCCGTGTTCCAGCTCCATGCTCTTGGGCAGTTGCCGAGGCCAGGTCGGGAAGGGAGCACCTGTCACCGGGACGATGTCCTCAGGGTCACTGTCTCCCTTCTGATTCACACCCTTCGCACCCAGCTCTCCCCAGACTCCCCGGGGGGCTCCAAGGGACTCCCCGCCCCACACAGAGAAGGGCTCGGCAGCAAAAGGCTCCTGCTGGGCCACCTCCTCTTCCAGCCTGGGGAAAACCTCTTGCCAGGAGGCAAAGCCCTGGACCACACCGAGTCAGAGGGGTTTTAGCACCGCCCGGAGCAGAGGGAGGAGGATGGGGAAACTGGGCTCACATCGCGCGATAGACCAGAACTTAACGGAAAGTGTGAGCGGCAGAGGGAGTCTCAGGGGAGCCCCAAAACGGGCACCGGGGGGCGGGAAGGCAGCGGGAGAGGCCCAGGACCGGGGGACATGTGCCACTCACCTGGTACTCCTCCAGCTCGGCGCCGTGGCGGTCCTGCAGGGCCAGCATCTCCTGCTCCAGGCGCTCCCGCAGCGCGCACAGCTCCTGGCCCTGGCGGTGGAGATCCTCCAGGTGCTGCCGGCACTGCCGGCTCTCCTCCCGCAGCAGCTCCAGGTTCTCCCGGTTGCGCTGCGCCTCCTGCTCCTGCAGCACCTGGATCTGCTCCTGGTAGCGCAGCAGGGTCTCCCGGCAGCTCTGGCTGAGCAGCATCTCGTAGGTCTCCTCCAGCTCCTCCAGGCTCAGCCCGGCCAAGGGGGGCGGCAAGGCGGCCAGGTTCAGCCGCAGCTCCCGCATCTCCACCGCCTCCCGCCGCTGCCGCTCCGCCATGTGCCCGTGCTCGGCCTGCAGCTCCAGCAGCAGCTCCTCCAGGGCCACGCACTCGCCCCGCAGCCGCTCCAGCAGCGCCTGCTGCCCGGCCAGCTCGGGCTCCAGGCGCCGCCGCATCCCCAGCACCTCCGCGCCCAGCGCCCGCAGCTCCTCCAGCTCCCGCCGCAGCCCGTCCCGCTCCAGCTCCGCTTCCAGCTTCGCCCGGCTCAGCTCCTCCAGCTGCATCCGCAGCCAGGCCAGCTCCTGCTCGGGCACCCGGAGCCCGATCAGCTCCTGCTCCCGCAGCTCCGCCAGTTCCCGCGCCAGAAAGCGGTTCTCCTCCTCCAGCTCCCGCACACGGGTCACGAAGACCCGCAGGCGGGAGTTGAGTTCCTGCAACTCCCTCTTCTCGTCCCATCCCGCTTCCCAGCGCCGCCACATCTTGCCGGGGTGAGGGCGCGGTGGCCCCNGCACGCGGCCCCGCCCCTCAGCCCCGCGCCGCTGCGGCGCCCCCTGCCGGCCGTCTGCCGGCTCCCGCCAAATTCCTGCGCGGGAAGCTGAGCCCGCCTCAGGGAGCTGAGCCCGCCTCAGGCAGCAAAGCCCGGCTCGAGGAGTCAAGTCCCGCTCGGGGAACAAAGGCTCGTTCAGAGAAAGAAGCCCTACTTAAGGAATAAAGCCGGGCTCGGGGAGCAAAGCCAGGCTCGGGGAGCTGAGTCTCGCTCAGGGAGCAAAGCCAGGCTTGGGAAGTAAAGTCAAGCTCAGGGAGCCAAATCCTGCTCGGAGAACAAAGCTGTTTAATGGGGAGCCAAGCCCCGCTTAGGGAGCTCCCAGCATTGCTCTCCTGATCCCCCTTGCTTGGCATCCTCGTCCTCCTCACGGCTGGGACCGCACTGTTGGGGCTCATCCCACGCTCCCAGCACAGCCGCGGGCGCTTTACTCCCCACAAGGGATTTCTGGATTTACTGTGTTTGCCATCACCTGCTGCTGTTACCGCACCGTGGCTGGGCTTGTGTTTATGTAAAATGTCGAATGCCACTTCATAACACTACTTTTGAGGGGAACACCTCCATTTTTGACCTCGTGTCACAGCTTATAAACCTTTGCCCAGCAGAAGAACATTTCACCTCAGGGCCGAGGCGCCCGCAGCCTGCGCGTCCCTGTGCCCGCTTCTCCCGGCCTCATTTTGCACCATATAAGGGCTGGATCCAGCTGGATCCTTTCATTGACTGCCTGGAACTCAGCGAGGAGGCAGTGAAGCATCACACCCTGTATTATCTACCAAATTAGACAAAAAAGACGAGGAGTGACTCATTTCAGCCTTTCTCATCTCCCCAGGCATTCTTCTCTTCCTCTCTCTCCCTGACACACACACATTTATATTTTACCCAGTGCTGCAGCACTGGGAGTTTTGCAGAGATTTGCTGCTTCACATAAGGCAGCACAGCTCCCACCTCTGTGTTTGTCCCCCAGGATCGTTCCCAACCAAAGCTCTTGCTTGGAAAGGACTGGAATTTGGCACAAGCCCCACAAAGCTGGGATCAGGGCACAGAGTTACCACGCTGACCTGCTCTGGGCACTGCAACCCCTTCACTGCTCTGTCTCACCCTTCCCAAAGCCTTCCCACAGCACCACACCTCGCTGCCCTCAGAAAGGCCAAATTTTGGCTGCTGCTTTGCTCTCTGCTGAGTAAGTTTTCTTCTAATCTCAATAAAGCCTCCAGGATTTGAGCCTAACCAACACAGATAAATCATTGGCTTTGGCCTAAAAGTCAGCCAATTTAGCCTTGGCAGATTTGCTCCGTCAGAGGTCACTGAGAAGCTGAGATTTACTAAAGGCACTTACGTTTTCTTGGCTTTGTGGTCAAAGTCAAGTCCCTCGGTGACACTCTAACACCTGCTGTTCTTTTATGAGGGAAACCACTATGCTTCTGGGAAGAGGTACCTTCCTGTGGTTTACGAGGCTTTTTTTCCTTTTGATGTCACTGTTGTCCTAAAAACCCCGAGTGACGCTGACGTCCACACGGAGCGGTGCTGCTGCACCGGCCGGAGCCAAGCGGCCGGAATAAATAAGCTCCCAGGGGTCCACTGTGAGTGTCCAGCCAAATGTCCAGCTCTCAGCGCCTTGTCATCTCTTACTGACAATTTGACTGCTTCCTTGCTGCAACCGTATTCATAAATTTTTATTATTTTGTCATTGAGAATAGTAGATACTGAATCTCTGCTTTTAAATTTCTTGAAAAAACACCATAAATAAATCTGTCTAGATGTGGGACAGCTTTCCAGGCTGGGGGATCTACTTGTCCATCAGCTGTGTATGGTGTCTGCTAATCCTGACCCTGGATCTGCAATTGAGCAAGGAATTTGTGGACTAGGGCAGGGAATGCTTAAAGGGGCAAAGTTTAGGCAAGTCATTTCTGAGACAGGTCTTGAAGTTCTGTTACTGGGTTCCAGCACTCAGTGGACCATTGAGAATTGCCTGGTTGGTGCAAATATGTGGGCACCTGAAATGCCCAGTGAACCACTGGAGTCCTTCTCCCTGAAAATTTTAATTAATTCATTTGCACCTGCAGAAGAAGGGAAAGAAACCTGATGTAGTCAACCAAAGGTGGGCAAATTAAAAACTGCTAAAGGTTTTTGCTTCCACAGTTATTTCTCCTTCTCTGTGGAAAGAAACACGTTGGAGACCTTGATAGAAGGGAAAGTGAAGACCTTCAGCACTTTCCAAGGTGGAGGCGTGGAGCATCCCTCTTCTCAAGGTAAATCACTGGTGCCAGTGGCCACATCCTGGCCCTAGGAACTCAGCTGTAATGCACAGGTAATAGTATCAAAGACCCGGGGAGGGGGAATTTACAATCTTCTTTGCCACTTCAGTGACAGCTGAGGCAAATTGGGTCTCTGTGTCGCTTCAGCTCCAGTGAAGGTCTTGTGCTTTTCGAGGCTCCTTGTCAGCATCCTCCAAACTACAAAGTGTCACCCTGGTAACTCTTAATCCTGCCTCAGCACAGCTTGTTCCGCGTGCTCTCTCATCTGCGGAGTTTAAAGGATGAAGCTGTCACTGGGGAAATGTTCTGATTCCAACGTTCCTGAGATGGATTGACGCGAAGAAAACAGGGTTCATTAAAATGGTGCAAGATGTTGTGATTGCTATTTATATGGGAGTTTCAAAACAGGTTTTTGTTTACAGACAGTTCCTGCAATTAGATCAGTGGAGGAACATTCCGCTGTGGTGGGTGGGAGGGAGTGTGAAGTGCAGTATTTCCCATCCTCACCTTTAGGCTTTCATGGACACCCTGCTTTATAACAGAGAAAATAAAGCAAACACCAGCGATTCATTATTTAATGACTATCAGCTACATCCCCAATACCAGGAAAGCTGGACTTCAGCTCTCTGCATCCTCTTTCTGGGGCTCTACAAAGCCTGGAGACCCTCAAAAACGGGCTGAAATGTCACCAGGGCAGGGAGTGATTCTCCATGGGCTGGAACTGAGGCTCCTCTCTGCTTCCAGACCAGGGGAATGCTTTGCCACTCCCACAATCCCTGCAGCAGCTACACCGTCCTTTTTGACTTCATTGGGAGCTTCACAGTTAATGGATTTATTCTTTCTTTTAGGAAGATCAGTTCCCTATATAACATCCTATCATATTTGCACCCCTTTCGATAAATCTTTGCAGAGCTATAACCTGAAAGCAAGAGCATGTCGGCAGAGGCATCTGTGCATCCCTACCTGCCAGAGCCCCCAGAGCAGAGCACATCCTCCTGTGACCTTCAGATGTTCAGGCACGAGCAGTGACCTGGTTCTCTTTCTGAAAGGCCTTTGAAAACAGGAGCCTTATTTGACTTGGTGCAGAAGGGCCTTTTTGTAGTAACTCCCTCGGAAATAATCATTTCAAGGAATGCAGAGGTTCTGATTAAAGCACTTTGTCGGCTCTATCAAGGTGATTTTCCTTCTCGGTGAGCAGTTCAGTCACTTCTGCCTGCATTTTATTGAGGAGTACTTGCAGAAGCGGTGGCCACCTCTAGATGGTGCGTTTTACTCAGGAGAACTTTGTGCCCTGCCCTTTATGTAACTTTTGCTCCGTGTCTGAGGTTGCAAATACTCTCTAACCAAACCACACAGATTTTAGTATTTCCCTGTTTTCTTAACTTGAGAAACTGGCTGCAGTAATGCAAAAATAATAAAAAATATGCTTTAGCTACTTAAGAAAAGGTGTATTATGTGGCACGTTTGGTTGCACCTGTGAGGTATCTACTACGTGGCATATCTGCTACGTAACTGTTGGCATTGCTTGTCTTTGGATTTATTCCTGTGCTAATTAAATTAAAACAGAATCTTTTTTTTNAATGCAAAACTCTGCTCTTGTTCTTGAATTCAAGGAAAGAGGGAAGGAACAAATATGGGTAATACCACAGAGATAAAATGATGGTGATGTTGCAATAACTTACTCCATCTATGGTACTTATACTTCTTTCTCTGGACAGCATTTCCCTGCTTGAAGGAGCAACAAAAAAAAAGATAATTTAACTGCCCCAGTTTTGGTCACTTTAGGAAAGTCATGTGGAGGACATAGAGAATTAATGTAACTATTTTGGGGCTGGGGATAAAGGCCATTTGGTTTTGCTGCTTTTTGTTGTGGGTGTTTTATTTTATTTTATTTTATTTTATTTTATTTTAT
>VWZT01015770.1:140954-183646 GCA_013397055.1 Pachycephala philippinensis
ATTTTATTTTATTTTATTTTTAAGAAATTGAAAGAACGTGTAGTTGTCTTCAGTGTTCTTAGGCATAGGAATGGTACAGTTAAATTATGCAGGAGCAGAAAAGACACCAACCTGCTTGCACTGTCCAGCTCTACAGAAAGTAATCAAAGTGGAATAAACGATAAAAAAGAAATTAGATCAAAAAATCTGCTGGGCTTTCATAAGCAAAGATCTTCTTCATAACACAGGTAAGGAAATTGGTTGTGCCGAATTCAATGGGTCCAAGATTTTCTCCATGATTTCTAACCTGAAATTGCTGCTTTTAGAAGCTTATGAAAAGGCCATGTATGGAATAAACTCTTCCAGTGCATTATGAGTAATATCTACTGCTCCTGTTTTACATCTCAGCCTAGCGACAGAACTTTCTTGTAAATAAGGGTTATTTCCACTAAAAGGCTATTATGAAGTTATCTTTGATGCCGAGGCTACAGTCTCAGCTCCCAAGCGTAAAAGAACACTTTAGGATATAAATAGCTTTGTTCCGCCTGCTTAAATACCCTGTTTTCTCCAGGAGCAGCCCGGGGAGGAGCGAGGACGCAACCTGGGCTGCTTGGCTGCTGCGTGCGACATTCCACGCTGCCCCGGCAGCTCCCCGACAAAAGGCCACCGGGCAGGACCCGGCCTTTCATGTGGTTATCGCAGGGTGTTGCTACAGGGTTTCACTGGGCTTTTACGAGGAGATTGTTCCTCCCGATAGCCGAGAGGCCCATAAATGCCATCAGAAGCACCTCTCCTGCCAGCCCCTCTCCGGTTTTGTTTGATGTCACCGGGGCTGTTGCTGGGTCCTGATCTAATGTGATGCTCTCCTTCACTGGTTTTGGATGCTGGAGGTGGGAGTTGAGATTCATTCTTACATCATTTGGGGATTTTTCGGTTTTTTTCTGATTTATATCCCCCACTTTCAGCATGGATGACAGACATACCTTACTGCAACACAGGAGCCACTGGGAGAAGATGGCACTTGCAGCCTTCTTGGAGGACACCTCTGTCCCCCTCCCGCTTCTTCTTGGTCTCCTGGTTTTCTTCAACCTCCCACCGTCTGCCAGTGTCTCACTCCTCCCAACCTCCCACTACTTTTGGGTCTCCCATTCACTCTCCTTGGATCCCCTAACCCCTTCTGGTCTCCAATTCTTTTGCAAGCTCCCACTGCATCCAGGCCTCCCACTGTTTTTTGGCCTCCCACCCATCTTCGGCCCCCTGGTGTCCCACCCTCCCGTTCTGGCCTCCCACCCCACTATTCAGCCTCCCACCCACCACCAGCCTCCAACCCCTTTTCTGCATCACAACCGTTCCTAAACTCCCAGTGCTCTTTTTGGCCTGACACTCTCATTTTTGGCCTGACATCCCCTTTTACAGCTGGACACTCTTCTTACACCCCTTTTTGAACCTCCCATCATTTTTGAACCTCCCTCCCCTTCTGGGACTGCAGTCCTGTTTTCCTTTTGCTGTCTTTTTTTTTTGTGCCTGCAACCCTGTTTTTAGCCTGGCACCCTATTTCAGCTGTTTTGCATCCTCTCACCCCTTTTTAGCCTTCTACACTGTTTTGGCCTCCAGCCTCCTCCTCCTGTCCTCCCACCCATGTTTTGGCTGCCCCAGTTTGGGGGTTGGTGAAGGGCAGCACCGCATCTGGGCTATTTTAGATTCTGGAAAACACACCTGAGAGGCTGTTGATCACATTTTTTAACAGCAGGTTGTTTGCAAGGAAACTGCTGAGAGCATTTGCACTTGGAATTTAATCAGTCCCAAAATATTCAGAGGAGCCTCAGCAACAGCACTGCTCTTCTGCTGTGTGTCAGCCGGGCGTCTGTGCAGGGAGAAGTGGTAGATCTGCTCACACAGATGCACCACCTCTGACTTGAGCTGTATCATCCTGTTTTCCTGTGTCCCCATGATCTTTTGGCTGTGTCTGACCATCAGCTGTAATTCTTATTTAAGGTTAAAAGCCTGGGAGAGGGTGGTACCTCTGAGGTGGTGCTCCTGCCTCAGCTGGAGCAGTGGCACAGGGACAGGAGAGCCTGGCAAGGGCAGCTCACAGGGGTCACAGTGGTCTCTCATCTCCTCTTAACCTTGGCAGCTTGGGTTAAACCTTCAAAATGGAAGCTTCCAGCCCATATGTTGATACAACATCTTCCCCAAATTTTCCACACCCCATTCCACCCTCCGTGTCATTCTGGTTGGGAACACACTGGCTGTTTCCACATAGAAAACATGTTTTAAGGCTCTTCATGCACAAGCAAATGCATTTCTCAAGCCATGCGATGATTTTCAGTGTTCCATAAAGCAGTGGTGGGACAGGCTTTCTCACATTTATCCCAGTTTTATCTCAGACTTGTCTAAATTTCAAGTAATTGTATTGGCAGGGCAAATCTTAACGCTCTTCCTCCCATGCCCTTGCCCATTTTGATGGTCAGCTAAGGGATATGAGTTTAATTTGTTATTCCAGTCATACTGACCATTAACCCATCCTCATTTAGGAAAATATTTAATCACAAGCTCAAAAAGCCTTGAAAGGAGTAATTTTTATAAATGATAGTCTAAGCCATTTGTCCTGCTCAAGGCCTTGAGGGTTAACAACAGGAACATCTGCAAGGCAGTTATTGTGGCAATCAATCCCAAAATACAAATAACTCAATAATTTATAACAGACCCCCACCATTAAATTGTACTGTGCTATTTTCATTTATCTCAGTGCTTATTATGGTGTTACAGTGATTTTTAATAATCTCTCTGGCCTTTTCATTTGCCTGCTGGTGCTCGTCAGATTTAGCTCTGGTTTGGTATTGGAGAGCCTGTGAGCCAGGCTGGATCTACCATTTTAATTATTCCAATTCACTGGATGAAACAAATCTGAATTAGGAAGTAACATTTAGCCATGTCAGAGTGATGAATTCCTGTCATTCAGAGGAACAAATACATGCAGTTATTTTGTCTTTTCAGGGTTCAGACTTCCAGTCCAAACGTTAATTTTTGCCCCCATTTTCTCCCTTATTAAGTCTGTCTCAGAGAAAGAAGTCACCTGGTCCTTACCTCACCTTTCCTAGCACCTCTGAAGCAGCACTTTTTTGGTACATTCAGAACCAAAACGATGATCACCTGGTTCCTGCTCTGACATCTTTTATAGCACCAAAGCTCTCAGCACTCCTGTGCCCTGCACAGAGCCTCAGCTCTCAGGTGAAAGCTCCAGCTCTGTGGTTGGAGGGTGCAGAGCTGAAAACCCAGAAATTCAGCCCTGTGCTCAGCGGGTGTGAGGATAAGCAGACAGGAAAGAGGCACCAAGATACTGTGATTTTTGGGCATTGATGCAGTTCCTCTGCAGCCTGAGGGCATCTGAATCCTTAGTCATGCAGCAGAGGTGGCTTGTGCAGAGAACGTGGTTCCTGTATTTCCCTGTGTTGGGGTTCTGTCAGGTTTTCCTCGCTAGACAACATCAAAACGAGACAGGCGTAGGGTAAAAGCCCTGAGACAAACGTGTGAGGTGGTGCCAGAGGTTTCACAGGTGACACTTGTTATTTCTGAGTGAGAGCAGAGGCGGTGTTGGGAAGGGCGTTGTGTTGTGCTGGCTGGGGTGAGTTGGGAAAACGAGGTCATTGGGGATGTTGTGCAGCACCGGGAAGGTTTTACAGCTCAGCCGGGTGTGCAGCTCCGCAGCCTCGCCTGGGCTTTCTGGTTCTTACAGATTAAGAAGCTTCATGCAAACCCTCATTTCCCAGAGGAGTTGGATCAGGTGCTTGCTCAGGAGGGTTCAGTGGTTTGGTTTTTAGACGTCTTTCACCAGAGAGTTATACAAATCCATTTTTCAGAAGGGAGGTCTTTTCACAGCCAGACTTCCTCACGCTCTCCCCGGTTTCCATCTCCCAGCAGTCAAGGCTGTGCTCCTGCTCCCTTGGCATTTCGGAGGGGTGGGCTGATCCCTGCCGCTGTTCGCGGAGAGGGCTGCGCTTCAGTCCCCATGGAAACAATTTGGAGAGTTTTCCAGCTTGTGTAGCATCGCTGAGCTGTGTTTTGCCTTCCTTTTCACTTCCATCAGGAGGGTGGCAAAGCTTTAACGCATTCATGTTTGAAAAGCACTTTGAGGTGCTTGAAGAAGGTGCTACAGAGGAGCGAAGTGTTATTACCCAGATTAACTGTTTCTGTTTTGCCCTGGAGTCACAGCTGTGAGTGCTGGCTGTGCCCGGTGGAAGCAACATAAGGGAGTGAGGTCGTCGTGTACCCATGGCCTTCTGGAGAGCTCTTCTGCAGAGTCACCTCGACACCAATGGAAGGCTGAGCAGAACTTCCACAGCTGCAGTCAGGCAGGGAATACATTCTGGAAAGCTCAATGGCCTGATTTACACAGGCAAAATTGAGGGAATTCATCACAAGGAATGGCTCCACACATTTCAGGTGCAACAGGAGCGCACACCAGGCACGAGCTCACAGCAGGGGGAACTGGGGATCTGGTGCTGCCTTGGATGTGAGGGCCCCCCCCCAAAGCTCTGTTAGGAGACACTATTTATGCTGCTAAAATACCCACATTAGGGGTGTTTATCCACTCCAGGCAGCTGCAGTTAGGCCAGTTCCTGCTCCTGAGTGTGTGAGTGCAGAGCGCTCTGGGACTGCTCCGAGCAGGCTGCACCCGATGCTGTGGCGGGGTAAAACCACATACTTGTCTGGAACTCAGGAATGTAACATGCTAGGGCCTAAGGGATTTTACATTTCTGTTCCCTACCAAGGTGCCTCAGCACCTTCCAAGTATCTGCTGCACTCCAGACACACCTAAACGCTGCTAAACCCATCTGTACTTGGGAATCACTGCACAGCTCTGGCCACTTCTGCACCTACGATTTGGGCTCCAGTTTCCCCATCCCTCACTCCTCTACCTGCTTGCCATAGGGTGGGTCCCCTGCAAAATCCTCTCCAGTTTCTAGGCACACTGGCCTTCCCAACTCTGGAAGAGGAGCCTGGAGCTGATGACAAGGGTTCCTGAGGATCCTGCCAAGGGGTATTTTGTCTGGGCTGCCTTNCATTTTTCTAAGTTATTTTTCTAAACTTATTATTTGTAACTTCCTGAAAAACAACATTATTAACAAACACCAGCTGAATCTGCACTGCTTGCCTTGTTAAGGGTACAGTGAGCTGGGACCACATTACCCCATCTCTGGTCTTAGTTCCAGCAACAATTAAAAAATCCAATTATAAACTGCTTGTTTTAACATTCAAAACAAATCTTTTTTCCATACATGCTCTCTTCAGTTCAGTGTGATCAGCTGAAAACAAACCATACCAAAAAATGAAGGGATTGATTTCCATCTGTCACGTCCTCACCTGCCAGGCTGCCCAAACCCTCGGAAGGGAGAGGCCATGGGACACACAGAGAATGAGTGCAGCCAGAAGGAGCCCTTTCGGTCACAGCAAGCTTTAGTCAGCTTGAGAAACCCACGAGTACACCCTCACTTCATTCTCATCTTCCCTGGAAAGGCCCTGTCCGCTTCCAGCCTCTCCCCTTGCTCCTGGCCCCCAGCGGTGCTCCCTCTGCCTGACCTGCCTCAGTTCCCCTTCCCCCTTCCATACGTCCTCCCTGCGCTGTTGCTGTGATTCATTAACGCTTCAGAGACACCAGTCGGAATGGAAAAAACCCAACCAAGCACCAGGTCGTGCCTCTCTGTACATTTTCTATAGTGACTCACAAGCCTGACCAGGTAACTCCCCTTCCCTCTCACTTAGTCACTCTCTCCCCCCCGGATAGGCTGGTCTGACTCCTCACTTCACTTATTGCTCTGTTTTCTTTGCTCTTCCCTCCCCAGCCCATGCTCTACGTGTGAGCTCGAGGATGGGAAGTTCTCCCTCGCTGACCCGTGGCACACAATGAAGAGCAAAGGAAAACACTGACTGCAGCAACTTTGCCTATGGAGGGACCATACAGCAGAGCTGCCCCCCAGCCCCCCCTTCCCTGCTTGGGCTACACACAAATTACTTTGTCATTGTGGCGAAACAAATAAGGCTTCGTTCTCATTACCATCCTGATGGGAGTAAACAAGTTTATTTACACTTGAGCACTGCTGAAGAATAAAGTCATAGAGAAAAGTTCAGGGTAGGTGGCCTGTCTTTGTCATTAGGGCCAGCTTTTACAAAATCACTGCCCGCTCGGCCAGACAGGCTGCTATTCAGGCAGGCCTGGGTTAATGAAAGTACGGTGTGTGCTTGTTAAAAGGAGGACTACAACACTTGTAATCATGGGTGGTCACATTTTTATTTAATGATACGTATCTTTCCTTTCTCCAGCCTTCTCTTGTAACCCTTTGCCTCCCACTCGCCCATCCTTCTGCAGTGACTAATTATGAGTCGCCAACTAAAATCTGATACCGGGGCCACAACCAGCTAAACCCACTTAACAAGTGATTTTTATTTTAAAATAATCTTTCCATTAACAGCTCTGGGATTCTGTCAAAGCAAAAAGCCCTCAAAGCATGAGGGGCCCCACATGTGTAATCGCTGGAGCTAAGATAATAATAAAAGGACAACTGCAAACAAACTTTCGGGAAGAAAGGGCTGCGAAACAGAACTCCTTCCTCTCTTTCAAGGCCTTCGTGTGGCCCTGGTGATAAATCTGTTGGGACAAGGATACTTCAAAGCCAGAGGTCGAACTCTGCTCTCATTTGTGCAAGTCTCACAACTCTTGTCAGTGGAGTTTCACCCAGGCAGGAGGCTCAGACCTGCTGTTCTGCTCTCATGAATGCAGTGAAAGGCAAAGCCAGCCACGATGGGGAAAAATACCTATTTATCTATGACACGACCTTGCTAAGTGCTGGGTACAATCAAGCTACACTAGAAAACCTCCCAACCTCTCCCAACTTTCCTGCTATTTCTAAAGACTAACCAGTCTGAAGTGCTTGTGTCTGGGCTGAGGAGCAGGTCAAGCTCAAATATATTTTTGTGCCATCTCCTGGGTGTAATAAAGAGCCACGCAGAAGGATGTGCTCACACAAAGGCATCACTCACCCAGCATTTTCACCTGCCTGTTACAGGCTGTTGCTTCTTTCTGTGGTTGTGGACAGAAAGTTTGTCTGCCTATACCCTATAGTCATTATTGAACTTCACAGTCATTTTTGACGTAGGAGCAGAGATGTGAAGACACTAAATTTTTCCAGTTTTTAGAAAACCTGCAGCTGTGTGAGAAGCTGATGCTTTGGTACGTGTAAATTGTCACTGTCATTTGGGTATCTTATTCATAAACATTTTCCACTGTCACTTAGGAATCTAAAAACCCAAATTACAGGCAGTTTTGGGAATGGGGAAGGGTTCCTCCTCAGTCAGACTTTCTGTGTGCTGGTCACCCTCATCCATTGAGGACAGGGAGAGCAAAATGCTCTAAGACAAAGTGTGGTGCAATGATGTTACTTAGCTACAGCCCGTCCCTTGGTTTCTTTAGGAGGTTGGGAAAGACCTCACCATGGTTCCTGCCCTGCCTCGTGCTTCCTTCACCCAGGAGGGGCCAAAAATGTCAGTCCCCACATCCCCATCCGAGGCCTGGGGCAGCACTCAAGCAGGAAGAGCTGCCTCTGATACAGAGAGGAGAAGGAGCAACACGAACGTGTCACTGCCTGCCCCAGTGCTCCCAGCACTCTCTGGCCCTATTTTAACCTCTGTTTCAAGGCATATTTACTATTCCAGAGGAAACAGCCTGTTGGCTCTATGAGTTATGATAAGAGGGTGAAGGAAGGACTTCCAAATTCCGATAAGCCTGAGCCTCAGCCCATTTCAGGTTCAGCAAGGAAATCTCAGGTAGCTGAAGGTAAAATTCAGTAGTGTTGCCACAATCAGTGGGAATTAACTCCAGCAAGTCTCCCATTATGTTCCAAAGAGCTCAGGAACACTGTCAGTGACGAGCATCACCCAGGGGTTTGGTGGGGTGGTGAGGCTGTGCCTGTGTCCCAGGCAGGAGGGGGAAGGAGAGCATTGCTGAGGCTGCAGGTAACAAAGAGGGCAGTGTGGCCCCTGAAGTAGTGCAGACTGATACCTTTATTAAATAGATATGCTGAGATAACAGGCAATGCTGAAACAATGTGCATAACTATTACTCGTGGCTTGAAAATCATCAACCTCCCCAAGCGCTTTGCACATATTAGGGAGCAACCCATGGAGCACCGCTGCTCTCCCCAGTGGGAGGCAAACTGAGATCCAGAGGGTGAAGGATTCCATTCCCTGATGATGTCCCTCAGTTTGGGAGCCCAATATGAGCCCCTCTAAACTCAAGGAAATGCTTTGAAAAAAGGAGATGAGAACGAGGGGGTTAATGGAGAGCGACAGGAACTGTGTCTCTGTATTTGCAGCAGGGATTAATTTGGGTGAAGAAATTTCGAAGTGATAACGTGAACCTCTCGCTTTATTTACTGCTTTGTGCTCAGAGGCAGAAACAAACCCAAGCGGGGAACCGGGAATAGCCAAGCCAAGACCAGGTTGGATGGGGCTTTGGGCACCCTGGTCTAGTGGAATGTGATCCTGCCCATGGCAGGGGTGTGGAACAAGATGATCTTTAATGTCCCTCCCATCCCAAACCAGTCTAGAATTCCATGATTCTATGATTCAAAAGCCTCCCCTGAGCTCTGCAGCTACTAAAGGCATCTCTGAGTGTTTTCCTTCACCTTTTCCTTTTTTTTCCCCTGTCCTTTTCCCCATCGTTTACAGAAAACATCACCGGTGATGTGAGGGTTAATGAACGCTCGCACCTTGCTACAGCGAGGCAAAAACTTATGAGTCTTCATGTTGTCACGAAGGTGTTGCTGAGCTTACGCTGCATGAAATATCCCAGAACTCCTGCAAACTGTGGGATTTAAATTCACAGGCTATAATTACAGAGTCTCCGGCACCCTCCCACACTTCGCAATGCCTTCACAAGCGGGAGCAGCAGGAACACCTGTCCTGGGCTCCTGTGGGCTTGTAGGTCCTTGCCCACAGCCAGGCAGGGCTTGCTCCCTGGCAGGAGGCTCCCAGCAAAGCCTCCTGCCGCCCTGGGATGATGGGCTGGGAGTCTGGACTCTCCCGGGTGCGTTTAGGAAACAGCCCAAAGCAGAGTCAGCACGGTCACGTTTGCAAACAGGTGCTCACAGCCAGGTTAATTTGATGCCATTTCATTTCATAGTCAGCTTGATGACAGGCTTAAACACAAGGTTTGGAGGATTTAGAGAAGCAAGGGAATGAAAACAGCTTTCCTGGGATTGCCGCTTCCCAAGTGAGCCTGGGGAACATCACAGGTGTGAACCCCAGCAATGCTCCCGAAACTCTTGGGGCTCCCCCAGAGCAGCATCAGCACACCAGACCTGGTACTAAACTGGTTCCCAGGGCGGGGACGAGTTCTGGTCATGGTTGCTGTGGTGTAAATCAGGTGCACACAGAAGGGGCAGGTTCACTGGGGGGTGAGGTAATGGTTAAATTGGTATAAAATTCCCATTTACCAAAAATGCCGTCCTGAGGTGATCTTAGCCTTTGTTAGGCCAGTCCTGCTTGAGGTGAGGAACACCTCCATGCACAGAGCAGCATCTCCTGTGCCCTGGCAGGGATCTGGGTGGTTGGCAGGGTCCCAGGGGCTCTGGGGACAGAGCAGAGAGTCCCTCTGAGGTTCCAGGCTGTCTGGTTTGCAGTGTGGATCCACCACAGGCAGAGCAGGTTCCCTCCATGGCACACAGCAGGGTCTCCTCGCAGTGTTGTGGAGCTGGTTGGGAGCTGATGTCATGAGGGCTCTGCCCGGACTGGCACGGGCAGGCTTTGCACAGAGGTGGTTCTCTCTGCCTCCGGGGCACTTTTTAGAGAGCCTTCCACAGCATCCTCCCCTCCCTGCCCCAGCAGCCGAGCAGCAGGGTGAGGAGGAGGAGGAGGAAGAGGAGGAGGAGGAGGAGGAGGAAGAGAGCTTCCCAGGGCTACCTAAGGAACGTGGCTACAGCCTTACCCAACAAATCCTCCTGCCAAGTGGGTAAGTGTAGAGGCTGGAGCTGCCAAGGATATCCACAGCCACCAGCCAAGATGCAGTAGCTCTGCTGATGGTGGAGCCTTGGGTTGTGTGGGGACAGGGACACCCCCATTGCGTGGGGTAAGTGCATTCACGCTGAAAAAGCTCCTCAGTTCCTTCTCTATCCTTATGTGCTTAATTTTTTTTTATCCTGTGCTGATGCTTATCTCATCCCATAGTGATACGGGAGGGTATTTCTCTCCATAATGAGTTTGAGAATTAATATTGGGTCCTCCTTTGTGGCAGAAGGTGCCTTTAGTGCAGCCTTGCAGCAATGCCTGTCCGTGGATCTGTGTTTGTCTTCCCCCTCCACCCCTTGTCCCCTGCTGCAGTCCATCCTGCCAGGACCCCCACATCCAGGATGAGCCTGTTACTCCTCAACCTTCAGCCCACCTCTGCCCACAGCCATCTGCTCTCCCACCCCCTGGCTGCTCTAGCAACGAGTCTTGGAGCTGCAGGAAGGACCTGCACAACCCCTCTGACATCTGTGTGCATCCCAGAGGAGCAGAGGTGACGTGGAGCCTCCTCAATGGGAGCGAGGGCCCTCTGTGGCCTCTGCTCCAGCCTGTCCTGGTGGAACACGTGCTGGGTCATCACAGTGACTGACTGCAACCCCTGAGCAGCTCCTGCTCAGTCTGTGCTGGCATGACCCTGCCTGAGCTTTCCACCACCAGAGTCCTCTCTGCCCAGATTTGGGCTGACATGGAACACCCCAAATATGACTCTCATTTACTGGCACCCATTAACACTGGAGCTCTGTCTTTATTAGCCCTTAGCAGTTGCTCCTCTGTGGTCTCACTCCGAGGTGGCTGATGCAGAATCTGATAAAGGGCACCTGATATCACTGTGAATAGCTGATGTAAACTTAGCAGACAGTCCTGTGACACATCATGTGGGCAAATTAATAAACCCCTTCCCAATAAATTCAGCATATGTCCTATAATCCCAGTTCAAGGGCATCTCTTATGTCAACATAACTAAGTTAGCTACTCTGCTCCCCTGGGAATGCAGCACCAGGACTTTTCTGGTCAGAGGAATTCCCCCTCTTGCTGCTGTGACCACAGAACAGCAGCTCTGGCTGCTGTGGGAGTCAGGTTTGTGCTGGGAGATTAGACAGCTCAGGGACAGAGGACAGGGACAGGGACCCTGTCAGGGACAGGGGTCTGGTTCCTGCAGGGTAAGTGTTGCATTTCTGGGCTGAGACCCCAGCAGCATGTGGGACACCAGGGTCCCCACCTGCCAGTGGGGTGTTCAGGGGAATGGCACCATTGGGACCAGCATTTCCCACTGGTTTCTGATCCCCATTGCTGCGGTTCCATCCTGCAGAGCTCCCATGCTGCCACCGAGCTGGCTGAGACCCCAATGACCTCAAGTGCTCTGGAGGTTTCCCAACAGGATCCCTGCATGGCCCGGGTGCTGCTGCTGCAAGAGGGTGACCCCAGCCCCACTGCCCTGCTCAGGGTCTGCTCTGAGCACCCCGTGCCTCAGCTGTGCTTTTCTGTGGAGATAGCATCCAATCCTGTGTGTGCTGGAGCAACAGGCAGCATCCCTCCTGTACCACACGTCAGACACGCTCTCCCTTCAAAGAGGGCTCATTCTACCCCCAGATTCCCGTTGGGATCAACATACTGTGGCTCCTCAAATGAGCTATTTCAGTGATTATTTTGCCCTTGCCCAAACAAAAAAGGAACCAGAAGGATACAAAAAAGGCAGAAATAGCGTTTTGTTTTTTAGAGTCCCCAGATGATCTGATTGAGGAACCAAAACATTTAAAGGAGGACTCAAACCCATTCGCTTGGCTCTGCATTTCTCACAGGACCGAGACATCATTTGTCACACTGCTCCAAGTCGCCCTCCCATCAGCCAGCAGCTCTCCTGGGGAGCGCCACAATGTGGCATGGGGGCAACCCCACAGGGGCTAAGGGCCACCCACAGAGCCTCTGCCTGCGTCACACTCACTCCAGAGGGCCGAGCCCAGCCCTGGGTGTCCCATCTAAGCTCCTTCAGGAGCAGCACTGAGGTCCAAGGCTCTCTGCAGAGCACCACCATGGTCCCTGCTCAGCCCTCACATCCGCCCCTGTGCTCTGTGAGATCCCCCTCAGTCCTGTTTGCTCTCCAGGCCCTTCTTCTGTAACCACACCACCCCCAGTAATCCTTCCCTGCACACTCCGCTTGCTCCTCTGCATTGTTCCCCAGCGGATATTTATTTGAAGGGTTTCATTAAATTATCGCACAACATCACTTGGTACACAACTACAAATTAATTTAGTCAGTTTGCATTTGGCTGACCTAATATTCATTATATTCCAGTCAAGTGGATGTGTTTGCTATTTGACGGGTTGTTCCACGATAAGATACGTGGTCCAAAGTACCGTACTTAGAACTAGAGGTAATATTTACAGACACTCCATGCAAATACTGCAATTACCTGATTAATTATAGCCCTTCTGTTTGGTTCTGCAGATCACACTCTTACCCCTCCCTTCCCCATTGCCATATTTGTCTATAGTACGTGGGAATAGTCTTTAGATCTATACAAAGCAAAACTGGCTGTTTTTTAAAGCCTAAACACTGTGGTCACTCCGAGCCCTCCTCTCCCCAGTGCTGCGCCTGCCTGCAGTGGTTTGTTGTGGCTGGGATGCACGGAGCATTACCAGTGCTGCATTTTAATAACAATCTCGGTCCAGGAGATTGGAAATTGGAATCTAAACATAGCCCTGAAGAAGGACAAAAAAGGAAGTCAGGAGGGACTTGGAAATAGTGTTAAGTGTGCAGGAGTGCTGTAACTGCAGTTCCCCTTAACTGCAGGAATAAGCACACTCAGAGCGTGCTCTGGAGATGGACAGACAGACAGATGTACAAAGAAATGTTGCTGTTACATAGCACTTTTCATCCTGAGATCAAAAACATTTTAAAAATTCTGTGTAATTGAGCAAAATGCAGCTGCTGCAGTCACCTGTCCCTGCAGCAAATGTGGGGGCTGGTCACACCAGCCCAGCACACGTTATCAGCTGGTGCCTCTGCCCATGGTTTAATTTTTTTTTTTAAATTTAAGGTTAATTAGAGGGAAAGATTCAGGCATCAACACTTGGCTTCATTCTTGTCTGACTCTGTGTTTTGCCCTTCCAATGTCAATGAAGTGATTCCTGATGGAGTGGAGTCACTCCTCCAGTTTAGGAGGGCCTGGAGATGGGTGTTTTTTGCAACCTAAGCAAAGGCAGAGATGTTTCCTCCGGCTCAGGGGGAAGATGGCACTACCCCACACTCCACTGATGTTCTTCACAGGGCAGCCTGGGTAGAGGTGATCACCTTGACCCAGTGGAGGAACCCAAAGCAGAGCAGTGGGATGGAGCTCTGCCCCGAGCAGTGGCCAGTGGCACTTGGCACATCCCCATTCCAGTAAAACCCTGTGTAGCACAAGAGCTGTACCTGCTCCAAGGTCCAACATTCCCTATCCATTCTCCTCAGAGCACAGTGTGACACTGGGGCAGGGCAGAGGGGAACTGTGCCCCTGGTTTGGCCACATTTCCCAATCCCTTTTCCATGTGGGAGAGACACAGCACCTTTGTCCACTTAAGAAAAAAGGTGATGGGAAGGGCTGGAGGACTGGAAACTGCTCCCAGCTTGTTGGCAATGGCACAGAAGTGGGGTTTGCGTAGAAGTCTACATGAAAAAAGGAAGCAATGGAAAGGAGCACTTGAGCTCAAACTGGCTCCATCACCCGGTTCAACCTTTTTCTTACCTTTGTGGCATCACCTCATCCTCCCTCTGCCACTTCATCCTCCCATTGCCCAGCTGGGACTGCTCTTTCTCACCTGCTGGCAGGTACAACTCCCCCCCCCTCTTCCCATGATCCCTGCCCGGTGCCAGGCTTCCTGCCCCCTGCCAGGAGGTTTTCTAGGGGCTTCCTTTTGTGCTTAAGCACCTTGCAGTCAGGGACCCTACAGCAATGCAGTCTCATTATCTGCCTGCCAAACCCATCAAGGAGAGGATCTCCAAGGTGAAATAAAACCATGCATTACAAATGAAATGCTCTGTTGCTCTCCTTTGCCTCCTGCCATCACCAGAGATCTTTGTGGTTAGTCTGCAAGACAGCTCTTCCCTGCTAATTAACATTTAAAAGTCTTCCTCTCTCACCCTGCCACCATGACATAGGGGCTGCTATCGCCCAGGTTGTTCCTTGAAATAATTCATCGCTTGGGAAACATCAGAGGCTCATTGTAATCCCACAGACCTGGCCTAAAACCAAATCTGTCCTCCTGCATTCCATACTATAGTCTTTGCAAGAACTGGCTTTGGATGTAAACCAGATTTCATTCTCAGAAAACACCTTTCCGAACTGTGTGTGTCTGATTTTACAAGCAGGATTTTATTTTTCACATCAGTAAATAATCTGAGCAAGAAAACACTCTGGTGTTTGTGTGACCTGTGAAAAATCACCAAATACACACGTGTTTCCACCTCCCTGTTGCAATCCCACCCTTTTTTTGTAGCTGGGAAGAGAAACTGCCCTTTACTTTGCGTATTTGCAGCGCAAAGGCCTCATTCCTCAAAGCTTTTCTTGTCCTAAAAAACACATCAAATATAATCTACCTACATCTGCAGCTCCCATGGAGGAGCACAGGAGCCTGGGGGGCAAAGGGACTTGCTGAGTCCCCATTTCCATGGGGCTGTGCTGCTCTCTCAGGTCGTCCTCTGCATTGCAAAAGGGCCCTCATGCCCCACTGGGCATCAACATCAGGGGCTCATCTTGTCCCCATCCTGGTTACAAACCTGCACAATCAGGGAAAACCCACTCTCTCCAGCTGACCTCCCATATCCTCAGTGCCTCAAACCATGCAGACAGATGCTCCTGTTCTCTCTTTCCATAGACTCTTGCAGCAGCAATAAACTCTGGAGGTCTTAACAGTTCTGGTCCTGCCTCTTTCTTTTCCTTCCAGTGATATTGCCACTGCCAGATGGAGAACAGATTGGTTTTCAGTGTAACCCAGCCATTACCCACCAACCGCTCCTGCCACGGAGCTGGTTGTGCTCAGGCTTTGTGCAAACACCTCTGAGGCTTTTATCAGCAGACACCAGGGGATTTTGTACTCGGACCTGTGCTTCATTTAGTGGGGGAAAAAACAAGAGTGGATCTACACAACACTGCCTCAGCCTTGGAAGGTAGAGGGAAAGTATTAAATCAATGACTGTCAATGTCTCTGGTCTAAAGCAGCAATTCCCAAACTCACTTTGCTCAGGGACTATTGACATGACAGCAGGAG
Organism: Pachycephala philippinensis; assembly: GCA_013397055.1. Taxonomy (NCBI): domain Eukaryota; kingdom Metazoa; phylum Chordata; class Aves; order Passeriformes; genus Pachycephala; species Pachycephala philippinensis. Next base: position 156,240 of record VWZT01015770.1, read on the forward strand.
TGCTCTGGGGTTTGCTCCAGCTGTGCACCTCCATTGATTTACCGTGGGATGTGACGTGGGGATCTGCAGGCAGGACCACGCACGGCTCTGACAGAGCAGAGTGTCTGTGCCACAGCATGTGCCAAGGGTGGGCAACTGCCACCTCAGGAACAGGCCTGGCAAGGAAGCCTCTCTTCTTTTTATGTTCTTCAGTCTGGTTTTGGTCTTGCAGTGCTGGCCTACAGCAAGAGCCCTTGAAGACTATTGGAAATAATCTCATAAATAGAGCAGTACCCTCTGGCAATGTCTGCCTGGCTCCCCTCAGGCACAGCAAGCCCCACGGCTGCTTTCATGTGACATGCTGCTTGGACCAACAACCCTCTCTGAGAAGAAGGATCTTGCATCTACATGTGCACAGGAGCCAAAATCCGGAGGGAGTGTCCCACCAGGAGCTGCCTCTTGCTCTCCTTAGCACACTGGGGAGTCGGGTTAAATCCAAACCAGCCGCATCTGTAAAGATCCTGTTCATGATGTAAAATGTGAAGGGCCAAGCCCTGATCATTACTTGTATCCCTGGAAATGTGAGCCTTGGAGAAAGAGTCACGGTTTTGGGAGCGGATGATGACAGAACGGTAAATTACATAATGTCCCATAAACGGAGCCCGTTCGTAGCCCAATTACCCGTCCCAGCAGCCCCATGCAGTTGATTGCAGGATTATATAAAGGGCTTTTCATTAGTCAGAGAGTCACAAAGGGAGCTCTTTCCACGTCCTCCTTAGGATTACTTAACCATCACTCTGGACAAGACCAGCAGAGCATTATTCAGATGTGTCAGAACAATATCCACCAACCTTTCCTCAAGCACGTCCGCTCCACTCAAGCATCATCCCGCAGAGGGTACAGGGACATGGTGGCGTGCTTCGAGACAGGGTTGCCCACACACCGTGTCCTGGGATGGAGGGAGGTCTGCTGTGCCTCTGCCAGGGCAAGACATCTCCAACTTGGAGAACCTGGAACACTGGTGTGGGCTGAGCGAGGGCAGTGAAACCCATCCTGCACCCAAAAAGTGCCCCCCAAGCATTGGTGAGCTGGTGGAGCTCCTCTACTGTCACCGCCAAACAATTGCAGTGGCAGCACTTTGCAGATATCCCTCCCTTGTTCCTGCAGCCCCGGGATTGACAGGCTTTTCCAATTTCCCCTGACCTGGTGTATATAATAAAGATGCAGAGCACTTGTGACAGCGGCACTGGAATCGTGATGGTGCTGCCACACTGGAGGATGTGGCCAAGGAAGCAGGTCCTAATCACGTCCTTATCGCTGCCTGCTGATGTGACCTTAGAGAAGTTGCCTAATATAGCTCGTCCGCATTTCCCTCTCTCCGTGGCAGAGATAATAACAGTTCCTGGGTGTTGCAGAACTCATTCATTCCCATTTGTTTCTGGTATCTCAGATTATCAAAGAGCAGTCAGGAGGAAGACTGGCAAAGAACGAGCTCTTATTCACTTGTCAGTTAGAAACAGTAACCTATTTTAGACTAAAAAAGGGGAAAAAAATTATCCTGAGAGGTTGTTCCTTGGCTTTTCCTGCCACTCAATTTAAAATCTCCCCCAGCCTCCACCCCGCCATGGCCAGGGTGAAATGTTGACCATTTCACAGAGCACCAAATTGGTGTCTTCCCTCCCCTGGCAGGAATGACAATGCAAACAAAAATAGATAATGCATTTAAAAAATCTCCAGTGGATCGTCATGGCGATAAATAATTGTAGCATGTTGCCATAGTAACTCTGGCTGTAATAAAGAGAGGCCTATCTGCAGCTTAGCTAAATTTAGTTGTTCCAAACTATTAAAAATATTTTCAAATACTCTGGTAACTCTTTTTAACATTTTCTGGGGTTGGAAGCAAGAGTTAATCTTCATTCATGCCTTTGTGTTGTCTCCATATTCCAAATACACTTCATCACTGAAGTAATCAATGCCATCCAATTAAAAAGTTGTTAAACTGAGGAGATTGCTGAGGATTTTTCTGTTTCCCACCTTGTCAAGCCTTTTCACCTGGAGATGTAAAACCTGTCCATAGGAGATTCCCATTCTGCCAGGCCTGGTGGGAGCCCAGCATCCAGCCCCAGCATGTACTGGTGGGCACTGGGGGATGAGAGGGGAAAGAGCTTGTATATGGGGTTTTTGGGGGGAAAATGGATTTGGGGGCCTGAGCCCTCAGCCAGCATGGAGGAGTGTGGGGGTGCTGTGCAGAACAGATGGGATCTCTCCAGTCCCAAACTGGGTTGGGTGTAACTTTCCCAGTTACCTGTCTTGTTTAAAACAAAGCCACATCTAATGAGATTTAAACACTGCTCAGATGTCCCAAATCCCTCCCTGCCTCCCTCAGCTCACTGCCTGTTTGCACGGGCAGCTACATCCTGTCTGGAAACCTTTCCTCTGCCAAATGGGCTTTATTTTCCTAGAAAGAAGCCTTAGCACCTGTAATTCCTGATTGTTTTTCAGGTTTTGACACAAGTTGGTCTCTTTCAGCTACATCTCTCTGGAAAGAGAAATGGCAACACACTGCATGGGATATTAAATTTATTCATTTTCTTGGTGGTGCTACCTTTGGGCTGAAAAACCCCGAGTTCCCCTCAGCCCCGTTGTTCTGCTCCTCCTCAATGGAAAGGAGCTGCACCACTTGTCCCCAGGGACAGGGTTTCCAGGTTGCCAGCTCTCAAAGGCACTTACTGGCTGTCTGATTCTGACTCCTTGGCTTCACGTTTCTGAGCTTATCTGGCTCCACGACAGCAAAACATCCGGAACTGGAGACTTTAATGCGAGCGCTCGATAACCGACGCTGCGGTTTCCCCAAAAGCCGTCGGCAAAACCATGTGGGACCGAGAGCCACGGCTTGAGGGATGGGGCCTCCTCCCCACCTCCCCCTGGGACCCTCCGCTGCAGCTTTTTGCAGGGTCAGGTTGCTGGAGCTATCTGAGATTTCTTCATTCCTCAATGAAAAGGTGGTTTCCAGCTGCACTAATGTAGGTTTTTCCTGCAGAAGATGCATTTAAGCCTCATGTCTGACATGTCTGCAGAGCGGCAAGGGAGTCTGTGCCATGGCCTGGGCTCTGTCCTGCAGGTCCTGGCAGCAGCAGATCTCTCTCGTCATGGTGGGACCTGCTGGGTTGCCCAGGACGCCTGTCTGTTCATCCCAGGAAGGTTAAAATCAGCCCCTGCTGTTTTGCTTGAATTTTCTAAGCCACAGAGTCATAGAATCCCGGAATGGTTTATATTGGAAGGGACCTCAAAGCTCATCTCTAATCCTCTGTCATGGGCAGGGTGTTTAAAGCCTCGTCCAGCCTGGCCTTGAAACATGTTAATGACCCTCTTCCACAAGCAAAGCCATGTTTCTAAAAGGCACTTTGTAGTGCACTAGTATGTATTCTGTGTCTGAAAAGAAACAAAAGCAAGTCATTCCATTGTTTTCTTACTGACAAGAGACTGCAGCCTATGGCTCAAAAACAACACAGCATAAAAACAGGATGAGCAGCTCCGTAGGCAGAAACACTTAAATTCCAAATAACCGCATGATTTAGGAAAAAAAGAAACTATGCATGCCTGCTTGCTCCGATGCAAAACCAGAGGAAAGCATTTGGAGTGCTCTTAACACATCAGTGCCTGTAATTATGGAAGTTTTCCTCCCCGAGTGCCCTAAAAATCCGCTGAAGTCAAGGAGAGGGCAGGAAATGCAGCCGCCAGCTCGAGGCCGGGAGAAGAGCAGGTGATCGCGGTGCTGAACAGCCCCAGAGGTTTGTTCAACCTTTATCTTGGACTTTTAGTAGGACCTTGGGGAAAATCTCCTGTCAATGTGCTGCCAAGCTGCAGAACAAGACTAATGCATTTCTCTCTCACCCTTCGGTCCCTGGGAGGGTCAGTGCAGCAGGGGTGCTGTGGGCTGGTGCCTTTGTTCATCACCCAGCCCAGGCTCCAGCCAAGCCTCGGCCGCACCGTAAGGGACAGTTAATGACAACCCTTGGGTCCTGATTTCCCTGGGCTGTGCAACAGCATCGTTTTCCCCGTCAGGATCCTGCTGACCTCCTGCTCCAAGCAGCCACAGGCTTTGGGGCAATTATTGGGATGTGTGTCTAAGCACTTGTTTGAACTAACAAATGGCAAAATTTGCTGCTGCACGAAGCAGTCCCGGGGTTAGCCTTCACCCCTGGGCAGGTGTTGCTCGTTGCCGCGTGTCCCCAGCCCTGGGGAGCTCCCTGGCAGCGCAGGCTCATCCCTCCCAACCTCTGTGGTGTCACTTCCCCGCCTTGTCCCTCCCCTCCTCTCCTCGTGTGCGGTGACACCCCAGCAGTGACATCCCACCATTCCCGTGGTGCTGCCAGGAGCTCCCAGGGCCGGACCCCAAACCCCTCGTGAGGGGGCAGGAAGGGATGCGCTGCCTTTGCCGTGGGACAACGCCAATTTTTGGGGACAAACCAGAATGCGGCACATGGATGTAAAGGCTCTGCCCTGGGCAGGGCAATGAAATCTGTCGCTGTGGGAGTCGTTGGTGACACAATGGAAGCACCTGCAACGTGGGCAAGACAAAGGGTGGCGGCTCCCTCTGCTCAGCCCTGCCCAGCGGGGCTCCCGGTGCCCTCATTTCCATGAAAAACTATGGAGAAGGGAGCATAATCCTGCCTCATTCATGCTCTGTTGTGACTGATATTTTGGATACCAGCTCTAAATTAGGTTTTAAAAATAGAACAGTGGTCTTTATTTTTTTTTTTTTCTTTTTTTCTTTCTTGTTATAAACAGAAATTCTTCTCTCATGGAAACATTTAACCTCAAATGGAACCTCATCTAATTTTTGCTGTGTTTATTATAGCCTGTGAAATAGGAATGAGCATCACTGATAGAACTCCATATGATTATGGAGCTGCGATGGGGCAGCTGGAAAAGCCTCGGCTGTTTGGATAAAGAACTGAAAGTTCTGATATCTTCCTGATCTTTATTTGAGTGATCCCAACCTCTGAGGCAGAGAATGTTGGCTCAGAAAGCTCTGGGAATTGTCCCTTCTCGTTGAATTTTATTGTTTCTGACCCTGGTCATGGCTGCAATCAGGAAACACAAGAGTCAATGGGAAAAATGCATGGCAGGTTGAAAAGTTACTAATTTACTTGCAAAAAAAAGGAAAACTAATTAAAAAACCATTAGGTTTCCACTTTTATTTTTTCAGATTATTAAACATTTCTCTAATGCAGTGTGTTGGAGTTCATATTTTCCATTTTGATGCAACCTTAAGTAATATATTTATTATTATATTATATAAATATTTATTTATAATATGATATACTGAATATATGAAATACATAAGAGATATTCCTTATTAAATTGAATGTGAGTCTCTTCCAACTCAGGGTATTCTATGACTCTGTGAATATAGACAAGATATAAAATACATAAAATAAAACTGCGATGGGAAAATGTTGCCTGATCCTACAGAAAAATATGATTTTGTTTTCCTTTCATTTAAGTCAGTAGTTTGACATTATAAATTTAAAATCAAAATAATACTTTAAGCAAATCTTACCAATCCTGCAAACAGTTCCTGAAAACCACTGTGACTTAATCAGGTTGGGGAATTCAAGGATTATCTTTTTGGCTCTGGATCTCTTCAGCTCCTGGGACGCTGGCATCACATTTCATAGCTGGGTTTTCAGACATTATTCTAAGAATCATCGAATCAGGGACTCATTTAGGGTGGAAAAGACCTCTAGGATCTTTAATCCCAATGATCATAATCCTAACCAAGGCTATTAGTGCTGTGTAAGGACAGTACTCAGGTATCAGAAGGGAGGAAGGGAAGTTGTTAAAGTTTTTAAGATGTATTTTTAATTTTTAAGACTCCTTAAACTTTTAAGAAATTTTAAGACTCCTCGCATCTACAAATCAATTTATGCAACTGGGAAAAAAAAGGTGTGTTAATAAAACTGCACAAAGTTTGCCACATATTCCTTTAATTTTTTTTTAAGTGGAACAGGCACAGAGTGTGCCATAGGATCGGCTCCTCTGGGGACAGGACACAGACCCTGCCACCACTGCTCCTCCACAGCTCAGAATTTGGTTTCTCCTTGTGCCACGTGTTCCAAACCACTCCGAGTTTTTTACCACGGCCCTGGTTACCCATGGGATGGACACAGAGGGACAGAATCTGCCTCCTTTAGAAACAGCCCCAGTGCCACTGTGGGGAATGTCCCAGCAATGGGTGCTGGTTGGAAATTTGGAGGCTGCAAGTAGCAGGGAGGTTTTAAAAATAAAGGGGTACAAATTCCAGGGAGTGAATCAGAGAAAATCAGTTTTCCAGTTGGACTGCTGTTTAGAAAAGCTGTGTTTCTGATGCACTCACCCTCCAGTGTTCCTGGCAGTGACTTTACACAAACACAGCCCCACTGGGTGCAGCAGTTACACCTGATTTACTCTCGGAGTATGAGGTGGAAATTGGATCTATCTCAGGGCAAAGCCTGATGCCCATTTTCAGATAAATCCCTGTCACACTCTGAGGAAAATTAACATTGTGAACAATCCATGTACAGGACAGATTTTCACAAAGCCTCTGCAGAAGCCTATTGGAAAATGTAATAGGTTTAATTCCACTTACTGGATATTCCCTTAAAAATCCTAAATTGGAAAACCCCAGGATTTTTCTAAAGGAAGCAGGGAAAACACCAAAATATCCTGTTAGTCTGAAAAACAAAAGAAAGAATGATCAGTACAGTTCTCTGGTCAGTTGACTGGTGCATCCTTTGTAACATGGTTTTACTACAGATATTGATGGTAGTCTAGGTAAGCTTTACATTAAATCTGTGCTTAAAATAATTTAATTTTTAAAAGAAACTATTAAAATAAGTTACTATTATTAAAAATGTTAAAATAGTTACAATTAATGCCTCTTCATGAAATGAACAGATAAATATTTCCATTGAAAATGGCAAAACAGTTCTGAAGCATAAATAAAATATTGCAAATAAAAGACCAGTTCTATTGGTCTCTTTCCACTGGAGTTTTCCTACTTTTACATATGGTACTTTTAGGGTAGAAATAATGAAACTTAATTTCAGCAATGCATTAAAAGAAAATTAATTTTGTTTGTGGGCAAGGCAATATTATATTTTAATATGGAAATAACTAAATAAAATTATGTTGGGTTTTCTCAAGCAAGAAAATAAAAGTTGAATAATCAAAGAGCTACATATGATGAAAACAGAGATAATTCTGTGGGACATCCTTATTATTAATGTTATTCAATAATTCTATTGCTTTTTAGGTGCCCAGCATTTAATTTTTGAGTGGTATGTTCTCTGCTTAGCTAAACAGAGATTAATTTATATTCTGCAATAAAATGTTATCTACTGTCTTGGGGGTTTTTATTGTCTATTTAAAACCACCCAGAGATGAGAAATCGCTCAGTGTCTCGTGTTCATTTAACACAGCATATAATTTAAAATATATGCAGGGGCTGAGCTCTCTTTGTAGGTTCCCAAATACCCAATACCCATGATTACTTTGAAGTAATAATAATAAAAAATTTCCATTAAGCCATTTGGATACCAGAATCATCCTGTGAGGGAAATAATTCTACACACCCGTGGGGAGGGGAGCAGCCTGTGGGGTGACACCACCCCTGGTTCCTTGAGGCAGTCTCCAGTCTCTTTTTCCTTTTGGCATCTTGAATCTCCATCCCAATAGTCCCAGATTTTCCTAGATCTTCCCTGCGGTGCCTCACAGGCTCAGCAGGACCAAGAAGTCACTGCTGCCTCTCCAGGGGGTGGGGAAGAGCAGCAGAGTTTTCACCTACAGATAGACAGGAAAGGGTTAATTATGAGAAGTGTGTGCTTGATCTTCCTGTCCTCAGAGCTTTAAAAAAAAAAAAAAATTGAAAAGTAAAAAAAGGGAGTTATGAGCAATTACAGAATCACAGAATTGTTAAGGTTAGTTCATCAAGTTTCAGTTCATCAAGTTTATCAAGTCCAACCATGCAAGGCTGCTCAGAGGTGTCAGGTCCCCTGGCTACACCAGGGAGAGGGTGAGCACCTTTTGAGAAGGGATGAAGACTGCAAGAATAAAATTTAAAGCACCCGTATGGTGCGCAACTGGTCTGTGCTCTGTTAAAAATATAAATTTAATTTTCTGAGCATCCAGGCTGCAGAGGTGAGCGAGGTACTGAGGGGCAGAGTTGAGAGAGCAGCTGAGGGAGCACAGAGCTGGTGTTCAGGAAAAGCTGCCTCCACCCAACCTCCTCTCATTCACACCAGAAGACATCCAGAGTGGCTTTGAACATGCCCTGCACCTCCGGGGCTCCTGGAGATTTGCCAGCATTTGTCTTGATGTCAGAAATTGTGAGTGCTACATCATAAAAACAACAGAAGCATTGAATCATTAGAGCCGGAAAAGACCTCCAAATCATCAATTCCAGCCTTCAATCTAATGTAGGAAGTGATCCAGCTAAAGTAAAATGCAAAAAGAGAATGGCTTCTAGATTTTTTTTTTTTTTTCCATCAGCCTGATGCAGAAAAATTTGAGAAAGAAACAAACTTTGAGTCACCCCGAGAGATGGCTACAGATGAAAGAAGATCTGGGCTGTGCCAAAGTGTAAGCTCTGGCTGATGGTATCTGTAGGAAAGAGGTGAGGAGGAGCACAGGGAGTGAGCTGCTACCTGCAGCAAGTGATAATCAGTGATAAACAGTGTCTTGCTGATCCCCACGTTTAATTTGGGAGGATCCCTCACAGCCAGTGGGAGGCTTAGATGCAGAGGGACCCTGCTTTCCAGTGCTGCCTGTACAATATTCATAAGGAAAAGCTGATGGCCCAGTATTTAAACATTTCATTGATGGTCTTTTAATTAAACAGGAGAGGGTGGCTGGAGCCCAGGGTGGAGGCTGGGCTGCCCCGGGCTCTGAGTCCTGGGCTCTTCCCTGGATTTGCCAAGCACTTGAGCATTTGCTGACTTGGGGTTAGGGAAGGTGGAGGCACCGAAAGAGCCTCATTGACTCATGATATTTTCCAGCCTGGCTTGTTTGTTTTCATTGTGCACACAAGTCCTGTTTACCTGGATCAAAGATGGCAAAATCAACAACAACACTATGCAGACAGGGACTTGCAAAATTCCTACCGAAGGCATGACTGTGCCCAGACCTGCAGCTCCTGCTCTTCCCCCCATCCTCTCCCTTTCTGCCATCGCATAATTTCTGCCTCACCCAGCCCTCACTGAGCCCTGTCTGCCAGGAAGCCCCCCCAGCCTCCAGTTGTTTTTCTCAAGAGTGACAAAATGAAATCCAAATTTCCCTGGCAAGACCAGCAGCAGGAGATGGGAAGAAGGAGGTTCACAGGCATTGCAAGCTCCTGTGGCCCTGCTCATGGTGTACCTGCTCCTCTCACCCCTCCGGACTCGGCAGCCACCACTGGATTTCAGCCTTGCAGTAACACCTCCTTGTCATGATTTAAGGAATGATGTGGCCACAGAAGCATATTCCCCACTAAGGGGCTCCCCTGGCAGAGCACACAGCTGGCAGCCTGACTTCCCTACATTGGGGTCTGCCCAGCTTTTAGGGATCAGGGAGAAGCAGAACTTAATTAGGACAGTCCTGACATTCCGAGCTTACAATTGGTCCCGAACAAGTTTCTGCACAGTCCCAGAGCACAAGCCCTTCACCAGCCAGATTAGGATCTTCTGTCTGCTCCAGCCTCTGGAAAGCTTCTGCTCATGCACTCCTTGGAGGAGCAATCTCAGACAACCAGAGCGTGGGGTAACAACAGAATTAAAAGTGGAGAGTTATGCAAAATCCATCTGCAGTTCACGGCTATGATGCAACGGTGCAGCCTCGAGCAGCTCTTGCACAGGTTCGTGCAGTGGTTGCAACCCCAAGGACCCAACCTTGGGCAACGTGAGTGGCCTCCAGCAGCTCTGCCAGCCCTCAGAGAGGAGACAGAAGGAAAGAAATGTCATTTTCTTTTTAAAACTCTTTGCTCCCTAGGCTCGATTTTAATTGTTTAAATTTAAAGGCCAACTAATACTTTGGTTTAGGTTCATTCTGTCCAGCTGAAACCCGTGACAGCTTCTCCATCTGATCACAAGGGTGATTTTGTATGGGAAAGGCACTGGGGGAAGTCGTGCTCATGCTAGGGAAGACTTTGTCAAGAGGATGCCCACCTGTGGTCTTGTCTCAAGACTTTATAAGTCTGAATAATTCACACCACACACCTTTCATTTCGTTTCCCCTCGGCACCCCATCTTGGAAGATTTTGTCAATAATTCCACATCTCAAAGCAAAACAAAGGGACCAAGGCAGAGCCCGCTGGCACTAGCACCCAGGGCAGAGCTCTCCCGCCCCGGGGGAATCGGCTGCAATAAATCGGTGTAAGATAAGCAGCACCTCTCTGCAGCGGAGCAGAGCCTGGGTTGCTGGGTTTTTTTCCTCTCTTCGTTCGGGACGAATGAGTTTCCCAGGGAGGCTCCAGGTTTCCCCCGGCAGAATCCACCCCGCGTCTTGGCGCGAGCCCCCGCCCTATGTCATGGGCAAAGTATGCGGCGCCCCAAAAACCGGAGCGGATCCCGCCCGTGGGATCGGGACCTGGCGGGAGCAGCCGGGGGCAGTCCTGGGGCAGAGAGCCGGGGGAGCCACCCAGGAGCATCCCAGCATCCCGGCACCCCGCTCCCCACCGAGCTGCGGGCGCCTCTCGCAGCGCCCCGAGCCGCGGCTTGGCCCGCGCTGGTGGTGCCCCGACACTCGCAGCGCTGGGCTGACACGCTCACACACACACACATGCGAGCAAAATGATTTCCATGCCTCCACGGCTCCCATCGGATGTGGGTGGTCCCGGCGCCAGGAATGCGAGCGATGGGATTCGCGTAACACCGCGCTGGGATCCTTCTGGAGGGGACTGACCCCGGAGCATCCCGGCTCCGGCGCGTTTTCCACACGCTTCTGATCAAATTGATTTCTCCCAAAGTAAACGTCCCAAAATCACAAAAGAGAGGTGTTTGGGGTTTTTTTTTGCCGCCCCCACACCAACAAAAAAGACGGAAAGAATAAGGCGTGGCGAAACCCCCCCGGTGCCTCCCCACGACACAGATTTACATCTCTGAGTCAGATCTCTGCAGCTCCCTGCATATGGTCCGCATGAGATGCAGTTCCTGGCTAGTGACTCACTCAACACCAATAGAAAGGAACCGTTTCAGACGGAGCAAGCAAACATCCCGAATTTTGCCATCTGGGGCTCCGCGGGATGAGGGACACAGCCCGACCCAGCTCTCCTGGGATGAGTCAGGAGCGGCTCCCCCGGAGTCCTCTCACATCTCTTTAACAGTTTCTTAAAATCGCCTTTCTGCCTGGTTTTTGCTGTGGTCAAAACTGATGTCTAAGGTTACAAAAATTGAAAGAGATAAGAAGAATGGGTTTATCTCTTTCTTTGCAGGTTGTTTACTTGGTTCATTCGATATCACTTTGCGGAGAGGGTGTTTGGTTTCAGTGTTTCCACTGTGCGGTCACTCGGGGAGTTTCCTTTTGTTCTTCGTCTGGGTTTGTTTTTTTTTTTTTTTTCATAGTGATGTAAAAAGAGTGAGAGGGAAAAGCCTTTTAAATCTGGTGGTTAAAGCCACAAAAACTGGCAGGTGGACTCACACATGTCAAGTCACAGAAACCAAATCCAATCAGCTACTCATTAATAAAAGAAGAATTTATTGTGGAATTAATTAAATTTCCAGTGGACATTATGCTAGATGAGCTCACGGTCAGATCCATGGTGTCAGGTTTGCATGACATTTAGACTGCATTTTTTTTTGGGGCGGGGGGGGTAGCTTTGAAATTTTTAAGTCACTTTAAATACATACAATTCAACTGTCCTTATAAAATAAAAATAATCATGGTAGGGAAAATTGCTGAAATCACATCATCTAGAATTTTTCACAAAGATGGTTATCAGAAACCCCGCAGAAACGTGTCTCTTGATTTTGTGGGCTGTGCTGGTTCCCTGCACTTTTTCCCTTTGCACACTCAAGAATTCCGAATTCAGAACCTGGAAATAATCCTCTAACTGAGCAAACAGACTGAAAAAAAGTCTCAGGAATCCCAGAATTAATTCACGTAGCTGTCTTTAACCTCTCTTCTTTTTATTTAAAAGAGTAATATGAGATCCAAAGCCATTTAATTAATTGGAAATTGTTACACTTAAGTGTGTACAAAGGAGGGATCAAAAGGGATGCTACAGCCATTAAATAATCAAATAGCAATACCATTAAGTAAGTGATTAGTATGTGCAATAAATGGCCAGACTGTGCTAATGAGATCTCCCATATATCCTAAATCGGGTCTGATCCTTTGCACAGGAAAGATCACCTCGTGTGTTGATTCTCTGTTGAGGGATGAGAGCATTTCCTTTTCTTTTCCAGGATATCTCCTACGTGCACAACATCTTCTATCCAGCCTCAAGTCCCAGCACTTGCATTCTCAGCAGTCCTTTGTCTAGGAAAGACTTCCAGAAAGGTCCTGGGTATTCTGACCGGGATGAAAATCTGGATCCTTTTTTCCTGAGAGCATTCAGGGAGGAAGCACTACCATACTCCCTGATGGAATAGAGGGTGGGCAGGTGATTTCTGTGTTCAAGTCCCGAGCCAGTGACTGGTACTGAAGACCCAGAACATCCTCACTCCCCTGATGGCTCTTCCAAAGCCCTGTGCAGGAAAATCCGTAGGAATAACAGGTGCTGACATAAGCAGGTGTGATAGATTAGGTGAATAAAGGAACATAAAAAAAGAGATGAAAAGCACAAGATGATTTGGACCATAAGGTTTGTGGAAGAATTCATGGCAGTGTTGAGAGGAGGATGCTTCAAACTGTGCCCAGATGAGACAGTTCTGAAACCTCCTCAGACTTGATTCTGTGTGCTTGTACCCCCTGAGCTGCAGCAGCTCCTTGGTGTGCCTGGGTCCTGCACAGGGAAGTGCACCTGCAGAGCCCCAGGAGCAGCAAAATAAAGTTCAGAGAGTAGGAGCAAGGACAGGAGAAGTGTCTTGGCTGAGGTTGCCAAACAGGTCAAAAATGAGCTTAGCAGGAAATCCCAGGACTTGGAAATCCTCCTCTGGAGATGGTTCCTTGGACCACGCTGCTTTCATGTGAGCAGCCCCACAGAGAGAACACAAATGACAGTTTTTCTTATAAAGAACCTGGACCCCATGGTAATGTGGACACAGCTGTTGGGATATCGGGCAGAACTTTCCTGCTCACCAGCAAAAAAGCCCTCAGGAAAAGAGATTCAAGAGCAACCCAACTCCTCTTACAAGCAATTTCCTGATCTTGCCTGCTTACAGTCTGCCACCCTGGCTCTGGAAAAGTTAATCCAGGCTATGCACATTCCTGGGAGTGGATCCCACCAGACAATGTAACACTCTAATTAGTACCAAGGCAACTGTTTACAAGTCTGTTCCAAATGCCTCCCTTGCGTTTGCACCCTCCTACTACACCAGCAATATTTAGTAGAAGCGTCCTAGGTATAACTCTCCTGGGGCTTATTCACATGTCACTCAGCTCAGCACAAGTACACTGTGAAAACGGATGAAAACAAAAGAAGATGAGTTTCTGCCTTCCTTGGGAAGCAGCGACTTTGTTGGGAGAAGGTTTTGGATGCATTAGTGAATGTTCTCTAGCAGAGGCTGTCAGAAATAGAACATGAGCCCATCATGGAAAGGGCTGCCCTGAAGCCTGAATTCATTGCCCAGGCCATATTCCCAGTAAATATTCACTGGTGGGACAGAAGTTTTTACATCCCTGTGTCACCAGTCCCTTCCTACCTTGGCTGCTTGGTTGTAACACCGCATAAAAGAGGATGGGAAAGCACAGTCACTCTCACTAATGTTTCCTCTACAGCCATGATGCATCGGCTTTTCTTGCTTTTGGAAGTGGGTTTTGCTGAGCTGGGACTGAAATGAAGCAGAAGATGGGATGTCTGAGCTGCTTGAGGGACACTGGGAGTGCTCCTGTCACTGCACATCCCGGCACGGAGGAGTCGGTGAGGGATGGAGAGACAGGAAAATGCTGCTCTGGGAGGCTCAGGGTGTGATGGATGAGGGTCTGCTGTGGCTGCCTGCAATACCCTCCTTTTTATCCACCTCACACCATATGCTCTTGGCAAAATAGCTGTGATATAAAGGAATCACTTCACTTCCATTGAAATGCAGCTGCGTTAGACTACTCAGCTGTAATCAATGGAAGAAAAATACCCGGTGCCTTTTAAGCTGTAAGGAGAATTTACAGAGGCATAATGAAATTATTCAGTGTGAATTCAGCTGGGCTGCAAGTATGGGCAAAACCTTCCCCTTCCAAATCAGGAAGCAAAACTTTATCCAGAAGTTACTTTGGTTTTTGTGATCACCAGAAGGAAAATGACACTGAAAGGTCATGGATATTTCTGAGCTGATATGACTAGGTCTGACTCAGACCAGTGGAAATTACAGGATATTGTCTTGGAGGGCTCTTGTGAGTTAATATAAAGTTTCCTGGAATGATTTACAAATCTGAATTGCACAAAGGGATACAATGAAGGGAAATGGGGAAACTCAGGTTACACAAAGCACTGCAGAACATTTGTGAAAGTCATTTTCTAACAGTCATGACTAAAGAGTGGATGTCTATGAGTTTCTGGCATTTTGTACACTGCTAAGTACTTATTTACCTCAATATGTAACATTTCGTTACCAAAATAAGTAGTTTCACCTCTCAAGTTTGGTTAGGTTTTTTTTGGTTTTTTTTTTTTTTTTTTAAGTGCAAGTCCTAAGTGTGTTTCCTACTGAACCAGCTTGTGCTTCATAGTCAGGCTGGTGCATTCTTTTAGAGAAGAGGGTTGGATTAGAACTGCAGGCTCGCCTTGAAAATAAGTTGACCTTCAAACACTTGTTTGGGTAAGGCATGGAATAGCTGAGGAGGTAATGGAGGGCTGGAAGAAAAGCCTGGTTAGTAGAATCTTCAAGGAACAACCGAATAATGATCCTAACATCTGGCTTGCAACTCTAATGCAAATAGCATGACAATAAAACCTGCCATTAAGTTTTTACAATGAAATATCCAGGAAGATCATCAGACAGGTGATTTCAATGGATCTCTGATGAGTTATGCCAGCTGGGGAGCTCCTCTTACTCGCAGCACGGGGAGGGGTTTGTGAAGAGAATGTGCAGGTGTGGAGGGTGTGCAGCAATCCCAGCCAGAGGGACGAGCAGCGGGAAACGAGTTTACCTCGGTGTGTATGGGAAAGGAAGGGAGCAGGGGGTGTTTCTCTCTAGCACCAAAATGTGAGCAGTACAGAGGACATCTAAAGTGACAATTCTTGGTTCAGAGTGAATGTGAATAGCAGCTGAGAGCCCAGAGGTTGACAATGATGAGGCAGGATGCCACTGGTGGGACAGGGCTGGCAGGTAACATTAAGCTGCACCTTTCCAGAGCACGTCTGCAATTATTTTGTTTAACTTCCCACGTGAGGCCCCTGAGCTCAGCTCAGGGTCTGGCCCCTGAAAACTGCTGTTAGGCTGCTACCAGTGAGGTTTCACTGGGAGGAACTGGGCTCACGGAGCTTCCTGTGGCTGAAACGGCCTCAAAAGCTCCTGCTACCTCCCGTGGATTTGGGAAGGTGTATTCCAGCTGTTCACTCAATCTCTACAGAACACTTGCGTGTGTTTTCTTCTCCTTTTCTAATCACTCAAATTCAAATAACAGTCAGATAATAGCTGTAAAATATTAACCTGTTATACAACACGTTCTGTGGCAGTCAGTCCTGGTATGAAGGGAATTTCTTCAGTGTTACACACTGGTGAGAAACGTCAGGCTTACAATTAAGAGGAAAAAAGACTGAAAGAATGGAGTAACACAGCTGGATATTCCCCTTTTTATTTAGAAGTAGGCAGCTAACATGGGACTATTCAGGATTCTGGCATTACTATAGAAAAGCCCTAATTAATATGCATGGAAGTTTTTTCATGGGTTTGTGGTGACAAATTTATATAAGTTTATCTAGAAGATTTCTAAAACTAATAGCATTTGTCGTATGAATATTATACAATTAATGTCTAGGTGAAATACCAGCAGTCTACTATTAATTTTAACATAAGAATGGAAACGTTAACATTATCTGAATTCCAATTAGTGTGGGAAGGAGCAAAATACCACTAATGGGGAAAAAACCTGGTCTCTACTATTCCCTTCTGTCCTGTGCTCACTGCTCAGGTGCTGGGACATGTCTGCTGCTGGGGAGTTGTTTCAAGGCACTGGGAACTCAAAATGAAAAAGATTTTCTGAGAAAGATGCTCTCAATTTGAAAATGTGATGACATTTAGTGTATCACAGACTTAATTTGTGTTAGCCCTGCATATGTGACAGTTTATTACCAGTACCCAAATTTTCCAAAGTGGCAATGCATTGTACAAACACTGTTCCTGTCATTTTCCACTGCTGTTCACACACCTCTTACTGATGGCAAATAAGGGATGCATTGCAGTCACAGTGCTGCTTCTTGCTCAGTCATCCTTCCAAAAAAAAATCTGGGAAAAAGAGTAATTTAACCCCCACTTTTCCTAAGTGCAGGAACATCCCGTAAAACCACACAGGCAATGGAAGCTGAGCTTGGTCCTACCCTCCAGTAGTGACCTCGGAAACCTTCTCCAGCTGTTTTTTGGGGGGGTTGTTTAGTTTTGAGTGTTTCTAGATTGGTTCAGGGGTTTTTTTTGCAAGTCCTTCCACAGGAATGGAATGTCAGGAAAATATTTCAGGCACACCAGCCTGTGATCAGCTGCTAAGGCTTGTGTAGTGCCAGGAGGCTGCTCTAGGCATGATGCTCCTGTGACTCCTATAGAGAGGCAGAGGAAAGTAAAGCCCAAAGGCAAGGCAGTTTTTAACCTTAATTTCCAGCTATTTTCAGAGAGCAGATGGGAAGATGGAGACATGTTCTGCTCTCTGGACCCTCACAAGAATCTGGAGGCTGCAGAAGTGCCAAATGCCAGAGCTGAGAAGAGCATCATCCATGTTGAGTGGGGAGAAGGTTGTAATATAGCTCAAATCTTGATTATTCCCTTGCAGGAACGTGGACAAGCTGATTTTGAGGAGTGGTCCCATCGGGGCAGAAGAGAAATAAGTTCTCAAAAATGTTGATTTGATCTGGGCTGTTGGGTACACTGTGGGATGTGCTGCACTGGAGGTGGCCTTGTGTCCTGACTTGGGGTTAAAATGTGGAGGAGAGCTTGTTCTTAGAGAAAAAACCTGGATGGGTGCCATGAGCAAAGAAAACTTATTCTCCCTTTGAAAATGTCTCTTCTACTGCAATGTAGGTCATCCCTAGCAGCAAAAAAGCCAAATTCTCATCTTTGGCTACACCTGCACCACTGCAGAAAGCTCCCCCTCAGCCACACTGACACCACTGCCATCCCGAGCAGCACTGCCCAGCTCCCGCTGGAGAGGATGACGCTGATCCTGGGCACTGGGAGTGCTGGAAATCACCCTCTGGTGTGCCAGAATCCAGGAGCAGCAGCACTGCTCATTATCTGATATTAATAGTGTGATTTGAAGAGGTCACTGCCGCATTTGGGCTCTGAAGTTATACAGCACCATAAGCTACTGAACACATAAAAACATATTACCCTTTAAGATCTTGATTGTCTTCAGTTTACTGTGCCTGCTCCACAGTGCTGGGCTTTACAAGGGACAATCTTACAGCACATGGATAAAACTCCTGTATCATCGCTGCAGCCAGAGTGGCTCGTGCTGTGCTCCGTGGGGACATGACCATGGGGAGAAACCAGGAGGTTTCAGTGCTAAAATGCCAGGATTAATACCTGGGATCCAGGAGAAAAAAAAAGTGACTATATAGACCTGTTCTTGTTCTTCAGGAGCAGTGACCCTCTCCCCCGAAAGCTGATATTCTTCAAAGCCCCTTCCTGAGGTGTTTCAGACTTGGTAAAATCAGAAGATGCTTTTCACAGTGATTTATAAAATACTTTTCTCCCCATTCCAGGCTCTGCACAAATATTTTGAGGAAAGTCTTTGGTTTGAACTGATGCAGGATGGTGTTTAGGACCATGTGCAGAAAGTTTGAAAGGCTCCTTTATGGACCACATCTTCTAGCATTGTCTGCTCCATCTTTTAACTCAGAAAAGTTACAGCTTTTTTCCCCTGAGCATTTTGTTCATGGTTCTGGCTTTGTCAAATAAGTTGATATTTCTTTAATATATTTTATCAGCTAAATGGTGTATTTGAGATGCATGATGCACCAAGCGGCACTGCTGAATGACACAGTCCTGCCCTCTGGTTCCTTGTAGGAAGGTGCTTTGTAGAAAACCCTTTTCCTGCTCCAGACTCCTTTCTCCTGCCCTCAAAACCTTTGCCAAGATTTCCTCTCAACACACTGGGGAGGGATGGAACTTCTATGCATTTGTTCATGGTTCTTGAGACTGTAGAGCTAATGTGTTACACCAGAAATCTGCTCTGAGGGGTCCACCTATAAAAGACAATAATCTGGATTAATAGCAATTTAGAAGATCCCACAGTTATGGTGTTTTGTTTGATTTGTGTGCAATAGCTGCTACTGTGAGTATTTGGAGTGAAGGAAAAGCCACCACCTAGAAAGAAAAAAAGGGAGAAAATACCTCGAGTCTCCCTGGCACCCCTGCCACGCATCTCTCTCTGATGGAACTGCCCTGCTGCCTCCTCAGGAAAATTCCTGCAGTTTTGCTTGTTGGAAAGTGAAAATAACATTTCATAAACGTCCACAGGCAGATTTCTGCCAGCTAGAAGCCTACGAGAGGATTTTTCAAAGGCATGTTTGACAGTGAGTGTGGTGGGACTAAATGATGGGAAGAACGTTTTGACAACTCCACTTGAGCAGGTAAGGACGTGGCCTCGTCTCGGTTATTTCTATCGGGATTGAGAAGGTGGAGAAAGTAGCCAGGCATCCTCCTATCTCACTCAGCAGTTTATCTCGAATTTACATAAACTAATCTATGCCAAACTCCTGTGAGAACAGTCCTCTGATAAGATCCTGCCCCTACGATGATGGACATCCCCCTGAAAAATCTGCTCTCACCAGATTTCGCTGACGAATCGGAATCTCATGCCTTAACCCACACATCATTTTGCCTGGAGATTATAATGCTATTTTAATTTTTCTACACTTGCTGTTGCAAATACTACAAAATGCAAATCCTCTGGTATGAAGATACAGTTATGTAAGACCTCATTCAAAGGGTCTTATTTAAGAATGTACTTAAGCATATGTTCAGTTTCAGCGACACATCCTAAAATGTGAGGGTCTTAAAAATGCACCTGAGAGTTTTCCCTCCCCTCTCAGGGATTTAAATAAAATTTTATCTGATGCTATTTTCCTCTGTAGGATGACTTAGCAGAAAGAACATTTCTTCAGACAAAATCATGCTCCTTTTCAGGAGAGATTCTTTCTGAAATTATTTGCATTAGAAGGTTTTCACACTGATGTTTAAAAATCGTTGCATAAGAAATACTGTGTCATGAAGAGAAAAAAAAAGACAAAATGAATTCTGCCTTTTAAGCCTCAATTAAAAAAGAAAAGGGATATCTTGGACAGGCTGTCTTTAAACAAGGGGGAGTGTGAGTTCATGAGAACATGTCAGATATTCACACTGGGGCACAATGGCAAAAGCAGCCCTGCAAGACTGGCAGGTATTTTTTTCTCCACAATCTGTTGAAAAGACAGACTGATTCCTTTCCTAGGGACAGCAGAGAAGTGTATTAAGCTTTGGTTCATTCCCAGCATTTAGTGAAGAGAGTTTTTGGGAAAGGTGCCAGATACTATGGACCAAGTTCAGCTCCAGCCTAAGCAGACAGAATTCCCACTGAAATCAATGGGAGTTGCACCTGCTGACTTTGGAGTTGAATATGGCCCAATATGTGGATACTATAAAAGTTCTGTTTCCAAAGTTTCTTCTGGCTTGTTTTATGGGAATGCAGACCTGGCGCCAGGAGCGTCAGAAGACCAATAAATTCACTATGGGAACTTCCAGGCAAATGACAACTCTCCCGCACAAAACAAATCCAGAAGCTCACACGATGCTTGAAGGACAAATTGTCAGTGTTCCCCCAGTTCATTTGCATGAATACCAGTTCCAGAAATGCTGTGAGAGAAGAAAATGTGGAGTGTGTGGCAGCGAGAGATATGAGGGGAAAAGCTTTGATTGGTTTGTCCAAATTATTTAGATAAATATTTTAATTATCCCAGATGTTTGTTAACTTGCGAGAAAAGTGGTCCTAAGTCACGAAGGAGGGTATATTATATTTATACAAGCTACTTCATGGCTGGTCTCACGAGCTGCTATTCTACATCTTCCCAATTTGGATGGAATTCTAGCTGTGACTGTCTCCAGGGGCAAAATAAAAGTCCAGACAGGCCAGAGGAGTCCATCCAGAAAAAAAAGCAGTAGCCTGAATGTATCCACGTGGCATTGAATACAGAGGAGTTAACAAAGGCATTATGTAAAGGAGCCAGTTTGTCTCTGTTGGGGTTATAATTGGCTGGTAACTGGGATTTAAACAACTGAGATTCAAAGTCCATTTTTTTGAGTAATTGCTGTATAATGGAACCAGTCTCCTCGGAAAGCACATGTGTTCTTGGCAAGTGGCTTGTAGGTAGTGCAGCACAGGAAGAGAAAGTTAAAAGCACAACACAAGAAATAATCTTGGAGCCTCTGCATTAAAAAACTAGTCAGTTTTAATTCTTTTAAAATTCTAAATAAAACCAACATTAGATCCACAGCCTGTATTCTGATTTAACCTAAAGTTTGAAAGTGTTTGAAGTTGGTATTTCTAGTCCAGGTTCATTGCCTTGATACACAAACCAAGAATCTTCTATATTTGACTAATTTATTTAAATGCAGTGGTTTTCTAAACAAGGTATGGAGAAGGAGACACTTCATTTCATGGGCATTGTGCCCACTCTGAACACTCACACGTGGAAAAAGGGCAAGGGCAGAGGAAGGGGTTAAAGGCAGCGAGTGCCCAGGTGCTGATCTGATGGAAACGCGTCTTTCAAAGGAATATTGTAACTTCTTATACTTGGCATGTCCTGGAAAAAAACTGTTTTAAGATTTCTTTTCCAAGCTGCTTATGATTAACAGCCTTCTTTCCATGTCCTCCATCTCTAGACCAGTATTCCTTCTTCTACCACTAAACCCATATGAGTCATCCCTTTTAAAATCCGTGGTGGTCACACAGAGCACTCACACACACACACAGAGCAAATTAGGGGAAAATTGATGTCAAGACCTATTGAGTATGAAGGGCCTTTTAAAACCAACCTTCAGAATGTGCTAATATTTACACATTCCCAAACCACCTGGAAATAGGTTCCAACAGCTTTAAAGCATTTGCAGTACGATTTAGATGTATATGAAGCCATTCAGGGTTGCACATTAATTTACCCTAAAATCCAATTTGATCCAATCCATAATTTGATGTCTTTGAAAAAATACCTGCCCAACCCTCGATTTTATAGGAATTCAAAAATCTCATTTCAGCCAAGAAGGAGTCAGGGGCTTTTTTTCTTCAACAATTTTCAGAAACATTTTTTTTTTCTTTTTATGCTGCAGATACAATTTATTAGTCTTAAGGCTGTGCTTTTCCATAATCTTTTTGAAAAAACTTTTTGTTTCTTCTTGTAAATGTGAGATAGTTTCAAGTTCCTTAGGTTTGAAGGAGTTTTGATGATAGCATGTCACTGAACTGATGGAAATGTGGATAAATAAAAACATATATTTTTGTATGCATTGTGCTCATATAATGTTTAGGTCCTTTTATTCTGTATAGAACTCTATCAAATAATTGATATAAATGAATACCTAGAGCCTATAATTCCATTGTTTAATCCTATTTAATCATCTATTTACTTTATTTGGGGTTCTATTTATATGTTCTGCCAAACTAGAACAAATAATCTTAACTTTCATATATTCA
This sequence comes from Pachycephala philippinensis, assembly GCA_013397055.1. NCBI lineage: Eukaryota > Metazoa > Chordata > Aves > Passeriformes > Pachycephala > Pachycephala philippinensis. The sequence continues at coordinate 178,206 of VWZT01015770.1, forward strand.
GCTCCATCTTGAGTCAACTGCAAGTGCAGAGAAAAATAAGAAGCTTATTTTGAAATCTGTCATAAATAAATGATTGTATACCTGAGGTTTTAAAAAACCCCAAACAATACCCCCCAAAATAGAAGCATGTTGGGCCCTTTTAATTCTCCTGCAGGTAAAAGGGGGGAGCTTAAAGTCGCTGGAGTCAATCTGCACCTGTGTTTCTTCCTTCACAGCAGCAATAATTATTCTCCTTACGAATGAACTGTGACATTTAATTGCCTATAAACACATTTTAAGATCTAGTGATGATGTTACTAATCAACTGGAAAATGCAGCAAGTTTCTTCCAGGTATTGATACGATTAGAGCACATCCCTCTTGCTGCTGTGGGTCAGCATCATGTCATCCCTGGGCCTGGTTCACAGAATCCTGGAATGGTGTGGGTTGGAAGGGACTTTAAACATCATCTCTTTCCTTTGCCATGGGCTGCGACACCTTCCACTAGACCAGGTTGCTTCGTGTTCCATAGGATTCATGTATGTCCATATTTAAGTTTAAGATGTGAAAACCCAAAGTGGTCAGTGCAAATACCACATGATGTAGTAGGGACAGATCCTTTCTGTGCAGCACACGGGGTAAAAATCAGATCCCTCTCCTGGTTAGCTTGGTGGAATTCTTGCCGGTGATGTTAAAATTCAAATACATGTTGCTTTGAAAGAGTTAATAATACAAGATTAATAGCTGTTATAAGCACGTTGCAGACATCAGGAGTTTGTGCTATAAAATGTAATAAGCACATCAACAGATGGCCTGGTGGATGCTCATAAGCCACGGTTACAAGCACGCGATTGACCTGTTGGACTCTGCATCAATCTCCACAACCAACTGGCCACGTCTTCCAACACCTCCCAGCCACTCATTAACTCTTTGTAAACTATTTACACACACGCTGTTCATATGCAGCGTGATCACCGCACCACTGCCTGCAACAGGAGCAGGATAGAGCCCTAATTACTTGCAACAGTTTATTAATTCAATCCATTAGTGGGAGGCAGGTTCTGACAGCCGGAGCAGAGAACCAACAGGCGCTGGAAGCAGCTGCTCCCCTGCACCTCTGGCTCACTCTGCACACCTTTGAGGTGCCTTTTGTCACTAATTGCTCACACCCAGAAGCACGAGAGGGGACACAGACACGGGGTTTGGTAGGGAAGGGGTTTGGCCACTGCTGTGCCGCACCACGAAGGCTCAGTGTGGTTGCAAAGTGCATCGACAGCCCTTTAAAACCCTGTCAAAAAGGCACAAACATCAGCATAATTTATCTGTGGCTATTTTAGGCAGGTGCACGGGAACTCTAAATATATGGCATTCACCGCTTGCTGCAGTTGCTATGGATATGATATCTCAGGCCTGTAACTAGGGTTATAAATGCTGTTGTGTGCTTATTATTGTTGTTGTTATTAAAACATGAATTTTATAGTTATTCCTGCTCAGCTGCTGCTCTTAAATCATCCATGTAACTGCTTATTCTTTGTTTGAAGGAGGGATGTGTATAGAAAAGAGGTAATAAACAATACCCTTTCTTCCTTCTGCTTTTTCTTTGCTCCAGAAGGGAACAATCTTCAGCTCCTGTTTGCAGTAGTATTAGGGCCAGGAGAAATAGAAATCACTCAGAGCCAAAGAAATGTCCTTCATTTGGGTCTATCTGATTAGCACTCTGGTAGTTAAATCTTGCACACATCGAATGGGTCCAATTGCTTTTTTTTCCCTTCTCTTTGTCCTAAGAGGTTGTTCTCCTGCAGCTGCAGGATTCTGCACAGCCCTCTCAATGTTACAGTGAGATGGTCACTTCTATCCAAATCCTGAAGATCTAGGAAAGAGAAGATAGTCAGAGGCCAGAGAGGCTCTAGAGGGAGAGGAGTTAATATCAACCTGCCCACCCAGTGTCCATCTGAGGTGTGCTGTGCTCCTGTCCCCTTGCCAGGATCAGACTGAGCATCCTCCTGCAGTCGGGAGCCTGTGAAGGTCATTGGTACAGGGTGTGATTCAATGCAGAGCAAAAACTGGCAAAAAGTGAAAAACGTGGTAAAAATGGGCAACCCACATTTTGCCTGGCTTGTTATGAGTCTATACGATGCAGTTTATAAGGGGAGATTTGGAGAGGAAAAAAGAGTGAATTCCAAGGATTTCAGTTTGTCTTTCAGGTGTACAAAACCCACTCACCCAGGCTGTGTAAAAGATGTATCACTGACCCAGGCATAATTCCCACCTGGAACTCTTACCTACCCACACCTCCCCACAACGAGAACGTTCAGCCTGAAGCAGAGGCTGAACAAAGCGAGCTGGCAGCACCGGCAGCCCCTGGAGCAGAGGAGATGGCTGCACTGGGTGCTCTCAGCTGCTGGACCGTGGCAAAGGCCACGCCAGGAGCTGCACAGACCTTCCAAAAAGCAGCCCCTCGAGCAGACACAGGCAGTGCTCTGTGACGGCTGACCTCCGTCCTGGGGAGCTGACACGGCTGGAGAAGGCAGGAGAATAAATTTCAGCAGCTCCCTTCTGCCGCTAATACAAACTGCTCAGATGCATAAAGGTTATGACAAGCGAGCATCTGGTAAAGAGGTCAGGCTGCCCTGAACGTGCTGCAGAAGCCAAAATAAAGTCTAGTCAAGCCTATATGGAGTCCGAGCACCGAGGCAGGGGAATGAGTGAGGCCTCTTCCTCCCCAGTGGTGGCCCCAGAAAGCAGTGGTGAGGCTGCTGTTAAAACTAAAGTACGGCTGAGTATGAGGATATTTGCCTTGGGCAGATATATGTTTTGAGAGACCGGGGTCAGTGGCTGTTTTAACCGCGTTGTTTCATCCCCACTGCCACACTTCCTGAGTTTTCCACTTAAGCGGCATTTTAAGCAGGACACAGGTATGCTGGTGGCGTTCAGCATCACACTCTAGAGGGTAAAATGTGTGTGTGTGTGTGCGTGCGTGTGTGTGTGTGTGTGTGTGTGTGTAACCAGGTGTTTCTTTTTGTCCATCTATCTCAAGGACCACAAACCAGCAGTGGACAAAGGGAAAGCACAAAGCCCAGTGCTAAATGGAGAGGACGAATGATTGTAGAACCAACAGGACAGAGAAGAAGAAAGAGCCATCATTTCACAATTTCATCATGAAGCACGATGTTATGAAAATTAACTTTAATTTGTCCAAATTACAACTTTAATTTTGCACATGGTACAAGTACAGTGTGCTTGAGGTTTTCATTGTCAAGGATATGACCATGGTGTGGTTGTACATGTTGAAAAATCCTGATTTAAATATCTCCACTGAAAATAACAGGAGCCTTCCTGGAGAAAGACGCCAACATACAGGAGCCAAATCTGATTAAAAGGGAGCACTGAAGCTGAGTATGTGCATGTGCATGGCTGGCACTGGGAGCTGCTGAACATGGGAAAGCATGAGGAAAGCTGAACACTGGGCACAGCTCTCCTCTTAAGAGGTTAAGAGAACAGAGCTATGGGCATCTTGGCATTCACAGAAAAAGGGATTCCTCCCACGTACCTCCACAGAATAAAAGGTAAAGACAGCCTGGCAGAATCCAGCCAGATAATTACAAATTATGAATTTCACATCAGCAGTTCCGGAGGATGGAGAGCACCGTGAACGCCTCCTGTTCAACAATGTGCTGTTATTACCGTATTTTTTTTAAACTTTTTAAAAGAATCTGACAGATTCCAGAAACAAACTACGTTACGACACCTATAGGACTGTGTTTATATGAGACTGGGAGCTCTTTGGAGGCACAGCATATCTTTCTGCTCTCTGCCTGTACGTCACCCAGTACAACAGGCTTGTTCATGACTTACCCTTTTCGCCAAAGTAATGAAAGAAAGGCTATTTGACAAAAATAAAAGTTCTTTATGACAGCAGAATGATGAATGATAGACACGCAGTTCCCACTTTAGCTCTGTCTTTACACAACAATACATTAATTGGTAAATAAGACATTACAATTTATGCTGCATCAATGCCATGACACGCACAGAAAGGATACTTGTTCTGCTCTGAACCGGCGCCCGTAGCAGCCACAGCTGTACCCAGCAGCAGTAAAAATTTATGGGACATGAAGATCTCTCTGGTTCAATTTGAGGACATGAAAGCCTGTGTGTGGTTGATAAAATCTACGGTAGACACACACGTGGCAGTCCAGGATGGTTTCATGTGTAAATGCTTGATTTTCCTGCAGGGAACCTCAGAAGGGTTGTGCTACCACCCAAATGGGCACAAACCCATGCTTTGAGTTATTCTTGAATTATTGACAGAGTCCTGCATAGGTGTGCGTATGTGGCAATTCTGGCCCTGTTGTAGTCAGTGATGGTCTTCCCATCAATTTCTGTGACACAGAATTGAACCTTTCCATCTTTCCTGAGGGGTACGAGGGCTAACGAGTAACTCAGACAACTGGACCAGTCTCACAGGGCAAACAGTACAAGAAAGGACAGAGAAACCGCAAGAAGAAAAACACATAGAGTACAAGGTTGTGGGAAATGATGGGGTAGCATCACTGAAGGATATTGTAATACAAGATGTTCAAGAAGAATTTAGGTTTAGATGTAAAAACCTAATTTTGACATTTGCATTAATAATGTGACATTTGCAAATTTCTTAATGTACTCCTTAATTTTTTTAAAAAGCCCCTAGAATATAGCTAATGCTTGCAGATGTCTGCTTTCCTATACTTCAGCCTCATTTTGCTATCTCCCCATGCCAAAGTATTGCAACAAATCTGTGATTACTCAGGACACCCATATGCCGTGCAGCATGGCGACTACAAGCTCCGGCGAAACAGCGGGAACACGGCCCACGTCTTCCGATTCCAAAAAGCCCAAACCTTTTCTGCTTCAACTCATCCCATGTCCCCACCATTTGGGGCCCGGGCGTCCAATGTCATTGAGGGATATGAGCGAAAAGCTGAGAAGCAGAGTGACAATGTTGGAGTGTTGGATGGGGACGGTGAGTATGCAAGGGGAGGGTGGTGACTGTGGATGGGGACATGTTCCACCGTGGCTTGTCCCCTGCAGTGAGCCAAGCCTTGGCACCCCTGTCCCTGCTCCTGAGCTGCATCCAGCGCTCCAGGGTCGGCCCTTGGCCCTGTTCTCAGTGTGAAACTGAGCAGCGGCTTCCATTAAATGCCGTAAATAAATAAACACGCCATGTAAAAATCGCAGATACGGATTTCTCCTTCCTCGTAACCCCATCCCAGCCTTTTCTATATGTTTTACTTTATTTATTTATTTATTTATTTGTCAGGAACATAGCGGTGTTTCCTCTGGCAGTGCTCGCTCGTGGCTCTCCCGCCGCCCCGCAGCATGCTCGCTGCACATCCATCAGGTCTCCTTGTCCCTTTTTCCCGTTAGGGAAGGCCGGGGCAGAGGCAGGAGCGGCGGCGGCCCCGCAGCATCCCGGGGTGCAGC
>VWZT01015780.1:16809-31888 GCA_013397055.1 Pachycephala philippinensis
ACCTCCTTCACCCCCGGGGGGAGCTTCTCTCTCCTCCAGATGCCGGGAGAAACAGGAGGCCCAGGGGCTGTATCCAGCCTCTCTTTGCCAGTTCAAATTTCGCAGCATCTCCGCGCAGCACAAGAAAAACCAGGCAAAACAGGGCAGCCAGCTGGACTCCTCCCCCGGTGGCCACATCTTTTGTCCCTCTTAAGTGTTTAGAGATAAGCAACTAAAGTATGTGAAAAATTCCTTAAGAGAAAAAGAGAAACAAAAAAGCAACTCCTAAAACCCCCAACATGAGTAAACAACTTTTCTGTGTAGTTCTATTTCTTTCTGTCATGTCATAAATATTTTCACTGCATTTTCTTACATCAGATGCATCTTTTGTTAGTCATGTCTAAACATATATGCTGACAGACCATGTGAAGTATTTGGACGAGCTGAGCACAGAACTTCGAGCTCAAACGCAGGTTCACAGTGATGAGGCCAGTAGAACAGAACAGTATTTTACTCTGGAAAGGACAGGTAGAACAGAACAGCACAGCCTTGAAGAAGTAGATAAAGGATTTAACTTAGGCAAACATGAGTCATGAAAATGGCAAGCAGGATGCCAGCTCAGCTCTGCTAGGCTGACAAAGCAGAAGTTGTGCAAAACAACATCTCACTTTCTGACAAACGGGGTCAAGGAGCAACCGCCTAAAAAGGACACTGGACGTGTCCTGAGGACAGACCCCAAAGAACCCCATAAGGACTTCCATCAAGGGTACAACCATGTAAAATAAAGTAATACATATACATCAGGTAATCAGAGACAGCTGATGAATATGTAATCAGTGTGTATGATAAAAGCTGTTTACCCGATGCTTAGGGCACTCAATTAGAGGAAGGATCCTCTGAGTGACCAGTGCGCTGCAATAAAGAATGCTTGATTTCTAATACTCAATACTGTGTTAGAAACTTTCAACCTGGCTGATTTCAGTAAAATTGGCAAGCCTTTGGTTTAATCCAGATACATCTTAGTTTGTTAAATTACATGTTGGTTATGTGTACAACTGAGGAGCACAAAGTACAATCCAATATGAAATTTTTGAGAGGTCATTTGCAAAGTGAGGATCAAGAGGACTACGTCTGAAAGTTTAAATAGCATCTAGCAAAATGAATTATTCTGAACCACTAATATAGTCTGTATGATATTTTTGTACATGTGGTTGTCTGACCATGGCACTATGTGAATGTCTGGATACTTTAGGACAAAAAATGCTCAAAAAGAGTGTAAAGTGATTAAACTATAAAACCACAAATTCATGTTTGCCTCTGGTCTGCAATTACTGTACATTAGGAGCACCAAATTTTGCTCGAGAGACTGGTAACTCTGTGTTCACAGTGCTCAATTCAGTCACAGGTCCTTTGTTAAAGTAGCAAGGGCTACTTCAAGACCTGTGGATAGTCAAAACACAGGTCTGCGCACTTTATAGACAAACCCTTGTGGAACATTTATTGGGAAGTTGTAGTTCTTCCTTCAAAGAGCTAATTCAGCCTATAGCAAGTTGCTTTATGTCTAGACCCTTCTGATTTCTGAAGTCATCTGTTGTATCTATAGTAATTTATTTCTTTGGGAATCTAATGGTATTTATGCTTAGCTGTTTAAGCCACCTTGAAGACATCCAGCCATCAACCCTCAACCTTTATTAAGTTACTCCAATATTAGATTTGGGGTATGAAGCCTCAGGCTCATGTCACAGATGTCAGCAGGCTAAGCCAGGGGGGCTGGGGCTTCCTGTTAAGTAGGAAAAAAGTCCAAGTGAAGGAGTCAAACACCACAAAGCAATGAGATAGAAGCAAAACGTTATGATGGTATCATTTCATGGGCACCAGCATGGCCAAAAAAAGTTGAGCTATGTATTTGTAGCTACCACATAAGCTCACAGTTAACTTCCAAATGACTGAAATCTTGCTACCATGCTTATGGTGTTTTCTAGTAGTTATTTATCAGTTAATTTAAGCCTGTCATTAATCACTTTGGAAAGATTTATAACAACAAGTTGATTAAGCTATCCAAATGTGATATTGGATTTTTAGCTGACTTCGTTTCTTCTCAGAATCACATTTTAATAAAAGGGGAGGGGAAGAGCAACAATCATCCAGTATCTGAAGCCAGGGTAACATATGTGAATGGACATTTCTTTGTATAGACAAATGTATTGCCAAAATTTTCAGCCTAACATTGCAGTGTTCTTTGTAATACCTCTGTGTATTGGGTCCTCTGAATACCTAACTTAATCTCTCTATAGCAGTACAGTTCATTCAGGAAACAACAAGTTCAGGAGCTTGAGGAGAGAAAGGTACATTTCAGAGCCTAATTGCTTTTGTTTCCAAGCTACCTGTTTAAAGTGCTTGGTCTCTTAGCTCTTATCATTTATCCTGTCTCCTTTCTTCTTTCCCCTCTGAAATTTGTTGCACAATAAATTGTTGCTAAAGCCAGATACCTCAACGGCTGTTTGAAGTGTTGGTAAGTAAAGAAATATTTTCTAACTTATTTGTCAGGCATGCTCTGTTTCAAAGAAGAAAAAAAAAGATAGACTCTAGTACTAAATTTTCATTGACAAATATTGAAATAATTCAAAATAGAACACATTCCGTTTGAGATTTATAATGAGGGAAAGTTCATTAGCTCATTAGCAGGCAAAATAAGTTTTCAAAGGGTTCATGAATCTGTAACAAACAGAAACTATGGCATCTAATTTACCTTGTTGAGCATAGCATTATAGGTTACATTGACTTAATTAGGATGTACCACTGAGCATTCAGGAGCACAGTTTAGTAACAGTACAGAATAAACCTAGACTGATTTTAATTTAATTTAAACAAATACAAATTGCTGGAAAAAAATAACATTCCAATTAGTTTTAAGAGTAATTTTGCCTTGGAAGTGTATGTTCATTATAAGACACATATTTGTTTTTTTAAAGGCAGTAACTAAAGCAGAGATATATGATGTCTTTAGAATTGTGTAATTCTTTAAGACCTAACTACTCCAATACAAGTATTGGATGTGAAACATTTTATCATTTCTACAGGTGTGAAAAGTGTATTGCTAGAAAAATTGCATAAGGCAGTCAAGCTGTATAGCCCAATCTGCCTGTATATGTTTATGGAGATTGTGAAGCTCTGGAAAACATCTAATTAAAGGTTTAATGCACATATGAAGACAAAAGAAAATCACTCTCATTCAGTCATCTATTGCTCGTTCAATCTAGATGTGGTCTTCCTTTAACAAAGGTACCTTAAGTCTTTAGTGAGGGAAAAATTTTATATTTTTTTCTAAAGGATGAAAAAGAGGACCCTTGGAACTAACAACCTGTCAGCCTCACCTCTGTACCTGGAAAAACCATGGAAAAGATCCTCCCAGCAGCTCTGCTATAGCACATGGAGGATAGCGACATCATTCAGGAGAGACAGCTCAGCTTTGCCAGGGGAAAATCCTGTTTGAGCAACCCAGTGGCCTTCTGTGGCATGGTGGTTACATCACTGGATGACGGAAGGGCTACAAATGTCATTTATCTGGACTTCTGTAGCCCCTTTGACACAGTTCCCCAAAACATCCTTCCCTAAAGTGGGGCCATGTGGGTTTGGTTGGTGGACTGTTTGGTCGATAAGGAGTTTGTTGGACCGGAGCATGCAGAGGGCAGTGGTCAATGGTGTCATAACAGACATTGATGACAAATGGTGTCCCTCAGGGATCCACACGGGTACTGGTGCTGTTCCAAAACTTCATAATGACATGGACTGTGGGATTGAGTGCACCTGCAGCAAGCCTGCAGATGACACCAAGCTGAGTGGTGCTGTTGAAACACCTGAAGTTCGGGATGCCACCCAGAGGGACCAGCACAAGCTCAGGATGGCAGCACATGGGAACCTCATGTGGTTCAACAAGACCAAGTGCAAGGTGCTGCACCCAGATGAGGGCAGCTCCAGCATAAACACAGGCTGGGGATGAACAGATTGAGAGCAGACCTTTGGAGAAGGACTTGGGGATGCTGGTAGATGAAAGGCTGGAGAAGAGCCAGCAGTGTGTGTTTGCATCCCAGAAAAACTATCGTGTCCTGGGCTGCATCCAAAGCAGCATGGCCGGCAGGGCCAGGGAGCAAATTCTGCCCCTCTCCACTCTCATGAGACCCCACCTGCAGTACTGCATCCAGCTCTGGGGTCACCAGCTCTGGAAAGACATCGACCTGGTGGAATGAGTCCAGAGGAGGCCCCCAAGATGTTCAGNGAGGCCCCCAAGAGTTTCAGAGGGTTGGTGCACCTCTCCTGCAAGGACAGGCTAAGAGAATTGGGACTGTGAAGCCTACCTTCACAGTCCCAAGGCTGAAGAGAAGGCTACCTTACTGCAGTCTTTTTTTAGTACCTGAAGAGGGTCTAAAAAAAGGCTGGAGAAAGACTTTTTACAAGGGCACATAGTGACAAGGGGCAATGGTTTTAAACTGAAAGACAGTAGGTTTAGATTAGAGATTAGGAAGAAATTCTTTGCTGTGAGGTAAGTGAGGCAGTGGAACAGGCTGCCCAGAGAAGCTGTGGATGCCCTGTTCCTGGTTCAAGGCCAGGCTGGATGAGGCCCTGAGAAACCTGGTGTAGTGAAAGGTGTTCTTGCCCACAGCAGAGGGGCTAGAACTAGGTAATCTTTGAGGCCTCTTCCAACCATAACCACTCTATGATTTTATGGTTCTCCACAAGCTTCAGTGGAATCTCCGCTTTGGCAGGAACACCTCTGGGATCATTTTCTCCCCTTGTCCTCTGTCCTGGTGTCTGTAGGGCTGTTTCTTTCACTATTTCTCTCATGATTTCCATGCAGCTTTTTTTATCCTTTCTTTAATCTAACATCAGAGATGCAACACTGCCTTGGCTGAGAGGCTCAGGTGTGTCCTGTGGTGTGTCCCCTGGAGCTGACTGGAGCCACGTGTGTCTGGTACAGGGAAGCTCGTGGTCCCTCCTCAGAGAGGCCACCTCTGCAGCATAGCTCCTACCCCTCAAATGCCTGGGCACCAACATGCAATACAAATAAGTTTACATGATGCAACAGAACAAAAAGATTTCTAAGCATACTGGAACGCAAATAAAATAAACTGAATTCTTGAGAGCTATAGCAAACCATTGGAATCTTTTGCTTTATGGCATTACAAGAGGTTTATTTGCTGATTTAAACAATGAAAGCATATTTTACTACTTATCTGAGAGCATTGAGCTTCACTACATACTACCCCAAATACTTACTGATGTTTTTTAAAACTAACAGTAATGGTTTCATTGTTTTGCTAGCCTGAAAATAAGTGTGCTGAATATTTGCTGTTTCTGGGAGAGTTTATTGTAGGACCAGTTAGACTATTTATTAAATTGTGAATAAGTAACAATTACAATTGTGTCTCATATCAGCAAGGTAGCATTTTGTGCAAATAGCTTTCAGCAGTGGAGTTTTGTGTTAATAGTCCTTTCTCAACAGGCCAAGTGACACACTGACCATGGTCAACTTAAGCTACATAGTTTCTGTAGCACTTAAGTCTCACCTTAACCAACGATGATTGCAAATGATTCTGAATGTCCAATAACAGAAGATCCTTTAGGCAATGAATTTTGATTGTTCTGCTCATAAGAGACCTCAAACTATATGAAAAGAGGAACTTTAAATGTCCCCTGATCCTATTAGAGGGTCATTATTCCAGGTCATGAATGCATTGCGCTGTTAATGTACTATAATAAATGCTGACAACTATAAAGTACCAATTGTGGAGAGAGGCAAACAACCACCTAGGTTATACACTAAATGATTCATTTACAAAATAGTTCAGGAAAGCTGGGCATCTTTTTGTTCATGTCTTGTATACAAGTTTAGATCTTCACCTAAAAGAAGGAAACTTCTGTACAGTTTTGGGTATTATTTTTTCTTGCAAATCTTTTGGCAAAGGAGATGTCCGAGCAACAGCAGGTCAAAAACTGTTAGCTGTTTTAAGCCAGTATCTCTACCTTCCTTTCTAATGTTATTACTTCACAAAAAAGAGGTATTTTTCTTTTTATAATGCTAATTTCCCAGTCTGATTAATGTGTTAAAAGGACTGGCTATACCCAACAGTATGATGGAAGTTATTTTCCTTTTCATTATAGCTACACGCTTTAAATGGAGAAGTTTTAAAACAGCACAGATATTCATTCTAATGTTTTGGTCTTAAGGACAGACATTTTAACCTATTTTTCTTCTTGGAACACTTTCTAATTTACTGACATTATCCTGAATTATGTTTTGAAAAGGTTCTTCATTTCTTATTAGCTGTCGAGAGTAAAACCAGATGTATTAGAAACAGGGCTTTTTCTGGGCTTTTCCACTACCAAGCCAAAATAGAAAAATATTCATAATAGAATTCAGAGTTGAAATGCAAGGGTGTATTCTAATTGTTGAACAGCCATGTCTTTGCTTCTAGTTACAGTGACAACCAAAATCCATGTAAATTAAATGTAGCCCTCAAGTTTTCCTTTATTTAACTGGATGAGGTCAGGAGATAGCCCACTTCCTCCATAGGCCGTACAGTAGAGTGCAGGTATGACTCCAGTGATGCCTGTCCTTTTAGCTGATATTTGGCTTTAGAAAATATTAAGAAATGATAGACATCTTCCTTACAATGAATGAATATTTCATTGTTTTCTTGTTTTGATTTTTTTTTTATCCTCAGATCAGTGCAAAAACCCCCTTCTCTCTGAGGCTCCAAGCTGAGTTTTGCAAAGAGATTAAATTTGTCTCCTGATTTATCTTGCTACATCAGACTGGGGTGTAACTTCATTTCTATCATCTAGTTCATCATGAAAGGGCCTCCAATTAGAATTTCACCTACCATCTACATTCGTTTAAAGCCTTTTCTTTAGTCAGCTTCATAAATATGTTTCTGAAGTGTTAATTTGGAGGAAAAAAGTATCGCTATCATTGTTATCTTGCACAAAAAACATCCAGAGAATGGGCTTTCAAGGATCAAGTCTAATAAATGAAGCTGTAAAGGTATAGCAAGTATACTTTTAGAGCTTGTAGGAAATGAAACAAAATTGTTAAGTGTAATGAAAAAATAATGTATGCAAAAAGGAGCAATCACTATCCAAAGTGAAAATCACCATCTTTGCAAATATTATTAAATGAGATGTGGACAGAAATATCAATAAATTGTGATGCATATTGAGTTAGAAAGAGACAAAATAAGGGTATCTGTTGGAAGTACAGTCCTTGAAGATGACAAGGAGTTCACAACATATTCATGAGGATTTGCAGGTTGTTTCCATAAACTGGATTAACTTTGAAGATGAACACTATCTTGGTATCTGACAGCATTTCAGATGTAAATGAATATGTGAATTATCTAGATGATAGGTAGAAAAGAGTTATGCAAAGAAGCAGTCAAGTGCAGGGTTGTTACAGTTTGTCTGTGAAAAGAAACATGGGGGTAAATAAGGAAAACACAGCAAACTACCAGAACTTTTAATTTTTCCCAGTGATATTTTTTCTGAGCTTATTTTAAAAGGACGACATGAATTTGAAAAGGCCTTCTTTTTCTTTCTCTCTTGTGGCAGTACAAGAGAGAAGCAGTGGAAAAATTAATTTCAATTTCCAACTTAAGCTCAGCTGTACCCAAGAGGAATTAGGTGAGGTATAAAGGTAACATATGCTCTTTCTCCCAGATGCCTCATTCGCTACTTCTTTCCCACAGATGTTTTATTTTCTTTTCAACTAGCACCTGTGAGAAAATAAACATTAAAAAATTGCGACTACTCTCCCTCCTGTGATTCAAGGACTGGAAAGATGTGCAGAGTGGCATTCAAAAAATGAAGTCAGATATGGACCTGTATTGAAATTTAGCTAATACGTTTGTATTAAAANNNTTGTATTAAAATAATTAATAATTTTATATTGGTTTACAATGATTAAAGGCTTATTCACCTAGAATAAAAACCAGATAAAACATATAGAAGTGGAAAAATTAGTCATCTAGTGAACAGTCATGTTGTTATATTGTTGAGTCTGTCACTGAAAACTGGGAAATAAACTCTTCAAACAATTTACTAGGTTAGAAAGCTAACATTACTTTTTTAGCAGCACTGTATGCACGGGGAATTCTCCTAAGGCATGCATAAGCAGCAACCTAAAAAGACCAGGTCATAGCCATGAAACTAATACATATTCATCACATTTCTATTATATATTCTTTGCATTTCCTGAATTTGTACATATATACTAATTATTTCCATGCACCTGTTTGGATATGAGTAACGGTCTTTTGAGGGTCTTTGATGGTCATTTGGGAACATCTCATTCCTCAAAATTCTGTTTTACAGTACCGGATCTTCTGATGAATCTTCTCTCCTTGGGAGTTTCTCAAATATGTGGTCAGGTAAGGACGCACTTCTCTTGTCATTCTTTAGACTGACTTTCTATCTCTGTTCTCAATAGTACACCTTAGTCACTGACATATGTAAATAAGCTGACACAAAACTATTAGTCACAGATGTAGGGAGTTAACACAAGGCCATATTAATCTCTGGTATTTGTACTAAGCACTATATATGGTACAAAACTAAGCATTAATCCTTATTAATTAATGATATAGGTATCATACACCATTGTGCTAAAATTAAAAGAATTTTTTAACATCTCCCCTCAATTGTGCATAGATCTCTTCTTAAAGAAGTATATCCTGTTTGGTAACAAGAGGGATTCTTTTGGTTTTTTTTAGACTTCATCTCTTTGTGAAAATTTACTCTCTAGTGCTAGGCTTTTGTCCAGCAATAATAATTTTGATGCTGAGCAAACCTGATCAAACACACTGGAGAGTATTAGCTGCACAGTTCCACTAACATCTATATCTTTAAAGAAGGAAAAGCTATCATTTAAAGACCCATTTTGCCAATCTCTTTCAACTTGCCCTGTTCAACTCTTTCATTTTCACTCAGTCATTTCTGAACGGGAACACAGTGCAGACACAGTGCAGAGTATCCAAAATACATCAGTTCAGTTGTTTATGTGATAAACCTTTGATCTGTGCTTGCACAGTAAGACCAACAGATCCAGAATGTGTGACATTTATTGCAGACTTGCTGGCATCTACGTTTTTCTCAAAAACTTTGTAAAGGGTTGCTGATTCACATAGCAACTATATCTGATGTTTCTATCAGAAAAAAAAAATAAAAGAGGATGTGGTCAATTTCTTCAAGAGATCAACCAGAACTTTAAGATAAAAAATCTCTTGATTTCTGTACAGCAAAAGTCCACTATGAGATGGTCTTTATAAAAGTAGTGCTCAACAGAAAAGAGATCCTTTTAAATTAAACTCCAGTCACACCTCCTGTGAATCTAGCAGTTGAAGCAGTGCAACTGGGTTCTTTGGCTGGATACACAAGAGTAAAGATTGTGTCACTTCAAGTCTGTATTTACTTTGAGTTTCTTTTTAGTAACTTTGTGCTCCAAACAATGCAGGGCTGAATGTCACAGCTATTGCTGAGTGAAGTGTGCTGACAATAACTCATGGTATTCCCGGCCAGCAGTGAGACTGAAGCTGCATGCTGCAATCTAACCTTGTTTGGTTTGTGCTTAAAATGATTATTAGTGAGTAGAAGGTGTCCAGCATATCTAATGGTAGCGGTGAAATGTGGCAAAAATCTCTATCACATATACAACATATACAGTCACATACACCACACACTCAACTCACTTTGTCCTCATCTGATGTCTTTTTCAGTTGCAATAAAAGGTAACATACAAACTCATGTAACCTTCCTTCTCTTTTTCAGTGTTGTTCTTTTATTGTCAGTTTCTGGTTACTATTTCTATGAAGTATGTTACTTTGGAAGACTGCAGAAAAAGCAGACATCAGAATGAACAGGTTATGTATGTTCCTCACCTTGATTTCGACTCAAGCACATATGACTCAAGCACAGACATTCAACTCGCACAAACTCTCTCTTGCTACTGAATTTGAAGACAATGTCTCCCTCTTGGCCTTCTTCCTCTAAGAAGAGAGAGGACCCTGTAAACCCAAACGTGTCAGTGCAATTCATCACTCATCCTTGTTCTCCTATCTCGGTGATGCCTGCTTTCTCTAGGCTACTGCTGCAGGCTATGTCTTTCAGCGCTGCAGAAAAAAAACCTTTCTGAAACATAATAAAAGGCATAACAGCACAAAAGAGTCTGCTAATGGCCAAACCCTCCTGTCAGCCCACTTCCCACAGGCTGCTCTGCTGGGTTTGAAATGCATAGACAGCTAACAGAGATGTGCAGTCAATGCTGGTGTTATGGTTGTTGCTTCCTCAGTACCTCAAGTACTATCCTGTAAAATGACTGCCTAAAGGTAAGCGTAATGGTTACCGACCTGCAAATGCCAATCCCATGATGGGACAGGCCATGCTGCTTCCTTTCTCTGATTTCCTTGGCAGTGTTAAAGAACACAGCACAGGTAGAAATACAGAGTATTTACTATTCTGACTGTCCCCAGGGACTCTAACTCCTTTTCTGGTCTTTTAATTTATTTAGTGGTGGGCTGAATAAAGAATAAGGGCATAAAGCTTGGGCTATGCAGTGTTGTCGACAGTGAAACTGCTGAGAAGGAGGAATACATTTATTTCCAGGGCATCAAAGCTATGGTCCCACTGTTCTTTGTCAGTACCCAATAGTGTTTTATATATGAATACTAAGTGATCTTTCCTTTAAAACCTAACACCTTTGCACAGCCATTTAGGTGTACATGACACAGCTGATCCATCTGTAGTTCAGGGCATTACCACAGGGCATTTGTACTACGAAGAATTAATTTGTAGTGGGATCCATTAGAGTCTAGAGCAATACTTCAAATAAGTTACATTATTATTTCTTCTGTGCTTTTATCTTCTCTCCAACCAATCCTCATGCTTCAGGGCATATTCTGATTAGCAGCTGGGAAAGGGGAAAAAGAAGATTCCCAGTTGTGTAGATTTATATTATTAGATGAATTGTGAAATTGTGCAGCTTCCCTGAAATATCCAGCAGAACTAGGAGGAGGATGCTAGATTAGATGAGCTGCTGGTGTGGTTTTGCAAATCCTCTGGAATGGGTTCTAACACTGAAAATAGTTTGCTCTGGTTATTAAGAACAACTTGTCTGGATCTATTGAATAGAAACAACTGGAAGTTTCCCTCTGGGTTTTGTTGTTCATTTGCCTTTTTTTAAATTAGGCATTGCTCTGTTGGCTCTCTCCAAGTTATTCAGATGGGGTAGGCACTCTGATGATTACCAACACAACTCTTTAGCCTGTGGTCTTTCCCAAACACAGAAAAGCTGGCAGGAGGCAGCAGTGGTGGCTTGAATCTATTCATTGATTTTAAAGGACTTCGAATCTGGCCAGTAGGCATGGATCTGTCAGGATTCTAATTTAACTGACATGTACCATTATAAAAGGCTTCATCACTGGAGGGAAGTGGATGAGACCGCAGTTTGGTGCACTGAAGAATAGATAAGATGTGATTTGATATCCTTCCATGCAAGCAGTGGTTATAAGGCCTTGTACAAGCTTCAGAGATTCCTTGATCTTCAGTGTAAAGTAGGATGGAATTTTCCCCCTCCTATTGCTCCTTTCCCATTTTTATGATAAAGTGGCAACATTAATGAGGAAAGCAAAAATATGGTGCAGGATTTTTTTGAGAGAGCGAATGAAAGAAATAAATGTCTGTCGATTTATCTTTTCTGCCATGCTTCTCCATATTCTATTAATGGCAAATCCTAACCCTGTTTAATATGTGGTATGTTTAGAGAATGGAGATCTTGCCTCTACACTGATTTTCAGTCAGTGTTTTATGTGGCATTGCCAGTTAGATTACTCCCCAGTGAGACATGATAGCACTGGTACAGCTCTCAAAAAGCATTCAAATTGAATATTTATGGGTAAACCTGCCAACAGTAAATCATTTTTGGTCCCTTCAAGTGTAAACAAGATATAATATTTTAGCTTTGGAACATATTTTTGTAGTCCGTGTGGGCCTGAGTGACATGTTTGCTGAGTAATGGTTTTTTTTTTTTGCTGTGAAGCACATGCTGTTTCTTCAAATATATACTGTTTCCAGCAGTGCACAATAGAAGCTCTTTAAGCAACTGATCTACTATCAAAAGTGATGAAGGTCACTTGCTTGGAAATACTGAAACCTTGTTAGAGTCAATATGTGCAAATAGCTAAGTGAAATACATTTGCTATGACAGCCATAGCCCTGGCAGAAACACCCATGGAGAAAGTCATAGATCAACAAATATAGTTGCTTTATCTATCACTGGATGCAGCTGAAGTTGTGCTGTGGAGGAGGGCTGTATTTAAGCCCTTATTTCATGATTTACCATCCCAGAGGTGAAGCTATGAAGGCTGTGTGCAGAGGGAAGAGAGATATCAAAGCCATTTGGTATTTCTGTAACACCAAGTGCGTTATATGTTAAAACCAAGCTGCTGAGGGACAAATGCAGATCTTAATTTCAAAGATGTAAAAGACTCCAGCGCTGCTGAGTCAAAGATTTTATGTTAGGGTTATCTTATGTCCTTAATGGTTACCAAGTTTATAAGGTAAATAGAAAAAAATGGCTGTAGACTTTATGCTTATGGACTCCTTGTGACCACTTTCCTTGAAATAATAAATGACTGTCTGAAAGGCCAACCAATAAACTTTTCGTTCATCTCAAACAGTCCAGCATTCTGTTTACAGTAGAAGTATTTGTTTTGAAAAAGAAGTTCTCTCAGCAAGTTCTATAAGTGTCATTGAGAACAAATACTCAGACCAATAGTAACATTCCTGATAGGAGTGTTATTAATATTTTTTGATTTGTTGGTGTTTTATAGATTCATCTATATGACTGGCTGGCAAATGACAAAAAATTTTGTAGGGACATTATCAAAAATAGACCAGAAATTTCTGAATTTCTATCTATCAGATCACTGGGTTACTGTACACTTAATATCAACTGCTTGCCTAATATGATACTTGCTATAAATTTTCCTTTTAAAGTTACTTATTATGAAATGCAACCAAAATTATTACAGACACAAAAAATCAGAGAATGCAAGCAACTGAATTTACTCAAAGTCTATACGTGCTTCTTCCAAATTCATTTTCTAGTTATGTTCTGATACATATTCTTTCAAGATTATTTGTGGTTAACTATCCAACATTTCATATTTCTTCATCTTGTACCTTCACCTTTTCAAAGGACAGGCAAAAGGCATAGTTTTACGTTACATTTTATTGATGTTTCTCTGGCCTGTTTACAGCCCTTTGCTGAATAATGAGAAATTATGTAGTTTTCCTACAAACACATACCCCATGAAATGCGACCACTGACTTTTCTCTCAGATAGTACCAGAGAAGTTATTGATCTTAGAAGAGCTTGTCAATTTTCATGCCTTAATTCAGCATGTTTTCAGTAGTATTGAATGCTTAGTAAAAATAGTTATAAAAATAGAATGCTTAGTTCTTCCTCACATCCAAAAAAAATTTAACCGTTAAGGTTGATCTAGTGTTAGGAAAGCGTACTAATGACGGGGAAATTGAGAAAAATCCTTTGATTAAAACCTCTCTTTCAGCTTATACAGTTTCTTTAAGAGGGCATCCTGCTTGTCGGACCTGACTTCCTTCTACAGCAGGATAACCCACCTAGTTAATCTAGCAATGCCAGCAGGTGTATTTTTGGACTTCAGCAAAGCTTTTGATACAGTCTCTCAGTATCCTTCTGTACAAAATGTCCAGCACACAGCTGAATAATGCAATGGGCAAGCAACGGGTCATGAGTGGGTCACAAAGAGTTATACTGAATGGGGTAACATCAGACTGGGGTCCCATCACATGTAAGGTTCTGCATCCTCAGCCCAGTTCTCTTCAACACTTCATAAATTACTAGGACACAGGACTTGAAGAAATACTTTTTTAATTTGCCAACAACACTAAATTGGGAGGAGCTGTTGATTTCCTCAAGGGAGAGAGGCCCAGCAAAAAGTTGTCGACAAACTAGAGGCATGTGCAATCCACAAAGATATGAACTTTAAAAGGACAAGTTCCAGATTCTGCACCTGTGTTAAGATCCAGTTATTGAAGTTATTAGAAAGATGACTCTGCCTGAATTAAGGTGCAAATGACACCATATGCTGGAGTCAATAGTATGGATTTTATTTAACAGTAAATGTGTGTGTGAGGGAGAGAAATACAAAGAAATATAAAAGGGGTGGAGGGGAGAGAGAAAGAGAGTGACGGAGAGGCATATTAAATACAAAATAACCCCACTCTGTGCATCCCGACAGCATCCTTTTGATCCTCTTCTTCTAGTCTTCTCGGTGGTGGGAGTCCCACAAAGCACAGAGTTCAATGGATTCATATACATTCAGGCCAGGTAGGAATGCCGTTCAATGGATTCATATACATTCAGGCCGGGTAGGAATGCCCAGGTATCTTCCCTGGAGGAAGCAAGTTTGACACTGTCTCTTCCAACAGACTCTGGATCTGTTGCATCACTTTGCATCATGTGCAGTCATCTGGTTCAAGGCCTCAGGAATGAGTCTGGGGGACACTTCGTGTCCTGGTCTTCGATGGTTTTTGCCACCTCTTCAGCTGCCTCCCTTGTGAATGTCCCGCATGGATGTGGCCTCCCCGGAGTGGGGGTTTTGACCCAGTTTGTGTAAGTCCTACTTCCCTCTGACCAGAGGTTATGCTACACCTGCAAAAACTCTCCTTCTGTTGCCTTGGTTGTGGGGGAGTGTGTGCAAACCTGGCCTCAGCAAAAGAGCCTGTGGGCTCTGGCCTTCCCCCACCTCCGATCCAGCCAGAGCTAATTTTCAGGACAGCTGCTGGGTCTGGCTTTCCTGTAGATACATTCTTTTCCCTCAGCCTTGTTTACTTCTCCCTAGACCTGAGATAATAGAACAATAGGGTCACCTTTATCTTATCTCAAGTTCCCATTAGGTGGCTTAACTCACAATCAAAAGTTCCAGTCAGGAGCCATATTGAGGGAGGGGTGGGCTTCGGTGGTTGCAGCTTCTTCATATAGCTTTGCCAAAATGGGCAAAAAGTCCTT
>VWZT01015780.1:32640-43228 GCA_013397055.1 Pachycephala philippinensis
TAAAATATTTTTCTTTCTTTCTTATAAGATGGTGGTACATGACTAATCCAGAAAATGAAAATGAAAAAAAAAGCTTAACTCCCAAACATGTTTGACTTTAAAGTCTGATGGTTTTTCACCCATCCTCCCTTACAACTTCCATACCAGCTACTGACAGCAGAGCAACTGACACAGCTCCCATACTGTATAAACCGGAAATGGACGCAAACAATATACAAAGAATATCTGCTGTAAAATCTCCATTCTCTTTCTCCTTGGTGCCATAACGCATAAAATTTTCAAGTAGTGTTTAATTAAATCTAGAAGTATTCCGATACAAATGGAGACAGGCAGAAATCATCGAATATTTTTCAAGATCCGCTACAAAGTGAGGCTGCAAAATTGCTATAATTGAAGCCAAGAAAGGCCAGACTTGACATCCCTCTATTAAGATCAATTAGGAATAATTAAATCATGATGCATGGTGGAGTAGATTAACTCTTCCAGCCAGGTGATAATAACATCATTTCCCCTTTAGCCCAAACAGCCAATTTTGCAGATCTGTTTTCATTAGGAAAACGAATTGATTATATGAACCTACAATATTCTTTGATGTACTCAAGTTTATTTGCAAGGAGTACACCCAGTCCTGTTGGTTTGGCAAAATAGAAACAAAAAATAGCAGGCAGTTTTCTTACACACAAATGTCCAGGTTTGCCTTTTGGTCATGTTTGGTTTTTTTCTTTTTAACAGAGCAAGGGTGCACAGATTCCTCCCGCTTGCTGCCACAGACACACTCAGTTATCTTTTGTTTTTCAGGTGTCTTTAAACACACCCAAATGGACACTCTCTCTGCTGCATAGAGATTGTCAGCTATTCCCCACCCTTCAGCTTTAGACAATAAAGTTACCTTGCATCTAAACAGCAGACTACTGAGCAGGGACATTGAAGCTGGTGAGCCGTCATAATGCAGTGGTAAGCGACTGAAAAAGGTTGTGCTGATAGCACGGTCATGTTCACTAGCAAACCCTGGCTGGGGGTCTGAAATCAGTGCTTCAGCTACTGGGGCTGTCTCTTGCAAAACTTCTTGGGTTTGGTTACATTTCAAAAGGGGATCCACCTTCCTTCCACTTACAGGGAACAGGGAGTGTTCATGTGGGTTTTAACATATTCATCTTCTCTTCGCAAAGACCAAAAACTTAATAATGGCAGATATTAATGAGTAGCATAATCAGAGTGAATAGAGAACTGCATTGTTAAACAAAAATACTGATCCTTATGCTTGGTGGGTGGGGAGCAGCCTGAGATTCAGTAGTTACAGCTTCTGTTTCAGTCTCCAGAATAGACTCCTGCATGATGATAGCAAATTACTTTAATCTCTCTGAGCTCTAGTGTCCACAGGTCAAACAAACAAAAAATTATCACACCTTTTTCAGAGATTGAACCTATGGCTAGTCTTAATTGGTATTTGGTATGAATCTGATTCAAGACTTAAGGAAATCAATCAAAAGATTTCTATTGACTTTCCCAACGAATTAAACACATTTTTATGCACCAAGTAATATATTTTTTTTCTTTTTTCTGTGAGGGGGGGTAAATGTTGTGCTTCCTGCCCAAATGACCTGAGGTGGTGCTCTACAGATCCAGTGAGAGATGGCAGGGCAGGATTTGGAAGGGTTGGGGAACAGGAGGAGATGCTAGCTAAGGTATTAACTGTAAAAAAATCACCTTTATAATTAGATATTTTCCAAACCATATGACGATGAATTAAAAGAGTAACTGCACTGATTAAGAAAATATAATGGGCACCTTATCTGCTAAGAATTGTAGACTGGTAGACAGATAAGCTTTGGGCAAAAAGCATCCTTTCTCCTTGCTCTCACCCCTGCCTCCAGCAGGGCTCTGTTCTGTACAATTTGAACAATATGCTGACTTTACTGCACATGCATGAAATGCACAAAGGGATCCTCAGTTGATACTTAGCTAGGTCTTGTGAATGCTACTAAAATTACAAAGAGATTTCCCTACAAAATTATTAAACTATACTGTCAACAGTATTATGTAAAGGTCGTTATAAAAGTTATCCTGTATTTTTTATTCAATATAATTTTTAAGGATGCTTATCCAAATTTTTTTTCCAGTATACCTAGCCTATCAAAACTCAGGTGAAGTTTGTGCAATCACCACTGCATATGAGCATTTCTATTGAACAGGATTCAATGTGCTGAAATTACTCTCATGCACAATTGTTGCCTGAATCAGAGAAGGAGAAGTGCTTGTAAAATAATGCTTCATACACAAAACATAGGCTAATCAATTTTAAACAGTTCCTGACCATCAGCCTTCCAAAAGCCTGAGAGTGTTCTTTTGTGCCCTAAAAACATACAAAATGTGCTCTGTTTGCGTTTGACAAGTTAATAAACTCTTATTGTTCTGTAAAACAGAAACAAATTAAGAGACTGAAGAACAATCACACAGCAAAGTGAAATTTCTAACAAAAATTGCATGCAGAAACTCTGTGGATATCAAACATACCAGTAATTCAGACTATTTATTTTATTTTATTTTTCTTTCTGATTAATAACTATTACCTATACTCCACAGGTTAGAATGATGAAGTGAGATCACAGGAGTTTCTTCAGAACTGTAAAATCAGTTGGAGATTGAGCAGCATGCTGCCTGTCAGTGCTATTAGATAAAGCCTGGTATTAAGAAATGGCAGCACAGCAGAAAAAAAAAAAAATTGTTTCAATTTTGTTTTCTTTCAGCTTACAGGGAGTGGATAGGGGATATGTAATGCTCTGTGTACATTCTCCATTGATGTAAACTTGAGAAAGAGTGCCTGTTTTAGACTGGCATGGAATATCCATATTAATATTGAAGGGTGCGAGGGCAAATAGTATTTGTTCCCTGATAATTAGCTTTTCATAAACACTGAACCCATTTCCAAGTTGCATGTCTATTATATTTAAGAAAAAAATCTGGAAATTATCTATAACCAAAATACACATTGTGCTAGCACCTTGTTGAAATTGAAGTGCTTTACTTCAATTGGAGATAAGTGAACTAGATAAGTGAACTTTTTTATAACATAGAGAAGTGAAGGACTGTAAGCAACTTTTTAAAAGACATATTTTTTATTTCTGTCTCAGATATTAATTTCAATAAGAATATGGCCAAGTATAATTCTGTGGCCTTCCTGTTAGCAAAGTAGAAAGCAAAAGTAAATGGACCACAGTTACTTCTGCTGGAGAGAGCTTGTCATCTGCCGGAGGCAAGCATAATGAAATAGTCACATGCAACAGATGAATACTACATTGAGATACCCTGATGATATGGGTTCTTATTCAAAAAGGATTTTAAAATAGTAGCAAAAAATTAATAAATAAAATTTGTTTCTGAAAGTCATAACCACTTTGCTCTTTTAACCTTACTGGGTTTAAAATTACCCCAGTGCTCATGAATACATGTTTTGTCTTTCTATAAAGACTCCTGTCAGATTGAGTCCTTTTAGAACTATTTAGTTCATCTACCAATATTTTTTTTTCCAAGCTGAGAAATAGACTGAAGGAGAAGTTTGCATGCATGCACTTTTTTTTAACTGTGCACTCAGAGGCAGGCAAAACCTAGTGATCATACTCCAAGAAAGGAAAGATTAGTCTGTGGCTCATTTTGACTACATTGTCATGATCAATAATAGTTTTGCCTATCTGCAAAATATGCACAAATAAATATGGTATAAACATTGTTAAATAAAAGACTGCTGCATTAAATAATATGACCTTGCTACCTTTTAGTTGCAGTGTTAGAGTACAAACTTATTTTAATTAGCAGTCAGCAACCAGACTGTAACTTCACTGAAGAGCATTGAAGAATCACTGCCTATTAACAACCCAGCGGTAAGTAAGCCAGCACAAATACTTATAACCAAATAGTGTACATTTCAGGAGTGGAGAGGATTAGCTACTGGGCACACAACACAGTGGAGGAAATTGCTTTATTCCCAGTACTGCTGGGTACCAGGAGGCAATCACTATGCCTCTAGCCCATTAACAGCATTCGGAGTGTTGCTTCCCATAGAAGGGGTTATTGGCTAACCACTGGGTGACCAATTAAAAGCTATGAATAAGTCCCAAACCAAACAGCATGGGGCCTGTTTGTGGCACAGTGGTATCATTACTAAAGTGAAAAACTTGATGAGAAAGGAGCATATTTAATTATAGAACTATACAAATGGCTAATTAGGACTATAAAGTGAAATGAATGACTTTCCAGTGGATTTTTGAACGTTACTGATAACTGCTCAGTTTCTTTGGAGACCATGAAAGTGATCTACAGTGCTAGCCTGCAAGTTATAGTAATGAATGGATCTTCATTACTGGGGACATGTTTGACCTGGTTGCTCAGGTAGCATGGGCAGTCTTCGATTCTGCTCCCTGCAAGGGTTCTAGTGCAGTCCCTGGTCTGCTGTGAGCTTCACTTGCTTTCACCCCATTCTCACAGGTTTAGAGGCAAAAGCATTACCTGCAATTGAAAGCCCCTCTCACTTTGAAATCAGGTGTCTCACTAATTTTGCAGAAACTTAGACCCATGCTTAGATTTGGCCTTTAAAATCACTAATGGGTTTGAAAAAAATCTTTCCCCTTCATATCCCTCCCCAGGATCTTACAGACGCCTGCACCTGTACCAGTTATTTTAATCTTTACTGCACAAAGTAGAGATTCCTTTAAATTACTTAGTCTAGCTTCCAAAAGAGACCCCAGAGCCCAATGATTTCTTAATGAGTAGTGAACTTTTCATTTCTTCGCTACATGTATCCTCAAAATGAGGAGAGGAATGTTTCTACTTCACAAAAATAAAGAGACCTGATTTTTTAACTGAGCTTTTTTCCAGCTGTGTAAGCACTCTGAGGCCTAGAGAGGATGCTTATCCAGGCAAACAACCCATGCAATTATTTATTGACTCGATTAGTGGCAACAGGAAAAGGAGAGGCTGAATTTTGGTTAGTGTGGTGTGCATATTCTACAGCTGCATAAACAATATGTGTTACGATACATCCATACCGCAAAAAGCAGTAAAGACAGAGCAAAGCCTGGCCACTGGACTCCCTTAATGCTGACAAAAACCCTTGCAAATAACAGGTTTCAGTGGTACAAGAGTTGTGCTGACATTTGTTTAGACAGTGTCCCTAGATTCACTGATGATGGGGGTCTTGCACATGTATACGAAGCCCATGGAAGGCCTGGGAGAAGTTTGTGGGTATGCATCCCTAACCAGAAACTGAACTTGTTACTTCTCACTTTTACTTTTGGTGAGCTTTGTTTACATTTCTCAGTCTGCAAAAGCAAATTGTCTCCCCTTCCTGATTTCCAGGCTTTTTCATCCTAAATGGTCAATCCTAAAGGCTTGAAAGATTTAACATCACTCTCAATGCCTTACAGCCTCACTTTCATTACATCCATTATCATATAAGTACACACCAACTTTTCTGTCCTAACATGCAGAAATTAAGGCACTTCCTTGTTGACAAATGGCAAATCAATTAATGTTTCCAATCAATACCAATCTCAATTAGATCAACTTGCTTAAGATGCCTTTCTGCCCTAATCAAGTCACGAGACTCTGTGAGTCCTTTTGTGATTTAACAATGCACCATGGAGATGACAAAATACTTCACTGAGGCTTAATCTGAAGTTTGGCTAACCCATCCTTTGAAGATACTTCAAAGGAACATTAACCACTTTCTTAGCTTTGACAACTCATTAAATATGAAAGTAAGTCTAGGCTATTACAATATCTGTTGGGTTTGGTTTTCTACTTTTTTGGGGAGGTTGTTTTTCTTTTTTGAGTGGGGGGTTAGTTGGGTCTTTTCTTGTTTTGTTTTTTCAGCAAGGCGAAGCTTGCCAACAGATGGTTGTGGATCTGTTGTTTTATAAGCCTATAAAAGGAAGCAATCTCAGCAACAGGAGACCTTCTGGCTTTACCTACAGTGTCCAAAGCCTTTGTCTCAAGAATTAAGAAACTTGTCAAAAGCAGCAGAAAATGATAACCAAAACGCATATGATGCATATTTCATTAAAAACAGCAACTTCTAGGATATTTCAGATTCTGAGTTTTTTCCCTGAAAAATCTACCATGTTGTTGTTTGCAAAAAAATATAGAAAATCATTATTAATAGGGAGAGGATATACAGAATATATTTTTTGCAAATTTTATGTGGAGTAAGTCATAAAGTTGGCGTGTGATTGATTAGTACACAATGATATTGGACAGAGAAGCACCAGAAAAAAAATTATCATGAATCTTTCAATACTCTTCTGAATCTGAAGTTTATCTACAGATTACAGATGCTTATATTAATGAAAAAGTTTCTTTTGATAGAACCAGGTTGTTTTCTCTATGTTTTACTTCTGAAGACAGAATAATGATGAAAAATAATTTTCCACACTAATCACAACTGCTATTTTTCTCTAAAAAACACTACGCAAAAGGAATCACTGTAACCATTTTTCATCTTGGACCTGAAACTGTAGCAAAAGATCCATCTTCAGGGCTGAAATATTGTTTACAAATATCTCTTCTATTGATTTCATTTATTAATTGATAATCAGTGAAAAGCAGTCAATAAAGCTGTGAAGTAACTAAAATTCACGGAAAGTGTGAGAATATTTCACCTTATCATTAACACAGGAAAGACTATTCCAGTAGTGTGACTGTGATTGAGGAAAGAGGTCTACAAAATGGTAAATGATCAGCTCTTTAAAAATTACAATTCCAGCTATGGTGTGCAGAATACTTTTCTTTACTTCTACTTTAAAGAAAGGTCAAAACAGTGAGTTGTTCTAAATCTCGTAAACTTTTCGCTGCTAATGTGTCCAGTAGCTCCCACTGGTCATTGACAAAAAATTGCTATGATTGTATTCTGACAAGGACTGTACCATTTCACATTACCAGAAATTTTTCATTTTTATTACGAGACTAAAAGCAGTTCCTTTTTATGCTGAACAACTGTAGTAACAGAACAGATTGTACACAGTATAAATTCTTTAAAGCAGCCATGGCAGCAAGCATAGCAATATGATTTGTCGTTCTACATTAATCTGAATACCTAGACATAATTTACAGATTTGGTATCATGCACAGGTTAATGTATTACAGAACTAAAACAAAAAACTCCATTCAATGCCCTAGTAAATGCCTTGTTGTCTGGATAAGTTAAAGTTGGCTAAGTCTATTTTCAAAGAAAGGGTAAAAAGGTATATAATGATCACCCATGGATCCAGTGATGAGACAATTGTTGCAATTTCAATGTTCATTGGTCAAGACAATGGTTGTGGTCTTGATCCATTGGCTGCAGGGGAATCTCTGCCTTGGCACCTGGAGCACCTCATTCTCCACTGACCTAACAGGGAACCAGAGAGCAAAAGCACTGTGAGTACTTCTTGTTTTCACAGTGGACTTAGAATCTTACTGCTGCTTCTGAAAAAACATTGGTATAAGAGACTTGGGGATACTTTATTTGCATTAAACACTCTGGTGTAGACAAACTGTTCTGTAAAATACATCTCAGTAACACGTCCCTCAGGCATCTCTAACAAGTACCAACAAAGGTGCCACTTTCATTTGAATCCATGTATTTGGGCATTACTCTCACTAATAATGGCCTGTGATGTACTGTGGACTGTGTCAAAGGCATCCATAACCCATAACACTTCTTTCAGCCTGAGTTCAAGGAGAAAGAGTTTAATTGGCTTTAGCTATCAGCCAAGACTGGTTAAACTCACACTCTCTTTGCTGGCAGTAGAAGGAAGAGACAGGAAAAAGGTCACTGTACAAGGCACAATATTTTCACCAAAGTTATGCTTGGAAACCATTGTAAAGGAAAATGCCTCACCTCTGATTTTTGTCTCTGCTTATGTCAATAGGATCTTGTATACAAAAAATAAAAGCCATAAAACAAAGAAAAATTAATGAACCTTCTTCAACACACACCAATCTTCAGGACTATAATAGCAGATGACTTCTTGGGAGATACGTGACAAAAACAACACTTGTAGAATTGTGTTGTCAAGAAGCCAATGCACTTAGGATGCAGGCATTTAGTTACATATGCAATTAGAGCAGTTAGTCACAGCAAATTTGTCATAAGTTAAGTTATGAAAGGTTTTATCCCCTGAAAACATATATTAGATGAAGGTCTGGAGAAGTACAACTACATCAAGGTCTTCATGTACATTCTGCAAGTAATTTCTGGCTAATGAGAAAGGTATGCTGCTAGTAATTGAAAGATTGCATCATCATTTTTTATTATTCTTGTCTGTCGTCCCGTTCTGTTCACCTGAATGCAAACGAAAAAGAAAGATATAAATCAATTAAAGTAAAAATCATACCATGCCTAGCAAAATGTGTAAATATAAACAAAACGAATGTATTTGGAAAGGCTATGTACTTTATCAAAATGAAGAAATATATTACTTCTTAGATGCAGTAGAAAACATATTAAATACTGTCATAAACGTGAATTAAGTAAGGAAATTTGCATGCATGATCATCTGCAAATTAGCATGTATAAAAGTAAAATGAACTCAATTTTGAAAGTTGTGATTTTCATATTAACAGCTGGCATTCTAGATCTACACTTAAAACATCATTGCAATAGTAGACTCAAAACAGGAAAGGAGAGTGAAAGCTGGAGTCCAGAGAAATCTAGTTATTATTTGTCATTATGGATGTTCTGTTCTTTTTATGAACTGCCTTAGATCCTTAAGAAAGACTTATTCTAGAACATAGGAATTTTTTATTTGAGTTATTATGTTAATATCAAGGGATATGCCTACAAAACAAATACACCAAGAAGTGGTATATGCTTGTTCTGACACTGTCCCAAGGCTAAGGGATCGGCTTTGCTGTAGTCCTTAATTTCCATTTTGCCTGAGAAAAAATTATTACCAGATGGCACGTGGCTATTTTTACATGTTGTATGGCAAGATTCCAGCTGATAATTATGACATTACTGCAACAGTCTATGTTTTGTTATGAATATTTGGCACTTAGCTTAGTAACCACTCCTTAGAAGTGGTTTCTTCTCCTGCTCTCTTTCCTCTTCTACCTTTCTCTCCTCTCTTCCCTTATTTGCTTCTGTCACGTTCAGCTGAGGCAGAAACAAAATTCAAGAAACACTATCTAAGAAAGCAATAATTTTTTACGTAGTCTATACTTAAGACAGGAAAAAACAGACGGCTTGAAACTAAAATCTCTTCCATTAAACATTTGTTACTTCCAAAAATTGTGTAATTTCTGCTTTTGTATTATTCACTTCTGTTTTTATGTTTTAGACTCCATCAAGGGTAAGTCAGGAGAAATTGTCTCATTCATTGAACATCAAAAGAGCCACATACTTCAGTAGTGAATTTACTGCTAATGCCTTCAGGCCTGTCATATGACAACTATGTTACAGCATTCACTCACCTATTTTATTAGTTATTTTGCTTTAAAACTTCCCAGAGAGGCTATGTGAGAGAGGGAGATTCTGAAACCAAAGGTAATTGTAATTACAGCAATTTTGTACTGTTATGTAGCAGTAATAAATCTAGAATTGCAATGTAATACTGGACTAGAGATGAGTCTTAAAGAATACTGGAATTAAGAGCTGTACCTTGTTAACGAGCCAACTCACATACACTGAAACAGGGAAAACATTACAGTATTATTTTATTCCGAATGTGGAAGCCTGTCTTGATTACTTTACTCTTCTGAAGATCATGTACTTTACCTTGGATTTCTTAGAATCCTGCCTCTCTCATCCATTTAACACTCTTCAAAACACATTTTTAAGGAAATATATCCACAAATGCAATAAATATGTTTGTATACAGTGTAAGCAAGAAATGGGAAGGGGACATAACAAGAAAATGGAAAGTAAGTATTTTTTTGGAGAGTTGCTATAGAATGGTGTTTTTTTTTGAATTGTTACTCATGATTCCTATATGTTTGCCAGATTGTTTCCCAGTTCCAATGGTAGAAAAAATTGCTATGTGGCTTAGATGAGAATTGGTTCCGCATGTATAAAGAAAGACTTGGTCAAAAGCTGTGCATTTACAAATTGTTTTGCTCTCCCTAGACAAAGTGAATGGGAATCATGCACAATTTGGCACTGTTCCTTCTCTATTTGTTTGCCTTTAGCACATACTTTAGGATAATTAATCATGTAGAGTATCCTTTGCTATTCCCCACCCCAAATGAATTAACAATTTTCTTTCTGGAAATGAAACACTGTAACTTTCTCTGAGTGAATTGTACAAAGCAAAGCGAAACATAAAAAAAAATAGCATTTGAAGATTGCTTATTTCTACTTTACTCAAAACAAAAATTCAAAGAAGCAAAGCTCCACACTTCTCTTAATTTCCTGGTATTTTGGGAGGTTGGGAGATGGGAGGGGGAGTGGAGCATCATCCAGTAGCAGATACCCAATCCAGTTTGTAAATGCATTGGCCAGACATAGAGAATAATTCTGAGGGGAATAGGGAGCTCTAGTTCTATTTCTTACAGAAAGCAGGAAAAAGCAAGTTTCAGAATGAGACAATCTTTTCAAATATTCAAAAGGAAAAAA
>VWZT01015780.1:47615-59099 GCA_013397055.1 Pachycephala philippinensis
CTTATAGCCCTGAATTTTTGTAGATTTTCCAACTGTGAATTTTCACAGGCAACCATGTGTGCATATTAAGGCAAATACTTACATACTTACGCATATAAATAAAGAAATAAGTAAATAAATGAATAAATAGACAAATAAAAAATAAATTAATAAATCTATGCATAAATATCTCTGTGCAAATGTCTCTGTGTGTGCATCTGTGTGTCTGTATGCAACTGTGTGTGTATAAAATTATGTGTATATGTGCATGTGTATAAAATGTGTGTATACCTATTTTTGTTGTTTCACTGATTGGATTGACAATAACACTTGCTCTGCTTTGCTTAAGGCTGTATACAATGACAAGTCTAACTGGAAAAGAATTGCTATTTCTTTATTAGAGTTTTGCTTAGATTTTTACTCTCATGTTTGGTGTTTGGGTTTTTTTAAAAGGGGCCAATCCTTAGCACTTATTTTCTTGCCCTCAGTTCTCCAGGCAACCTGAGTGATCAACTACTCTTTTTTGCTACTCAAAATACTGAAATATGACATGGCAAAGATGTTGTTTCTATTAGGGCAGCTAGGTGAAGGCCCCAGTGATCTGAATGGGGGAACCATCACATTTTTCTGGAAAGAGGTAAAAAGGAGGATGATAGAAACACTGACCAATAAGCCTCCCCTCTGTGGCTAGTAAGATCATGAAGCAGATCTTGCTGGAAGATATGCCAAAGCATATGAAAGACTGGAGATAACCAGCATGGCTTCACCATGGGCTAACAGTGCGTGACTAATCAAGTGGCCTTTGACCTGGGAGTGACTGCATTAGTGGACAATTGCACTCCTACGGTTGTCATCTACCTGGACTTCTGTTAGGTCTTGGACGTGGTCCCTCCCAACAGAGTTACCTCTGAATTGGACAGACACGTGATTGGTGGGTAAACTGCTAGATGGATGGCCACATCCAAACTAAGCATCAATATCTTCAAGTGGAAACCAGTAAGGAGTGGTGTCCCTCAGAGGTCCATACTGGAACCAATAAATATTTTTACATAACGTGATCAATGACACAGACAACGGTACTGAATGCATGTTCAGCAAGTTTGTGGACGCCATCAAGCTTAGTGGTGTACTTGATATGTTGGAGGGAAAGGATGCCCTCCAGAGGGACCTTGAAATGTTTGAGAAGTGGGCCCACATGACACTCTGACCCTCCTAAAGCTCAGCAAAACCAATTACAAGGTCTTGCACCTAGGTGAGGGCAGTCCCCAAAATCAGTAGAGGCTCTGTGATGACTGGATTGAGAGCAGTCCTGCAGAGAAGGGCTTCAGGATATTGTTAGAGGAAAAATCAGATATGAGCCAGCAATGAACGCTTGCAGCCCAGAAAGCTGCAATATCCCATATTGCTTTGATAGGTTTTATAATAAATTAGAAAAATTATAATGTTGGACTTAGAAACAAAATGGAACATTTTTAAGCTTGATATTTGATTCTAATTCTTTTATATAATCCATGTCTTTCCAGTGTGAGAACAATCTTTACAGAGTTTGCATTCGTATGCAATCTTGTTCTAGAATGTATTCAACAATTGAGAAAGAGATAGCTCTGTTACATTTAAAACCAGTAAAAGAAAATTGTAGCCCTCATTAGCAGCAAAAGCCTATAAATCCAGCTTGGTCATGGGAATACAACAGGTATTCAACAAAGAGAAAGGCTGTATTTATTGATAACAATGAATTTTAAGAATAGATGCATGGATTAAAAACAAAATCATCTAAGGAGGAGAATTCAAGTATGAATTAAGTAAGAATTTAAAAGTAATTTTTTTAAAAACTTCAGCAGTATTCTCAAGAGCCATTCCAATTCATTTGTGTTTCTATACAGTAAGTTTGGAAAGGCAGAAAAGGGTTTCTTTGTTTCGGATGGAGGGAGATAAAAGACACAAAAAGCCCTAGTTATTGTTTTTCTACTTTGCAGATGGATGCAATGTTTGACATAGTAGCTGGAAATCAGTTATAAATCCTATGTAGAAATTGACACCTTCACTGTAATCTTCAAAAAAGGTGTTTTAGTTCCAGAGAGAGATGAATTTTCAAAAAATAAGTCTTTATCATTCTTTCCTGATGGTTCATTTAGATGTTTCCTCCCTGAACATGCAGGGTTGTACGTATCTGGTTTTAAATCAGTATTTTTACATCATCACACAGTTTGTTCAAGCAACTAGTTTTATTGTGGTAAGAAGAGGACATGCGTTAACTGCTAATAGTGTACAGAAGTCTACGATTTCATGAATAGTCCCTTTAATTTTATTGCCCTATTCATAAGGTAAACAGACTTGTAGGAAGAGAAAAGATTCCAGATTTCCATTCAGCATAAAGATCTGCTTCCTACTACTTACCTCCATAGTTGTCATAAAAGACAGGGAATTAATAGCACTAAACACAATTAATAAATCACAGATAAAAGAATTATAATTTTTTAAATCAAATTCAAAGACGTTAGGATATATATTAACACATGCAAAAATAGTGTTTATAAAATATTTTAACAATAACTTTTAGTAAAGCTTGAATGGTTGGACACCCATGGGAAAACTAATGGGACTGATATTTTCCTCCTGTGTAGAAAAACGCTTGTATATTTAGTTATTTATAAGTTGTGAAAATGATTCTAAGTCTACCCAATTAGATGGGAAATTCTTCATTATTTTTTTTTTTAATCTATCTGAAAGGACCTGATCCTTCTGTTGCTGTAGTCACAGAGCTTTTCATTTTAGTATGAGATCATGATCTGTCTACCATGACCCAGTAACGGATTAGAAGAAGGCTGATAATATATTTGCTGCAGTTTTCAATGGCAATCTTTCTTCCCACACACCTCTCAAGTGGATGGACACCAGGGTTGGGACTGGGGGAGCAAAGTCTCTCCCACTGTAAGAGAAGACCAGGTTTGTGACCACCTGAAGAACCCAAAAGTCTATGGAAACCGATGAGATGCATCCCAGAGTCCTGAGGGAATTGGCTGATGTAGTAGCCGAGACATTCTCCATTGTATTTAAAAAGTCATGGCAGTCAGCTGAAGTCCCAGGTGACCAGAAAAGGGAAATATGCAGGGAAGAGGGGTCCAAAAGAGTTGGACAACATTAAAAGTTCAGTTCCCCCAGACCCAAGAATGATTAATCCTAATGAGGAAGAAATCAGGTCAAGGGTGCAAGAAACATCTGGGGATGAATAAAGAACTCCTGCATTACTCAACTACAGGCAAGAAAGACACAGGACATGTGAATGGGGTCAGGCTACTTGGACTGAATATAAAGAGGTGGACAGAGTAAGCAATGTTGAGACTAGAAAGGCCAAGGCTTATCTAGAATAAAATCTGGCCAAAGATGTCAAGGAAAAAGAAAAGGGCTTTTTCAAATGCACAAACAGCAAACGCAAATGAAAGGATAATGTTGGCCCATTAGTTAACAGAGACAGGAACCTGGTAAAAGAGAATACAGAAAAGGCAGAGTTATTTAATGCCTTTTTTGCATCAGACTTTACAGATAAGACCACTCCTCAGAAATCTCTGACCTAGGGGACCAGACTAAATGAATGCTGGGGGAAGACCTTCCTTTGATCAAGGAGGATTGCATCAGAAAACACCTAAACAAACTCAACATCCAAAAGTCCATGGACTCTGATGGGATACTTCCTTGAGGGCTGAGAAAGCCAGCAGACAGTATAGCCAGGCCACTCACAATCATCTTTAAAGGGTCATGGGGTTTGGGAGAGGTGCCCGAGGCCTGGAAGAAAGCAAATGTCACCAGTCTTCAAAAAGGGCAAGGAAACTAAGAAAGGAAGCTACCTGCCAGTCAGCCTCACCTCAGTCTCTGGAAAGGTGATGGAGCACCTCATTCTGGATTCCATCTCTACCAACTTGGAAGACATAAAGGTGATCAGGAGCAGTCAGCATGGGTTCACCAAAGGTAAGTCATGTTTGACCAACCTGATTGCCTTCTACAATGAAACAACTACCCAGATGGATGAAGGGAGAGCAGTAGGTATGGCAGTAGGTATTGTTCTTGATTTCAGCAAGGCTTTTGACACCGTGTCTCATAGCATCCTCGTAGGCAAACTCAGGAAGCATGGGTTGGATGAGTGGACAGTGAGGACAACAATGATTAAGGGATTGGAGCATTTCTCTTACAAGAAAGGGCTGAGGGAGCTGGGCCTGTTCAGCCTCAAGAAGAGACAACTGAGAGAGAAGCTCATCAATGTGTACAAATACTTAAAGGGGTGTGGTGCCAAGAAGATGGAGCCAGGCTCTTCTTGGTGGTGCCAAGCAATAGCATAGGAGGCAATGGACAGAAACTGATGCACAGGAAATTCCACAGGAATATGAGGAAGAACTTCTTTACTGGGAGAGTGACCAAGCACTGGAATAGATTTCTCAGAGAAGCTGCAGTTTCCCTCACTGGGAACGCTCAAGAACTGTCTGGATGCAATCCTATGCTATTCGCTCTAAGATGACCCTGCTTGAGCAGGGAGATTGGAGCAGACGACCCACTGTAGTCCCTTCCAACCTCACTGACTCTGTGGTTCTGAATGCGTAATTTCAGAAAAACAAAGGGACTTTTTCCTTCCTTTAGTATATGGGACCCATGGGGTGACAGCTAGATGCACTCAGAAAGGAGCACAACAGGTACCTGCTATTTTGGACAGCACAGCCTTGTTTGGCACCAAGCAGCAAATCCATATGTGTGAGTCTGCTGAACTGTGCCTAAGGCGCAGCTGCACACAGTACTGCAGCATTTTTTTCATTTCCTGCAGTAGACAATACACAGTCAAGTTCTGTTCAGTTAGAGCTGGGACTTCCTGATCTTAATCATCTCTAGATTATATCACTTGGAATCTCTCAGTAAAGCATATGGAATAAAATTATGTCTACATTATGCTCATTAAGCATGTATTTACTTCACTGCTCACTTTTGTATTCTAATTTTTACTTTAATATTCCAGAAATTAAAACAATGGGGAGTTCATAGAATTAATAATAAAAATTAAAGTTTTCATATCTCTTTAATAAAACCCAATTGCCACGAATCATAGAAATTCAGTCTATCCTAACATGGTGCATCTAAATTTTTACCTTTGTGTATGTTTTGTTATTTGTCTTGGGTGATATATGAGTGACAGTTACATCTTCTTGATTACTTTTGCTCATTAGATACTCACATGACAAACACAACAAGAAAAGCATATAAATTGCAGCTGGAATGGGTACCTGCATTTGAGGGATGTACATGTGACTTTGCACAGCCATTCTTGGTGGCATTTCACAAAGTGTAGCTCACTGCTCCCCAGAGGATTGCAAAGGTATTGAAAAGCAGCCCCAAAGTATTAAACAGTAGCCATTAGTAGCAGCACATTAGTTTCTGAGGAGCAAAATTGAAGTGCAATAACCAGCTTTAAATATTTTATACTGTCTGGAAACTGTTAACTATCCCTGATTGCTGTCAGCAGCCAGTGTGTTTGCCCCTGCAGCCACTGATTCTGGCATGGTCTCATTCTTGCCACACGGCTAGGCATGAAGTGGCCCAAAGCCTCTAAGGAAGACCGACCTAGAACTGCTTTGAATGTTGTTTTACATCACCAGTATGTTTGCACTTTTCCTCTCAGCCATTGATTGTTATGTATTCAGTATTCATGGATGAGTGTGTGCTGGAAGTAAAGTAACAGAACACATTGTCATTCCATTTCTCATGCTTTTGGTCTCATGCAGTCCATTTTCTTCTCCCTGCACAGCTTTAAATTTGGGGTTCTTTTTAATTTCACATGAATTACAGGCTTCCATTTTCATTTTTGTCTGCCTTGGTTTTTCTTTTCTTGTGTACTCGAAGGTAAGGCCTGCCTGGCCATGTTTTCTTCAGCTGGAAGAATTAATCACAACCATTTTGACAATATCTTTCTAATCTCACTGATTGTGTTTCATCCTTCTTCACAACACTTACCTTGATTATTTTGTCAGAGGTTGTTAAGGATTTGCTAAGGACAGCTGTTTATGAATGCTTAGATAGTAACATTTTGATAAAGTATGTGTAGGAGAGCTGTTACATTGGAATTCAAAATGTAGTCAACTCCAGAGGGTAATATTTCTCTTTCTTTGGATTACTTAGGGTTATGAAGACATATATGACCTTCTCTTGCCAGAGGAAAATTTTTGTTTTGTTTCACAATATTGCTGAAGTATATGAAGTTCTGCCCCTCATCAGTGTTAGTCCAAAATGCTGTTGATTGGTGTTCACGTCTGCCCGTGTTCTAGTGGGCTTAGTTTATGTTGTTGCTTCAGAAGATTTCTAATCCCATAACTATAAATTAGCTTGTTTTGATCTGTGTTTGTCTAGAGCACAGGAGGTTAAGGTCATCTCTAAAATCTGTGTGGAAGTATGCAGTCCTTGTGGTTATCCAGTTTATCCCTTTGCTTCATTTAAGTCATTATGTGTAATGAGTGTTTAGGCTAAGACATTCATTTCTGCAATCACCTGAAATGAGGAAAAATACCATATTACCACATAGTACATCTTCAAACTTTCGAGAAAGACAAAATATATGGCTAAACAAAAGATGGCCCCAAATCATTATATATGAGTCTGAAACAACAGTGAAAGCCATGGTGTTAGTTTTTGTTCATTTGAAAAATTTTATTTCAGAGAAAAGTGCTGTAGACAAAATGTGTAACTATATAGAAGCAGACATGCTTTGTTGGTCTCCTGCCTTTCAAGAAAGATGTCTTGAACAGATGGTCTGAAAGAACAACAGAAAAAAAAAAGGCTGAAGTAGGACAGAATAAAAGCAGTGGGCTGTACAGGTTTGTGAGTAAAATTAACTAGTACTGTTTTACTAAGCAGAACACTTCATGTAAAATCACAGAATCACAGAGTCATTTAGGTTGAAATAGACCTCTACTGCCATTGGGTTCAACCATTAACCTAACACTGCCTTGTGAATTGGAGGGGACACAGCCAGGATAGCTGGGCCAAACTGACCAATGTGATGTATATGTCTGCTCAGCAAAAAAAAAAACCTTTAGAGAAAGAAGGAGGAAGACACACAAATTTGTTATTTACAGTGTTTGTCTTCCAACATCTACTTCCCAGGAAGTGGCCCCCTGCTGATGGAAAGTAGAGACTAAATATTTTGTTTTCCTTTGGTTCCGCATGTGGCCTTTGCTTTTGCTTTATTAAATTGCTTTTATTTCGACCCACAAGGCTTTTTTCTATCTTATTTTGTCCCCTCTATACTGCTAAGAAAAGGAGTAATAGTACAGATTGGTGGGCATCAGCCAAGGTCAACTCACCACAGAAATCAGTTTATGTGGTAATTTCTGAGTCAAGGGAAAACGCTGTGGAGTCATACAACAACAATCCTTTTTTTTCATTACTTGAGCCTGTGAGACATTTATTTTGTCCCTTGTTGATCAACACATTGACATCTAACTTCAGAGGGACCTGAACAAGGGGCAACCTCATGGTCTGACATCACTTTGGTTTACCTCAACGACCACTCACATCAGGGAACCAAAGAGAGGTCAAGAAATTCTGCCCTCGATCACTGGGGAGGTGAGGCACTTTCCACTACAGAAAGCAGAGGCAAATCTATTTAAATACAAACAAAATGTAATTACATATCTGGTAATCAGTGTTGGTGCAGGTGTTGCTGGCATAAGATTCAAGCAGATTAATTATTTACACAGATTATGTCTATGATTTGCAGTGGACTTATGGGAGGCTTCCTGGCAAGGATTGAAGGAGGTTTGTTTGTGATTAACTTAAAAGCAAGGATAAAGCAATGCTATTTTTAAGTAAATACTGCAGTCTGAATCAACATTTACTAACTGCTTGATAAGTCTTGCATGCTGATTGTCTTCAGCAGGCAGCCTGAAGACAAGGCAGAAAAAGTATGGGGGGCAGTAAGGGGCAAGAGAGGAATGCCGTGAGCATACTCAAATCCTGTGTTTGTGTTTGTGTACACACTGCCTAAGAATGACTGTCTAGTAGCAAAAGAGTGGGAATGAATTAGAATTCTCTAAACACCAAGATTCTGTTGCCATAATGTGCTTATAGGTATTATAGTGGAAGTGAGTATCTGGAGGCAGATTGAAAGACTTGACCTAATGCCCTTATCTCTCAGTCCTCCAACTCTAATCTAATGAGCATATACCCATAATTATTTCTCAAATAGTTTTTATCTAATTTTAAAGTGGATAATTTATAGCACTTGTAGAAAAATGCTGTAAGTTATATTAAAATGTTCAGCATTAGTAGAGCTTTGAGCAGAATATATTTCCTTACTGTTCTACAAAGTCATACATATTTATAATATTAAAAACTCTTCAGTTGCTTTAATAATATTTTGTTCCACAGATCTGAATACTAATGTTAATGTATCTGCTGCATGTATTAGAAGGCTGTGCACAGAATAACATATTTTATACTTTCAATTTTTTGTATTTTTATGATTTTAATTTATTTACCTTTAATCAAAATTTGTTTCATAATAAAAAACACATTGTAAGCAAGAAATGAAACACATCGGAAAGAAAACTATTATTTCCTAATAGCTCTGTTGGGCCCCAGCCTGGCAGCACTGAACATTTAGAGTAGAATCATAGACATTTTAGGTTTTAAAAGACCTCTAGGACCACAGAGTCCAAATGTAAACCAAGCACTGTCAATTCCAGCACTAAACCATGTCACTTAATGCTACATCTACACCTCTTATAAATACCTCCAGGGATGGTGCCTCAGCTGCTTCCATGAGCAGCCTTTTCCAATGCCTGACAAACTTTCAATCAAGGAATTTTGTTTATTATCCAATCTCAACCTCCCCTGATGCAACTTGAGACCATTTCCTCTTGACCTTGTTACCTGGAAGATGAGGCCAACCCCCCAAATTGCCATAACCTCCTTTCAGACAGCTGTAGAGAACAATAAACTTCCCCATGAGACTCTTTTCCAGACTAAATAGCCCTGGCTCCCTCAGATACTCCTTATAAGACTTCACCAGCCTTGTTGCTGCAATTCAATTTGCTGCAAGTGTGACTGCTGAGAGCTGAAGGTGCCCTGTACCACCCAGGATCCAACCTTTGGGCTGCTCCACCACACCGGCAGTGTGGGGCACAGGGAACACAAATGCTCTCACCTAGGATAGATGTCCCTGCCTGCAGCAGTAGGGTTGGAAGTAGGTGACATTTAAAAGTCCATTCCAACCCAAACCATTCTATGATTCTATAATTCTGTGAATCTACTCAATGTAGTAACTAAGCTGACATAAATTTTTCTAAATATTGATTTTCATACCTTTTCTCCATCTGGTGTACAGAAACAACAAAAACGAAGGCTTATTCTGAGAAGGAAACTTAAAATAGCTGGAAAACAACCAAAGTAAAACAACAACGGGACTGTGTCAAGTTAAGCATCTGGGAGAGCATCTTCCTTGGTCTTCTTAGCATGTCAGCTACCTCAGCCCAGGAGGGGATAGGGTTTTACCTCCTGAGGGAGTGCATGGGGAAAGTTGATTAAAGAAGCAGAATTGTGTTGTGACTGGAGAGGATAGTTATGCTAAAGCTGCATTTGGAAAATATCACAGGTGTACATTTACCAACAAAAAGTTCAGACCTTATCTCATCAATGAAACAAAAGAAAATATTGCTGCTCTTTTGTGGGTGCAATTATTTTGCTGTTCATAATTGAAACAATGGAGAATGCTCTATTTTCTTAGCTTCCCTAAAATGCTCTAGTCAAATGAGACCACAGCTGCTCAAGACCCATGAAGCAGCTGTATAAAGTGTTTGGGCCAGTAGATAACAGCCTAGATGATGATGTCTACTAGAGAAGAGAATGCCTAAGCAGGTATATATTTCTTCATAGAAACCCATGAAGATCTAGGTTTAAAGTGCACACACAAAAAAGTGCCTTGCAGTAAATTTGGAAACACTGTCTGCATGCAGAAACGTCAGAAAATCCTGATTCTAAATTAAATTTCATCATTGTATCAGCATGTTTGTGTTTTGATTGAAATCTCCTTCAGTTCACTGTGTATCTACTGGGATGTGTGAATGTGCTTGTGTCTGTGCCTAGGCAGGCGGTTTTACCACATCTCTGGGCAGAGTGGACAAATGAAAGGTGGGAAAAAGGAGTCTTGAAAGTAGAATCTTTATTACCAAAAAGTTAGATATTTGTTGAGTGGCTTATTTCAGTTTGTTTTTTTTTTTGAGAATATGAGTCTATGATCTTTTGACAATGCTGTGCAATGACTACACAAAAAATTGTGGACAGTATGAAATCAGAAAGCAAGAAGACCTGGGCAGGATAATCATTACAGAAAACAGAGTTAGAAGAAAAATTGTGCTACCTAGTTCTAGCACAGCAGGAGTAAAATGATCTGCAATGTATTACTTCACAAAGGGATTAAAGGAAACAAATCAGTCTAGCACAAATATAAAATATTAAAGTCGGATGATGAAAATATAGACATCCCATGAGAGTTTATATAAGTGTATGTCCACCCCTCATCCATCTACCTGTTTATTTAGACATGAACACAATACAATAAGTTTTAAAAATGCAGGAAGTTTTGAAAATGTTCAAAATACAATTAACTGAAAAAGATGAGTCAGCAGGGAACCATGTTCATATCAAAAAAAAAGAAAAAAAACCACACTTAGATTCACAGATTATATTACAAAAGGAATGCAGTGCAATTTTTTTTCCTTCCTCCACTTCCTGTAAGCATGAAATTACTGAGCAGTTTTACACAGTATACGTGTCTCTTCTGCAAAACATGGAGGCTTTGTAGAAAACTGTTGTTTTTGTTGTGAAATGTCAATTCAATAGAACTAGGATTTTCTTAGCACAGGAGAAATATCTTAGAATAATTTTTCAGTTGGAGAAATTTTAAGTAACATGTTCTCCACATAGCTTTTCTAAAATGAAAAATGAGGATTTTATCAGTTAAAAATGCATTAATCTTAAACTACTGTACTTTAAATATTCAATCTAAAACTAGGAAAATCTAAATGAAAAACTTCTCAGATGTTCAAAAAAGAAAAGAAATGGAAAGCAATAAAATTGGTTTTTTCCATGTGCTACACCTCCATAGTTGGCTTTTTTCTTCTGAAACAGGGTTAGTAATAACATATCTACCTATCTATTTTAGGTTAGAAAGTAAAGACTGAAAACTTTGTGGGCTGCTTTAGACTCTTTTACACAGACAAAAAATTACTTTTATTCACACCTAACCTGCACTCACAGTTGTGAAAAGACCAACTGTTATTAGTGTTAGCAAGAGAACCATGGAGACAAAAACTAATATATAACAACACATAC
This sequence comes from Pachycephala philippinensis, assembly GCA_013397055.1. Taxonomy (NCBI): domain Eukaryota; kingdom Metazoa; phylum Chordata; class Aves; order Passeriformes; genus Pachycephala; species Pachycephala philippinensis. The sequence continues at coordinate 58,962 of VWZT01015780.1, forward strand.
ACTTACGGTGCAAGATATTAATAAAAATCCTGCTACAGAAAAAAAAAGGGATAATTTTTTTGTTATGAGTTAATAGGAAACACATTTGTTGAAAAATCAAAATTTTGGGGGAACACATGAGACATGCTTTTTCGGGGG
>VWZT01015780.1:68812-89382 GCA_013397055.1 Pachycephala philippinensis
CAGACCTGTGTAAAGTAGCAGCTGCAGCTGTACAAGGCACTATACTCACTAAATATCAAGAGGTCAGCATCAAATAAATTCTGCCCTTAGTCTGCTTCTGCTGTAAGTGATGGGAATTCTGGCCTCAGTCCAACAGATCACTGAAGCACATGAATAATTTTGAGATTGTGATTAACCCACTGATTGCCTTGACCTTCTAAACAGGACTCTTGGTGCATACCATAGAAAATCTGCTAACATGGTAGTCTCCACAAGATAATCATTCCTTGTAAAAGTCTGCCATATTGTCAATCAAAATTATTTAAAAAACCTTCAGTTGGGAAACAGGTACTTGCATAAATTAGCTATATTTTAGCCAATAGAAAGCACTATTTTAAATCAGTGGAGCTTCCTTAGGGTTGTGTATGGAAAGAATTGCTCTAACAGAAATAAGGGGTTTCCCCAGAAGAAAAAAGGATGTCTCCCCCTTTTCCTTTCAGACTCAGTACATTGTGTTCTGGTTGAAGCTGAAAATTTAAACAACTTATTCTACAGAGCTGATATTATACAGTGCTAAAATACCTTTAGACTATAATGAAAATATGGTGGCATAAAATCAACCCTAAAATTATAATGCTATGAGGAAAAAAAACTAAATTTTGTGCTTCTCTACAATGTGATTCCAGTCCTGAAGAAACAGATGCTTTATCAGCACAACAGAAATGCAGAATTGTAGTTGCTTGAATTAATTGTCAGTTGTCAAATATTTAATAGGAAAAAAAAGAAGATTATATGATATCAAAGACAGAAAAATATTTTTATTTGTCTTTCATTTATATATGCATTATAATCATTAAATTGTATCATTTGGCCCTGGAAGAAGGTTTAAAATCAGAAAACTGTATCTCACTCAAAAGCTATGGATTCAATATATCTTAGTGTCATCGGTACTCTAACTTAGATTAAGGAGCTTGCCCTGTATTGGATGGGAGAAGTGTAAATAACCAGAGAGTACCACATACTGTACCTCGTCATTCTCATTTATATTATGTAACATAGTTCAGTATTTCATGTTAACTTTTTATTAACAGTTTTATTAACAGTTAAAGCTTGTTTGTATTCTTGCTCTTGGAACAGTTGAGTTATTTCCAAGTTTTATAGTGTTTTTGTGTTTTTAAAAAAGCACTGGCAAATATATTTTATCCTCATTTCAAGTTTAAAAATTTCAGTGAACAGATTATAGTACTGAAATCCAGCAAAACCTCTGAACTGTTGATATTCCACAGTATTTGCACTACTTGCTTTTTACAGAAGCACCTTCATCAAAGGAAATCTTTACATAAATTGAGTAGTTACCTCTAAGGTCGTTGATGACTTAGAAAATACTCCTTATCTGTTTTAAATATCATTTATGTGTTTGAATAACATCGCACAAGGCCTCCACAGCACACCATAGCATAAACTATAAAATTCACATGTACTGTATGTTGTTAATTCTTCACAATCTTTCATACTACTGAGACCTGTGCCATATTCTTTTCTCTGATCTTGACAAATAGCACTTTATGATGAAGACTCTTCAGCTGATTTCTGTCATGACAGAAATGTAGAAAGTCTTAGAGGAAAAAACTGTACTAATATTTCCAGACATGTTATATGTGAAATAGAACTTACGGTATCAGATTTTATATTATGAAAAAACTATCCTCTTCCGAAAAGATATATTGTCACAGAGGACTCCAATTTCACCTTACTGGTCTTCTACAAAATTATAGGTGAAGAAACTGCAATAACATCTAATCTGCAGTCTGGGCATTGGTAAAAACACTATAGCATGAAAAGGGTAATGATCATCTAGGCTGGACATAATGGATCAAAATCTGAACCAGGAGTAAAGGTTTTCTGCAGAATAAGCAACAATTGTTCGAGAGGTTCTTTGTCAGTTCATATTGTAAAATCTGAATAGAGTCCATCAAAAACAAATTATGGAAAAGATCTTGCTGGATTTTTAAATAAAGTTAAAAAGTAGATGTATCAGGGTACATAGAAAGAATGGGATGACCTTGAGGAACATAATTTTATTATAGATATATATATATATATATTCTACAAGGCACAGAATCTTATGGAGAAGATAATAGAAAGTCTGCTAGAAAACAAAACCAAAGACACATTGTGGGATTTTGTGGAAGAATTTTTTCACTGGCACATTCTTGGGTAAAAGGTTCCTTTACAAAAAAAGTAGCAGTTTAAAATGCTTTTACATAAGGAGAGTCAAACTACATATTTTAATGTGTTTCTCTTCACCTATTTCAAAATCACAACTTTCTTGCAGGCATGCTGAATAAAACTTATGCCAGTGCTTGGAGATGCTGAAATTATCAAGTCATAGGCACACAGTCCTTATGCATGTTTATGCACACTGTTTCATTTAAACTGGGAGTGGGGTGTTTGTGTACAGAGATGCATTGCCTTCCCCGCTGTTTTTTTCTGTGTTACGTGCTCTGCAATCCATGAAATCAGTACGTGGTGCTCTTTGCTAAAGATTGTAATTCTTAATGCATATTGCACATTAAATTATTTCTAATTCACCCTGCAGTAAAGCTCAGAGAGATTATTTGGAATCTTCTGACTTTTGAGCACAATTTAGAAATAGATTCATTTGAATATGGGAAATAATTTTCATTAAACATTGAGCTATGATATGAGGTCATTGGAGTATATCTTGTAAACTCATATCTTAAAGCTACCACTGGGAGATGAAATATTTCTATTCCAGCCTAAAAACTGAGTTAAAAATTGGCTGGCATCCAAAATGTGCAGTTGTTACGTGTTGGATTTTCTTATTCATTCAATACTTTTTAGCTGTCCTCATTATGAAAAAAAAAAACAAACTCTCTGGCATCTCTCAAGATATTTTGCTATATACAAACAAAATTAGTTCAACTAAACCGAGGTGTAGGCAGAGACAAAACTCAGTGCTGATGGAAACCTCTGTAAACACATTCTGGGAATTCCACCTATGTTATGCAATCTTTTTCAAGTGCCATTTTCAAACTGAAAGTTACTATGCCTTCTCATTCCTTTTATGACAACCTTTGGATAAACTCTCAAGATTTTTTGATACAGTTGTTAAAACGAATACATACAAAATATGACATGGTACACTAAGGAAAAGCTATTTTGTATTGTGCAGTAATAGATGACAATGGGAACATTCTTCTACTTTGATAGATAAAAATAATAAAAATGGCAACAGCAAGATGAGGCTAGCGAGGAAACAGAATAAATCAAAATGTTTCTTCTCCTACCATCTCCAGCTTCTTTCCTCTCTGATTTTTCCCTGCAACCTCAAGAGAAATTAGTCACTGAACTTACTACCAAAATAATCAATATATTTTCTGAAATATGGAGAGGTTTTAAAAGAAGCCATGAATTTACTTCAAAGGCCCCTTTGCTGTCCAAGCACTGCTGCAAGTGATCTAAACAAAGCAGGCATCCTTTTTGCAATGCCAAGAGGGGTGGTGTCACAGCCAGCATACTGATGTGGGATAGAGGAGAAGGGAACTTACAGAAGCTGAAGTCAGACATTAAAATGAAGGCTAAGGAATCCATAGCTATCTAAAAGAACAGTGTAGCTTCACTTTTTTGTACCAGATGAGATTGGCACAATATTTAGGGGAGATATCTGAAGGTATCTTAAAGCTAGGAGGGATAAAAAATGAAAGGCAAAACAGTACAGCCCAAGGTTAATGTTAGAATCGGAATAATTCTTCCCAATTCTCCTGTTACAAAATCATTTGTTGAGGGAAAAGGAGGAAGTTAAAGTGTGAAGCAAAAAACAGTGGTCAAGCTGAATTCAGGAATATATCACACATTTTTGTTCCCAGGAAATAATGAATAATTTCAAATCTACTCAACTTCCAAATTCTGTGTGAATAAAATGCTATTCCAAGTGTAAGGTTTCAATGTACAATTGAAAGGTTAAAGCTAAGCATCTGCCTTGAGCCATTTAGTTCCACACAATATAATCTCAAATTGTATAATAAAGTCAAAGAATAAGAGCATGAGATGAGTGAGTGGTGCTTGTATTGGGTCTTCAGTCCCTCCTTAATCTAAGACCCTGTGGCAGCTCTGGGTTGGCTGATCTCTAAACAGCAAAAAATATTACCTTTATAACAAATTATTCAATTGTATTTCACCTCACTGGGCACATAATACTTAACATGTTAGTCAAAGTTAAGAGCAGAGTTAGTAGAAAAATCTATCCATGGTGAAGCTAACACATGAAACAATGACACAGATTTCTGTCAGCTAATTTTTTTGCTCCTCCTGCTGCTCTGTAATTCACAATATCCAGATCCATTTAAAAATATTCAGCCTGCCGCTTAGTCTGTAAAGGACAGTCCTCAGACCCAGAGCTAAGCTTCTGAGCAGTGCTGGGGAGTGGAGAAGGGTCGACCCTGGAGGGAAGTTCTTGTCTGCAGGACTGGCTGTACGTCAGCAGTGATGAAGTGTGGCTCTGGGTGAGTTTCAACATGCAAGTTACCTGGCAGCCTGTGAGTGAAAGCAGAGGGGCCTGTGCTCAGATGCCAAGACTGCTGCCCAAAGCTCCTTGGGTCAGAGGGTATGATCACTGAATGCCATTATATGGACTGTGTAAATATACTCAGGATGTCTTTTTGTTGTTGTTGTTTAAAAGGAGCATTATTTGCACAGGTAATGAGAAATCCTTTGCAGAATATTAACATTATGAATGCTAGAATCCCGTTTGTTGTGTACAGACAGTCAATACTGTCTGCACTCAGATCAAAATCAAATGAAGTTATGCACCGCTTCCCCAGGGAGCTTGTGCTCTAGTTCAAATACAAAGTGTTTCAGGCACAGACGGTACATGGTGTGCCAGTGCAAGGTGTTTTGAGGTAAAGTAGGAGCTGACTTGTTCTCCTTGTTCTAGTTATGATAGATGTTCTCTGTGTACTCTAATTTCCTCATTAGTACTGAAAAAGGCTCAAAGCAAAGACCGATTGGTAGTTGCCTTTTTTTTTTTTAATTACAAAACCATAAGAAATATCTAAGTTGCAGAGAGAACATGAGGTGCTGCTGATCAGCATGTTGGTGCAGCTAGCTGCAGAAAGCAGGAATGCATCCCTATGCAGACTTTCCTCAGTAAATTCATGCAGTTAGGTGCATGCAAAATTTCTAATTGCAACAACTGAGTGGTGGTACTAAAGACAGGTTCAGAACACGGATGAAGCTCTCCATTTAGTTTTAGGAATTGTGAGATTTCATTAAATTAGAAAGAGATATCTCAGTTAAGACAAAGTGTGACAAGTGTATGAAGTATTTGAATAAAAATATGTACCTGTCACTCTTCTAATTTTTATAATCTATAATTTCCCACCTCCTTAATCTATTCTACTGATAAAACACTGGTGCTTGGGAAGCACAGTTTTTAAAAAAAGATAAACTGGGATATAAGCACAGGAAAATATAACACATCTCACACAAACTTGATTTTGTCCAGAGGTCTCCAAAATGCCTAGCAAAAAAGATAACACTATGAAAATTTAAAAGACAACACCAACAACAACCTTTATTTTCATCTAACCTAATATTACGGCTGATACTAGGATAAAGGTTTTGGCTATATCTTGAAAATGCACTTGTAATGACAGACTTTGACACCGATGTGACACTGTACAAATCCTGCCATTCCTCATTTGTTTGAATATAAACTGTTAAGGTGGCTTTATGAGTATTAGCTCTGATCCTTCTCTTCCCAATACGAGAAACAAAATATGTCAGAGATGATAATAGTAAACTCTTTCCTTTATAGTTTATATTTTTCCATTTAGGAGGAGACATGCACAGAATTTGTAAGCCCTTGTACAAGTGTATTTTCAATTGAGTCTTGATAGAGTATTTGTGAATGAATCCTCATGGGGAAAAGAACAGTTCAGTGGAGCTACTCTATTTATAAAACAGAAAGAAAAAAAAAAAAAGAAACAAACCCAAGTAAAACAAGTTGCAGTTATACAACATATATTTTTGGCTAAAATGGTGTGAGGTGTGAATGCTGCTTCAATTACAGGCAGTAAAAAATAACTTGGTAAAATCACACAGGAAGTCCTTATTCAACACTTTGCTTTGCTCTTTCCATTTCTTTGAGCAAATCTGACATTATAAGCACAACTGACTCTCTAAGGAACTCTTAAATAATTTAAAGATGCTGAGCCTCATATTCTACAGTCAAAAGATGCTGACGTTATTTTAAATTAGGTTTTTATACCTAAAATATATTGAAGTGCATTTTGGGGAAATGAAGTTTTGCTATCTGTGCTTTTTCTGAGACCTACTATGCAGAACAACACTGACACTGGATACAAAATGTTCACATGCATTTTTGTATATTCTGAAAAATATTATTAAGCTCAATACACTTTTTTTTCAAATATGAGCTTGATATATCCATGTTATCTTCTAGAAATGTACTAGGTCACATGGGGGTTTTTGCAAGTGATTGTACCTGATAAATGTAGACAGTGTTTATATCAAGATTTGTGAATTACTAAAACTATGCACCAGGTCAAATTGTACACAGGCCTTTTTGAGAGATGCTTTGACTTCAGTGAAAGTCCAATTTTGGCCTTTTTTGCTAATAGCTTGAACATAGTAGCCTCATTGTTATTTTTACTTCTAACTCTTGATGCTTTAAGTTATTTGCCACAAGCAGCTGGCCTCTGTCTTACTCCCCCACGTTGTTCTCAGATGTCCTTCAAGTCATAAACCACGTGAGAACATGTAGAGAAGAGACTCATGGATAAACAAAATTTCATCTTTAAAATATGGGGAACACTGAGACAAAGAGTTGACACTTCTATAACTTGTTTGTGAAGCTTATTTTTATCTTCTTATGGTCATTGGGTTTAACAAACAGAACCCAGTAAACCCCTTGTAATTCTCCTAAACCAAAGCCAAAAGTGACCCCAAATTGTTCTGACTGTGTTGCTTGCTAAAACCTAATGCATGCTGGGATTAGGCATTTGCCAGTTAGCTTATTGATCATGTCTGATAGTGCAGACGTGATCAATAATGCCAAAAGTCATGTATCTCCGTATCAATTGCCATTGCATCATCTGTGAAGCCCTGGAGATGAAAGCATATCACAAAAGCAGCATCCGATGCTCCCTCTCACATTTGGCTTTTAGCTTAAAATAACAAGCTTTTAAAATCATAGCAAAGTCAGCATTACTGTATTTGCCATCTGATTTTGGAGTTATTCGACTCTACCTGCTCTGCATTTTCAAGCTTTGCTCTGAAACTTGAACAGCTAAAATTGTCTTTTCTTTCTCTATGAAGGGGTACAACTCTCCCGTATTCATTGCCTGGTTAGGAAAGACATAGGAAACGTGTCTACCAGTCTAGTTTCCATCTCGCAGACATCCCAGGAGAGAGGAAGAGCTCCTTGTTCACCTAAACTCATCTGTAACATTATGAAATAATGTAATTAATTTCTCATTTGGCTAGTTTGGGACTTCGGGAAATGAAATTCAGAGACTAGCAAAGACTTGTGCTAAGCCGTTTAGCAGCTCTACACCTCCAACTATTGCTCAGCAGTCATCCAGCTACCTTCACTGATGGCCAGCCTTGGTACTGGTTGGGACTAGCAGGAAATGCAAACTACATATGAGAGAGGAGGTAAAGCTCAACATCATTTCAGAGGCTTTGATAATACCCTACCCATATTTCATCAGTTTAGTCAATTTTCTTGTACATCTCAGTGAAATCCGATTCCATTTTTCTCAAGGGTGGTAAAGCACTCACAACCAAAGAACTCAGTACATCCCTGTTGATAAAGTTAGCATATAAAATAACGGGATTTTTTTTTGTTTTTCAAATGGGATGCCCCAAGACAAAAGGAACTTTTTTTCCCCTAATGGTAATGGCAGCAAGTTTACAGAAAATACGATATGAAGTCTCATACTGACCAATGAGTTTTTATTCAGTCATTTCTAGATGACCTTAATCATGGCTGTCACTTATTAAAGAGTTTGAAAAAGGGAATTACTTCCATCATAGCCACAAGTATGCCATGCCTGTTGCACACTGGATAGACATGGACTAAACAGACTAAAGAAGGCCTTAGATTGAAGGTTGCAACCTCAGTGAACCATAAACTGCAGCTTTCTGAAGTTATCCATGAGGGACTTCCACTCTGGTCAGTGCAGTAGAGCTGCAATTGTAATGTCTTGAATGGAACTCCCTTTTTGTGTTAAGTAGGCAAACACCTCATATACATGCTTACACACAAGAACCCACACACAAAAATAGTATTATCAGAGGTAGACATTCATCCTGGATACACCATGTGGTGAAATGGAATGGAAAGCAATCAGTAATTTTGCATAAGACTGAACTTATGATGGAGGCTGTCAAACCAAGAGGCTATGCTGAAAATTTGGCTGAAAGTCTTGGAAGTCCAGGCGGGAAGGCCAGCAAATAAATTATTGGACATTTTTGTCCTTTGTTAAAGTCAGTAGTAGAGATGGGAGTGAGAAAAAAAAAATTGTTGTTGCCTTAGGCATGCTTTCAGTGTACATTTATTTTGTTGTTGCTGCCTGGTTCATTGAGTTGGTTTGTCTTTAATGGTTCACTAAGCTTTGACTACTGCAGAGATTATGGTAATTTATTTTACTGTAGTAGTGTCCTGGACTGGGATATATTTCAAAGTACCAAATTAGGTAAATATCAATAATGTAAAAAGTTCTCTTAGCTGAGGTTAAATCCTGGACTCCAAAATCACAACATTGTTAAGTGGAAGATGCCAGTCCAGGAGGACAAGGGATACAGTTAATTGTTTTTTTTAAGTATTTGGTGTTTCAGATACCTTGAGATTTAAATCCTATAAAATGCAGAGGTTTATCTGAATTAAAGTTAAAATGCAGAAAAAATGTTATTTGGAGCCACCAAACCCTTGAGGTTTTAAAGCCAAACTATGTTCACAGACATTTCTCTTCAGAGGAGACAGACCAAGTGTGTTAAGTGTCTTTCCTGTTTTCAAAAATATTGTTCTGATCCAATTATTACAATTATTAGAGAGATGCTTCTGTACAAATTAAGGTACAAATGAGACCACATGTCAAAGTCAATAGTGTGGACTTTATTTAATATTAAATGTGCAATAGAGGGATGATAAGAAATAGGAAAAAGAGAGACATGGGGAGAGAAAGAGAGTGACAGAGAGACAGATTAAGTAGAAAGATGTCATCACCCTTGTGGATCCAATGGTGTCCCATTGGTCCTCTTCTTCTGGTCTTCTGGTGGTGGGGGTCCCACAAAACATAGAGTTCAGCAGGTTAATATATGTTCAGGTACACATGGGAGTGCCCAGGAATCTCCTCTGTGGGGGGATGTTTTACACTGTCTTTTGCAACAGACTCTGGATTTGTTGCAACTCTTGGATCAGGAGCAGCTCTCTGGTGGAAGGCCTCAGGAATGAATCTGGGGGGCGCTTTGGGGGTCTGGGGTGGTTTACAGCACCTTCTAAGACATGACAGCTGCCTCTTATGGGAATGTTCTGTGTGAATGTGACCTTCCCAAGGTGGTTGTGAGTTTTACAACTGAGCCAGTTTGTGTCAGGGATGACAACCGGCATCTTAAATGGCACCATTCCATCTCCACAATGCCTGTCTATAGCCTCCAGCGGTGGGTGTTCATCCTCTCTGTCTTATGCAGACCACAGGCTTCACCATCACACACCCAAAAACTCTCCTCCTCCAGCTCAGCTGTGGGGGAGTGTGTGTGCAAACCTGGCCTCTCCAAATGAGTCTGTGGGCTATGCCCTTCTCCACTCCGGATCCAGCCAGAGCTGACTTTCAAAACAGCTGCTATGTTTGGCTTTTCTTGTGGATACCTTCTTCTTCTCCAAGGAGTTACATCACCTTAGACGTGAGATAATTGGACAACAGTCCCACCTTTATCATATCTCAAGTTCTCAGGTGACTTAAGATGCAGTCCAATTTCCTGAAATCCAGAAGGCATTTTTGGGGGTGTGGACTTCAGTGATGCAGATGACCACTTGCTTCTTTGCACATTTTGCTACAATATGCCTATGAGGGTGACCAGACATTGGCCCAGGTTGCCCAGAGTGGTTGTGGAGTCTCCATCCCCAGTGATATTAAAAAGTCACCTGGACATGGACTACCAGCTCTCATTTACCACTCTTGAACACGGGGGCTGGACCAGGTGACTTAAAGAGATCTCTTCAAACCCCAACAATCCTGTAATCCTTCTCTCTGTGCTCAGATGGGGAGGTTGGCTGAGAGGTTCAGAACACAATGAAAACAAACCACTGAGGTGGCCCTGTGTCTTGTCACCATGAAGGAATGACATTTTCAAACATAGCCTGACTTGAAGGGCAGCAACAGACAAGACAATACATTGAGACACTGTCGAGTTCTGTAATCTGTGGTTTCAGTTCAGGTAAATCTAGAGGAATTCTTTCACACTTCAAAATTATGAAAATCTTACTGCCCCAAAAATGCTAGTTTTGTGGGGTTTTTTTTCCACTGACATCATTAAAGATCCCATACAGCAAGATATTTAGATAAGATTACCTTCTGATGATGCTGAAATCATGAAGTGACACACAGAATTCCAGTATTCTTGAAGGTCCATCATATTTCTCATTCTACTCTAGCCAATTCACATGTATATAGTCTTAGCCCCATCTGATTAATTAATTACTATTTTTTTTCTCATAATGATCATCATTACTTTTCTTTCTTACCGTGAATAGAAGTGGGATAAGTTTTGTTTAATATTATATGTTGTGAGAAGGTTTTGTTTGTACCCTACAGCCCTCCAGATCTTAGGCCCATTGACTGCTTGTAGGATGTGATTTCTACAAACCATACTTTTTTGTGCAGGAATTATCAAAAGGAATAAGATTAACCATCTGAAAAGAGCTAATTTGTGTATCATCCCTGTGAAGATATTAGCACATAGATATTTTTAATTTGCCATAAGCATTGAAATACATTTCCTCTAAAATTAGTATCATAGATAATATTGTTCATTCTGTCCAATGTGCTTCAAAATATTTATAAGTAATTTGTCCTGAATAAACAAAAAGGTCACCTAGAAAAAGTAAGTTCTAATAAAGTCAACTTCAAAGGAAAATTCTAGCTCTTTCAAGACCTGCACCAAAAATATGACTATGAATATGTGGCATGCCTATTAGTGAATATTATTGTACTGCTATTGTTCCAAAATGCATTTCCTACCTTAATTGACTATAATTCTCCCAAGGCATAAGTAATAGCAAGACAGTTTTCTAAGTCCAAAGATCTCCAAAAACCCCATGAAAGAATACAGAAATAAATGGAATAAAATTTATGCTACTTTTGATATCTCTTGCCTTTTTCCAGCCTGCTTTACCGCTACCCTTAGAATTCTGTCACAACAGGTTTGGATGGCATAATTGCTGCCCCTGTGCCATTTAAGCCTTTTGTTCAATAAAAGAGAACCTACAACTGCGAGGTTACATTTCCTTGTTTTGAATTTAGAAGTACAATTTTAAAACAGCCTAGTAGGCAGAAGAGAGTTTTGAAGTTGTAACAGTGTTGACATTAGATCTTCAGAGATGATCTTGAAAGATCTCCAAAATGAAATACATTTAGAAGTTAAATCTGTCTCTTTCTTTCTCTAAAGCATTCTCTTTTATTTTTAAGTCCAGTTTTTGTTATAAAGATTTAATGTCCATTAATTAAATTATTTGTGCACTGATCTATCCTTTCTGCTCAAACAGGAGTGAATTTCAATGACTGATACACCACAATCATGCAGACTTACTGTTTTTCAAATTCTTCAAGCCTACACTTAACATATCTAACTTAACAGACTCACTAACACACCTCAAGGATGTACAACTGAAAAAGAAGGCCGAGTCAGCAACTATACATGATTTTTTTTCCTTAAGAAACGCTTGGAAAAGTTTCAAAAATTTTAGGAGTGCAAATTATTTCTGACAAGGGCAGAAACAAACTTTGTAGTCCTCTTAAACACTGACACAATTCTTAGTGCTTCTTTTCTTCTGGTAGAGAAGTGAGACAACCACTTGACTAGTGGTTTGAAATGGTTACCAGTGCTATACACAAAGCTGTGTGTTGCTGTTCTTCCTCTTCATTGTTCTTTCTTTATATCATTTCTGATTTACACTGAGTCAAATTTTGGTCCTAGTGAGTTTTCACAGTGATTTGATTGGAATCAGAAGTTTTCCCACAGTCTCTTAATGTAAGATTTAGTGAAAGAGAAAAACTAATTGTCCGGTTAGTAAATTTCTCTGTACTCTATTCCAAGCCCTCTGGAGCCAATTTTCTCATTGACTTCTGCAGGCACTGAACAAGGCCATAGATTTGACTGCATCAAACTCACAGACTATAAAAATGTAGATTAGAGACCTAAAGGCTAAAAGTCCTTGCACACAAACTAGTGCAAAGCAAAAAGCTCTAAAGTTGGAGGGAAAAAAGTAAACAAACTATATCTAACAAAAAGTTTTTATTTTTCTGAAAAACAGCCTTTCATTCACAATATCAATTAATGAATCTTGTAGTTCCTAGACTGAGTTGTGGCTTTTATACACATGCAAATCAAATTCTCCACACTTCTAAAGAAGGCCTCAACCAAGCACAAAGCTCTAATAAGACTATGGGGCTATGTGGCTAAATTTGTGTCTTCCAGTCATTACCAGTGGCAAAGTTTCAAAGTCAAGACATGACCTCAAATAAATCAATCATCTCCTCTTACAAAGACATCCTCTTTCACAGTTTCCATTTTTCTGGACTAGATGAGCTCATATTTAACAAATTATTCTCCATGGAAGATTCTGCCATGTTTATCCTAAGCTGGGCAGCCCCCAAGGTGTTATATAGGTCCAACTGTATTTCTACTTCTTTTTCATCAGTTTTGTCTCTTCCAAACTTATAAAACAGAACACACGGAAGGAGAGTCATTCCCTAGAACAGAAAAATAGTATAGTTTTGCTCACTGTTTGTTTTTTTTCTGTGCAGTATTTCAGTGGTGATAGTTCCTGTACTCATCCTCAGTGCAAATGATAAAGCAATGTATAAGCTTTGCGCAAATGTACTTTAGCAGAGCGCAGCCTTTTTGCTATAATAGAATGCAGTTACATATCTCAAAATACTGTCAAAGACACAGAAAGAACTGCCCATAAAATAAGCTACCAGACAAAGAATTCCCATTGTGAGAACTTGAGATAAGCATAGATAGCAACAGGAAGATGCTAATTCCTGGCCTGGTGAGGCAGATCTGGGTAACCTATCCTGACAAAAATTCGCACAGCAGAAAACTGTGGGGAAGGAAGCAAGTCCTTATACACATGCCTGTCCAAGCTGTGGGAACAGCATCTATGCCCCATGGATACCTCGAACTTGTACTGTATAAATGTGGTGACTTCAAAAGAACAACTCTGGAAACACCATCACCAAGAAGACGTGGGTGAAGAAGGACCAGCTGGACACCACGGGATTCACGTGGTGCTGACTATCTTTCTACCTAATCTCTCTCTCTCTTTCCCAGCCCCCTGCACTTGTCTTCCTATTTCTTTCTATCTCTCTCTACCTCGTTCACCTTTCATAGCATTCTGGATTCGAAAAATTAATAGAACTAATTAGTCTTCTGAGCATTGCTGGTATAGCAATCAGGAACATTGCTAGCCAGAATTTGTCCATTTTACTCTACAAAACTATTTTAATACATCAGGAGCAATGTGAGAAAAGTGTAGCCCATTAAACAATAGGTCTTTTCAATCTGTTTCTTGTATCCTGACAGTGAGATCTCTGTTTTGGTTCTGGCCACAACACAGTTAATTTTTGCAGTAGCCAAGAGGAGCATGGCTAGAACACGGAGGTTATTCTATTCCACCTCTCACCTTTGCCAGAGGCAGTGGAAGGGATTCTCTTCTGGGGACAAGAGGCTTCTTCCAGTCAAGAAGTGGTGGACAGAGAAGTCAGGGTAGCAGGGCACCGGTCCCAAGCTGGGGGGAATAGTGGGTGGCATGGCTATGGTCGAGTCGAGATCAGTGAGCATTTTTGTGGGAATCACTCTCTCTTTTGTACACATTCGTTATTAATATTGTTGTTGTTACTGTTTGTTTTCTTATCTCATTGCTGTTTCCAGTAAATTGTTTCTATCTTAACATGTGATCTTTGCCATTTGGAGAACTAAATTGGGGAGTAACATTCTTAAACCAAGACAGTCTCCCAGTGTAACAATTACAAAACTCTCTTCCCCCTGCACACACACATACACACAGAGGCATACAGATATATATTTTTGGCAGGAAGCTCTTTGAGCTCTAATTTTCAAAAAATTTCATTTACTTTTCAGCAAAACAGAACAATTCTTCAAAAGGCACCTAGATTTTACTTTTTTAATCAGAGGTACTGAGGAATAAATTTCTTGGAGATCAAATGTATTCTACTACATGAAAAAGATTGTGATATAAACTTATTAAGTTATTACATGAAAGAGGTAGAGAAGTATTTAAATTCAAAGAGACCAGACACCAAATAAAATGATCTCTTTGCTTCCAGGTAGAGTGGAAGATCTAAATGTCAAGATGAATGTGACAAAATGTGTACTTCCCCCAAAAAATTAATAGGGTGTAGAAAAATCTGGTGTTTTCTGTCTCCTTTTGTATGGGGTGAACAAATACAAAGAAATTGTTAATGAATGCCAATATTTTTACCATACAGCCACGTGACCTGCACAGACCATTTGCTTTCTCTCTCATTACTTATTCTAATAACAGATGCCATAAGCTCTGTGCAAGCACATCCATGGCCTCGCAATGAATATCATATTTATTCAGACAGATACTAAGCTTATTCTCATTATGGTTCTGCCTTCTGTGACAGTCAGTGTCCTCTACGTCATTTCAGTGGCATGCCCTTACTCTGGAAAACATTAGCCCTTTACCCCTGTAACTTAGTTTGAGGGTGAATCACCCGATGTTTTCAACAGGACATAGTTGTCACTATTACTTCCCATTTAAAATAATCTCCATTAATTGGCCTAAATACCCTCCTTATGCTATCATTACAAGTATAACTTACCTAAAATAATTTACACCTAGCATTTATATGTGACATGATTTGAGCAATCTTTACAACATGGACACAAATGTGAACTTGATACTAAACCTGCTATTTTAACTATTATTTGGTGTTAAAATTAATCTAACAAAAATATTTACAGAATCATAGAATCATTAAGGTTGGAAGCAACCTCCAAGATCATTAAGTCCAATATTGTGGACTATAATTTGTTTGCATGTTTTAGTTTTTTGCATTTGTTTTCTCATTAACATTTATCAGTCTTTTAAGACAGCAGCCTGACTTAGCTGGTAATAGTAATCTAGTGGATTCCAGATATAGCAGTTTCAATAGTCCACTGTTTTAATGCTTCATAAGTAAAGGGGGGAAAAAAGGATGAGACTTCTGAAAATCCGGTAGTTCCTCTGTAACTTCGTGGTTGTGGAGCTCCATAGATTTCCAATTAATCACTTTTGGAGTTATCCTTTTGATTTTGTAAAACTAGGATAACATGCAGACTGCTTGGTCCAATGTTCCAAAAATTTACAGGCTTGAGAGAAAACAGCCTAATTTAAACAAAAACCTTCATATTCACACTGAATTCAGTGGGAATATGTGATCACACTTGAGAAATGGCCTTAATCTTTCCCTGTACCTATTTTTCATCTCTAAAATTGGGATTAGCAACCTATCCCCAACTCACTACAGGCCTTCTATAGAGTAGATCATTTGAATGTAGTAACACACCATCACATCCTGCTCTCTTCACATGTCAGCGTCCCCACAGAGTCTCCAGTGTGAAATTAGATCTAAGGCGACTCAAAGAAAAGGAGAATGAGGCAGCAATTGTGTGCATGCAGACAAGTAAACCTGCCCTTGGATGCTAGAGTGAAGACAGTCTTATCTGGGATGGAGCAGTGTAGGTTCTTACAATAGACTCCTTTTATAAAGATTAGGGAATGGAAAATTGCTACAGAGTGGGAAGTGTTTGATGGTCAGTGACTGTCATGGTAACTTGAACTCAGTGATTGCCAGAGTTCATAAAAAGACAGATTAGATATACCTTGTGCATATACCTAGAATTAAATACCTGTATAAAGGTATTTAACACTGTTTGGTGTCCTAGGTTACAATGTAAGATGTAACCAAAAGTATGTATTCTATTATAAGTTTCACAAGCTGTTAGAGCAGGTGGGGCAATGTTCATTATTTTCTACCACGACTCATCCCTGATAACTCCCTGCGGGAGCTAGCTCTGTTTAACGGGGAATCAAGGACACATGGCATGGCTCATAGAATTACATCAGACCACTGTGAGATGCTCCGCCCAGGGGGGAGGAGCCAAGCATTCCCACCTGGATATAAGCTGGGGCTTGGAACAGCAGAAGGAGCCGTTACCTACTGGATTTCCCAGAGGGCAAGAGCTACCACTGGACTTTCAGGTGAAGACTAGACCCTTCTACAGGATTACTGCTTCAACAGAACCACTTCATCTGGACTGCTACCACCACCCTGACTAACAGGGTGTCAGGTTGTATCCTGACTCTGTCAGTGTTCTTGTACTATTGCATTTATTTTAATTTTCCTATTAAATTATAATTCTGACTTGTGATCTCCCACTGGTTTGTTTTCAAACTAGTACAGTTTGGTTAAGCCATCAAACATCAGTCAAAAAGAATATTTTGTCATCTTGCTTTTATTCCATACTCTTTGCATTAAAGGTTTCTGGAGTTGTTCTTTTTATGTCCTTTTCGTTGTAGTGAATGTCCTTTCACTGTAGTACACTCTGACTTAAAACTTTATTCAAAAGTAGAAGCATAAGAATCATCGCTAACTTATCTGTATCAGATCACACATTTCCTGTGCATTATCAGATTATTCACCAGCTCAGCAAATAAGTACTAAGAGTGTTGTACCTCCTTGATTTCATAGTCAGCTTGCAACTACCAGACCCTGTTAGACAGAGGATATTACAGTTAGTAATGTGTCACATCTCTAAGCCCACAGCTTCCCATACAGTACATGAGCATGCTCAGTAAATGATAGCAAACACTGCTATGGATGACTCCATCATCTGAAAGTGCTTGCATCTAAACGAATTTTAGGTAAGTATTTCCCATTTTAAAATGGCTTTTTTTAATGTGAGCACTTTTACTGTTAACTTGCTTTCCAGTCATACAGATCTTTCACTAGAAGTTGCCAAACTGTGATAACTTTAGGAATCATAAATCAAGGACAAAGGGAGAACCTACTCTGAAAATAAAACCATGAGTTCTAAGGATATTTCTGTTTTGAATCTCAAATCTAACAAAATGCTCTACTGCAACTAGGCTAAAGTTCTTATCATCTGTATTCACAAATTCCAACCACATACAGTGCAAATTAACTGAGATTTAAACTTCGGAACCAGCTATCTGTACTACAGAATTAATCTCTTATGAATTTCACGTGATTCCCCCATCCAAACCTGGCCCAAACTATCATAATGTATTTTATTACCACCGTGCATTCCACGTGTTGGTTTGAGTTAGGGCAGTGGGGGAGAGTCTGCTTTTTACAGGAATCCTTATTAAAAGCTGGACAGTGTTACATGCAATTGATTGTCCCACATGGGTTCAGTCTAGTCTTGTAGTAAATATATGCTGTGTTCAGGCAACTTAAAAGGTTGCACAGAGGATATGGATATATTTCTTTAAGGAAAAAGTTCGCTGCTTGTATCCTGAAAGAAAGAGAGTTCATAGCCTTTGAAATCAAAACCAGAAAGTTAATGAGGAAAGTATTAATCTTCTTACAGAAATTTATAACTCCCTTTTAAATCAAGTAATGAATTCACTTTAAATAATGTCCTCTGAGTTCTTCTCTGACTCTTGAAATTCCAAGTTTGCATGCTAACAGTGGCAAGGATTTCCAAATGTAAGAGATACAATCAGGCTCGATCCTGCTGAAGCAGATTTCTGGCTTTTCCAGTTGGATGAAAAGAGTAGAAAAATGTTAATTAGTAAAGTCAAGGTATTTGTTTGAGCTGTTATAGACATGATACCAATGCCTTTAATTCCTTCTATTGAAGTGAAAAAAATTTCACACAGTCTGTTTTCAAGGACTTATGGTGTTCCTTGGGCACTTTTTACCCAGAAAAATCAAATAACTTAGCCATCCTCTCTACCACCAGCAAACTTCTGGCTGCCTTATTTTATGATTTTTAGGGAAAGAAATAGTGAGATTAATTCTTTTTTTAGTTATTTTAGGTTGACTGAGGAATCTACCCATTGAATGCTATAAATAAAAACGCTGACGTAAGGAAAAAATGAGATGCATATTTTTCTCTCCCCAAATTGTATGTAGATACATACATATTTGTATATTAAAGTCAGATATTTATGGGTTCAGCTCTAGGAGGTTCACTGTTCTGTACTACTGATCATTTCAATACAATTTATTGTATGTTTTCTCTGGCTTTTCTTTAAGGATCATTTTAAGGACCACCATAAGTGGTTTGAGAAGATGAAAACATTGGTAATACAGGAGGTGGAATATACAGGTGATTAAGTAGCACAGAAAGAGTGCTAATTTCATCCCTGACTATCCCTCTGATATATTAAGAGTGCATTTGACACCACATAGCTAAGGATCAAGGAGATGTGATGAATTTGCTACTGACTTGATTCATATTTTTAAAAATACCCATAGAGCTGAGTGTCAGTGCTTTTGTTAATGCCACAATTTCAATATTGCATTTCCAGTCATAAAGCTGACGTGTTTAAAAAAAAACCCCAAAATATTTTATCAAATTCCTGGCTAATGTATCACACTGAAAGCAAATCAATCTCTCACGTCATTCCTTTGATATCAGCTTCTGTGTTGTACAGGGAAAAAATCTCTTAAAAGGCCTTGTCTACTATTTGCTAAAAATTTTCTCATTTCCATATATTTCAAGATTCTGTCTACATGTAAATATTTTTCAATATTTGTCAATATTTTTCAATTGGTTACTTACAATAATAACAGTGAGACTGCTATACTATACCTGGAATAGTATACAAGTAAACAAGTTGTCAATTACTTGTTTTATCTTTAGTAGTGGACAGTATTTCTTCTCCAAAATCATGCAATTTCACACTGTGATGAGAAACAGTCTCTCTTTCTGAGGAAAGAAAATGAGCTAGTCCAGAAACTTCATAAATGTTGTAATAATGCCACTGTATTATAAATCTTCTGAAGGGTGCCATTGTAAAAATTTGATTGCAACACTGCATGTTCACTGCTGACTGAGCCTAGATAGGTAGTCTGACTTTAAATTCATAGATGTTGTGCCATGTGTTGGTATTGACAAGGAATAGTCAAGAGATAAGAAAGAGCCCCTTATTAAAAAGGAATATCACAAAAATAACCCTGTATATGCTCAAGACACTTAAATAAAGTGGTGAGTACAGTATTGTCTTCTTCTAAGCTGTAGAAGTTTAACTAGACATGTGTTCAGATTTCAATGAAGCTGTTGAACTAAGGACTCCATGTCTGCAAAAATTGTTCACATCAGATAGCATGGAAGTGTGAAAGCTACAAAATTATTCAAATACTCTTATTCCCTCCACTTTTGGATGCATTTTCCAGTGTTTCTTTGAGACAAACTGGGAGCAATCTCTAAACATAGTATGTTCTTCCATAGTTCTCCAGCACTACTGTAGAAAATGCATGGAAGGCTGCAGATATCAAAAGTAAAACCATCCATTAGCTATTTATAGACAAGTTTTACCACTGAAGTACCATAATTGCATAGTATAAAGAATAATGACAGATGGCAAATAGAAAGGCAGGGGTATCTTCTCACAACCACTGAGGGAAGGATGCAAGCCTCAGAATCACACAGGTATTTATTAATTACAACACAACTGCATTAAAGGACAATTAAGTCGAGTAAAGCAAGGAAAAGTGCTAGAGTAAAGTGGCGTGTGCACTGTTAATTTATCCATATTGGGTTTACATGGCATGGTTTTGGTTCTGGGGAGGTGAAAAGGGTGGCTTCTTTGTATAGATGCCAGAAGCTTTCCGCATATCCTATAGAGCCAGTGCCAGATGGCTCCAAGACGAACTCACTGCTGGACTGATTGTGCCCATCATCACCAGAAGTGGTGACTCTGGGATAATGTATTTATGGGGAAAAAAGTTATGGCATAGTAGCAATTGGAGCCAGTTTAGAGGAGAGTGAGAAACAGTCCTACATATACTAAGTCAGGGGAGAAGGACAGGCAGGAGGTACTCCAGGTGCCAGAGCAGAGATTCCCCTGAAACCCTTGGTGAAGAGCATGGTGTGGTAGGCTGCATCCCTGTGATGCCTGAAGGTGGCCACCTAAAAACCAGAGACTAGACAGGAATAAGGGAATAAATGTACGTATTTATTTGATGGTCCTTCAAAGGTACACCCTGCGCAGACCAAAGGCTACACCCAAGATCGACCCCGAGTCACGAGTTCTTCAC
>VWZT01015781.1:3858-22778 GCA_013397055.1 Pachycephala philippinensis
TGGGATCCCGCCCCCGTGTCCCCGCTCAGTGGGATCCCGCCCCCGTGTCCCCGCTCAGTGGGATCCCACCCCCGTGTCCCCGCTCCATGGGATCCCGCCCCCGTGTCCCCGCTCCCTGAGCTCCATGGCTGCCCCCCGCAGGTCTCCTGGCGGAGAAGGACAGCAGTTACTGCATCTGCAGGACGCCCTGTAACCTCACCAGGTACAACAAGGAGCTCTCCATGGTCAAGATCCCCAGCAAGACCTCGGCCAAGTACCTGGAGAAGAAGTTCAACAAGTCGGAAAAATACATCTCGTGAGTGGGGGAGGACCCGAATTCCTTTGGATTTTTGGGGGGAAATGTCTGGAAAACGCCCGGTCCTGGCTGGTCCATCCCCAGCACAGGGATGTCCTCCAGGGAAGAGCGGAGTGAACACCTGGAAGAGATGAGGTTGTTTCCTTCTCAGTAGAACAACCTGAGTTCCTTCCCAAGGATTGTCCTCATGGGAATCCTCCATTCCCACCAAAACAAGTGCAGAAATTCCCAGATTTGCTGGTCCTGTTGGAGATTTGTGTCTCTGGACTGAGGTCCTCAGGCAGCCATGGCCTTGGAGCTCTCCCAGCCCTGGGCATGTGATTGCTGTGTGTGGGAAGGGAGAGCTGCTCCAAATCCTTTGGATTCTGCTTCATGGAATCACGGAATCCTGGAATGGTTTGGGTGGGAAGGGACCTTAAAGCCCACCCAGTGCCACGCCTGCCATGGCAGGGACACCTCCCACTGTCCCAGGCTGCTCCCAGCCCCGTCCAGCCTGGCCTTGGGCACTGCCAGGGATCCAGGGGCAGCCACAGCTGCTCTGGGCACCCTGTGCCAGGGCCTGCCCACCCTCACAGCCAGGAATTACCATCCAGGAAAAGAATTCCCAGCAAAGGGAGATCCAAGATCCTGAGGAATCCTGGGGAAACCTTTTCCAGCTGCTCCAAAGGCTCCCAGAGCCCTCAGGGTGCTCTGAGCTCCTGCTCGGCACCAGCTCCGAGTTCTGTGGGTTCTGAGGATCCCAGGGAGAGGAACAATCCAGACAAAGAGGGGAATAAAGCCCCAAAATCCCGTTTTTCCCTTATCCCAAAGGACTGAGCCCCCAGTGGGTCCTGGGCTGATGCTTTTCCCATTCCCACAGAGAGAACATTCTCGTGCTGGACATTTTTTTTGAAGCACTCAACTACGAGACCATTGAGCAGAAGAAAGCCTACGAAGTGGCAGGCTTACTTGGTAAGGGGGGACTGGGACCAGTCTGGGGTCTCTGCTGGTCTGGGAGGGGACCACAGCCTTGAAACGCCCAGCAAGGCCCCATCTGTACTTCCCTCACCCCACCACGGCATCCCAGGAATTTCCCCATGGATACTCTGTGTGTTCATGGAAGGTTCTGGAGCTGCTCCGTCCCTGCCTGCTCCCAGCACCCCATTTTTGGGGGATTCTGCTCCCTGTGGTGCCCCCTGGGCAGGCTGTGGGGGAGGACATCCCAAAACCATCTCCCATCACCTCTTCCCTGCTCCAAATCTGTCCTTTGCAACCGGGCCTGAGCTCTTGGTGCTTCATGGAGGAGCTGGAGGAGACCCAGGGAAGGTTCTGCTCCATCCCTGCCTGCTCCCATTTTTTGGAGATTTTGGGGCTGGGTGGGTGCTGGGTGCCCTCTGTGGTGCCCCCTGGGCAGTGTGTGGAGGACATCCCAAAATCATGTCCCCATCACCTCTTCCCTGCTCCCAGCTCCCCCAGTTTTTGGGGATTTTGGGTCTGGGTGGGTGCTGGGTGCTCTCTGTGGTGCAGGGTGTGGGGGACATCCCAAAACCATCTCCCATCACCTCTTCCCTGCTCCACATCCGCCTTTTCCAGCCAGGCCTGAGCTCTTGGCCTTTGGGTGCCTCGTGGAGGAGCCGCAGGATGCCCTGAGCTGCTCAGCCCCGAGGCAGGCCCAGCTTTGGGGTCCCAGCTGCAGATTTGGGGTTGGCCCCCCTGGGTTTGGGGTGGGGGTGAGCCCCCCCAGCCCTGCAGCTTCCCTGAGCCCCCCAAATCCCTGGATCCCTCTGGAATGCTGGGAGTGCTCAGCACTGTGGGAAGCTGCAGCTGGGTGACCCCTGGGGCTGGACACCCAGGGTGGGGACTCTGAGGTGTCCCCATGTCCCCCCCCATGGGTGGCCCTGCCAAACACCCCCTCAGGGGCCCTTCTGCACCTCCTGGGGCTTTTCCAGGAATTCCAGGGAGGAAGAGGAGGCTGCTGGAGCCTCTCTGACCCAAACCCCACTTGTCCCTCGTAGCACCCAAGGCTCTGGAGCTTCGGGAAGAGCCTCATCCCAGAATCTTTTTCCCAGGCTCAAAGCCTGCAGGTGATTCCCCGTGGTGTAAATCCAGAACATCCCCTGGGATCATTCCAGGTTCTCACTTTGCTCCCAAACTTTTTCCCTTTCCTCTCTCCATGTCTCACAGACACCCCTGGCAAAGGCCCCTTCCCCACCCCCATGGGTGCCTTTGCTCTGCGGGTCAATCCAGGGCTGTTTTCCAGCAAAATCCATGGGATTTGCCCTCCCTGAGCACCACATCCCAGCCACCTTGCCAGCAGATTCCTGGGAATCTCCTCTCCTCAGGTTCCTCCTCCACCCTGGGACACTCAAGCAGAAGCCAGGAGATGCTTCCCAAAAACCCCAGGGCCTCTCCCTTCCCACATATCACAGACTGGGGTTTTTCCTTGGCTCCAGGGACATTCCTTCTTCCCAGCACCTTCTCCAGACTGGGAACTGGGATTCCTGGGATGAGCCTGGAGCACTCTGGGCTCGGAAGCAGCAAAACCATTTCGGTGGCCGAGCCCATTCCCAGGATGCCGCCGGTGCCGGTGGAGACGCTGCGGTTCCGGGGGGAATTGTTCCCAGATTTTTGGGATGGCAGCTCCCGGGGCAGGGGCTGGGAGCGCTGACGGCGCTGTGCCCGCAGGTGACATCGGTGGCCAGATGGGGCTCTTCATCGGGGCCAGCATCCTCACCATCCTCGAGCTCTTCGATTACCTGTACGAGGTAAGGCCTGCGCCTCGGCCCGGGATTTCCTGTCCTGGGATTTCCTGCTCCCGGAGCCACTTATCCCAGGATTTCCCACTCCTAGAGCCCCTCATCCTGGAATTTCCCTCTCCTGGAGCCCCTCATCCTGGGATTTCCCATTCCTGCAGCCCCTCATCCCAGGATTTCCCCTCCTGGAGCCCCTCATCCCAGGATTTCCAGCTCCTGGAGCCCCTCAAACTGGGATTTCCCACTCCTGGTACCTCTCATCCCTGGATTTGCCCCTCATCCCATCCAGCTCCCCACATCTCATCCCTGGATTTGCCTTCCCTGCCCCTCATCCCCAGATTTCCCACTCCTGCTGCCCCAATCCCTGGATTTTCTGTTCCCTGGCAATCCCAGAGCCCCCCCAGATCCCATATTTCCAACCTGCCCATCCAGCTCCCCACAGCCCCATCCCAGGATGGGAACAGGGAGCTTTATTCCCATGGGATGGGAGGGTTGTCCGTGGCTGCTGATTGATGTGTCCCAATCCAGGGAAGGGTCACATCCCACAGTCCCAGCTCAGAACTTGCTTCAAATCCTCTCATTTTCATTTTTTAGGGATTCTGACCTCATATTTTTATATTTTCAGAAAATTCCCCCCATCCCAATCCCTCTGGGGCAGCTCCAGCATTGGTGCCATCAATCAGGAATAAAAAATATGGAAAAATTCCAGGCCTAAAGCTCAGAGAGCAACAAAAGCTGAGCCTGAGTTTAGAGCTTGGCCTGGATACCCAAATATTTCATTAAATTCGCCTTTTCCTGGATTTCTTGGGGATTTTCCTAAGTAGGCCATAAAAAACCTCACAAATTTGGGATTTTCCTCGGTTTTCCTCCTTGCTTTGACATCTGCTAAAAAATCTGTCAAATGTGGGGCGTTTTGCTGTTATTTTTATTTTTTTCTTCTTATTTAGGCTTAAAATTCATTTTGTCCCCTCAGAGAAGCTCGCTGGGGATGCCCCAGCAGGGGAATCTTCACATTCCCAGACCCCTGACCCCCACCAGCCAGGAAAAAGGAGTAAAATACCTTAAAACTTCCAAAAAATCCACACAGTTTTTCCCCTCTGCTCGGGGTTTCACAAAGTGGGGGTCAGCACCTCTGAAATTTGAGTTTTCAGCCAAAATATTTGGAGATTTTGGGAACGACAGCAGCCAGATCAAATTTTTATTCACAGATTGGCCAAATTTGGGGGAAATATTGACCCCAAAGAGGCTTTTTTGGGATCTTCCGCTGACCTCCATCCTCCTCGTGGTCCCAAATTCCCACCACACTTCCCTGCATCAGCCAGGATCCACATTCCGTAGGAACTGACCCAATTTTTTGGGATTTCAGGATTTCAGCTTTCTTTTGTTGGTTTTATTTCTCTTTTCTCCCAGTGGAAGTTTTCCAGTAAAACACTTCCCAAGTTTTCTGGGATTTCACTGGAAGCCAAATCCTGCAGCAGCAGGAAAATGAGGGGGCTGGGAAGGGAAATGGAGCTCACGGAGCTGGGAGCTCTCCCTGAACCCCAAAAGTGTCCCAAAAATTGAGGTTTTGTGGGTTTTATTCCTCATAAGAGAAACCTGGAATGATTTGGATGGAAAGGATGGAAAGGGATGAGCCAGTGCCACCCCTGCCATGGGCAGGGACACCTCCCACTGTCCCAGGCTGCTCCCAGCCCCGTCCAGCCTGGCCTTGGGCACTGCCAGGGATCCAGGGCCAGCCACAGCTGCTCTGGGCACCCTGTGCCAGGGCCTCCCCACCCTCACAGCCAGGAATTCCTTCCCAATATCCCATCCATCCCTGCCCTCTGGCAGTGGGAAGCCATTCCCTGTGTCCTGTCCCTCCATCCCTTGTCCCCAGTCCCTCTCCAGCTCTCCTGGAGCCCCTTTAGGCCCTGCAAGGGGCTCTGAGCTCTCCCAGACCTTTCCCTTCTCCAGGTGAACATTCCGAGCTCTCCCAGCCTTTCCATGGCTCAGCCCTTGGAGCATCCTCCTCCTCCCAACCCTTTGGAATGCACCCCCAAACCCAGCACATCCCCGTGCTCCCTGTCCCACTGCAGCCTCTTCCCACCTTAACCCCGACTCCCTCCTTTTGCAGCTGATCAAGGAAAAGTTGTTGGACCTTCTTGGAAAAGAGGAAGAGGACGGGAGCCATGACGAGAACGTGGTGAGGGGAGAAAGGGGAATTCCCTGGGGATGCTGGAGCTCTTCCCAAGGCTCTGGAGCTTCGGGAAGAGCCTCATCCCAGAATCTTTTCCCAGAAAAAGATTGTCAGGATCCCGTTATTAAAATACAATAAAATTATATATTAAAATTCGGTCCCTGCCCGAATTAAGGTGCAAACAAGCCCAAATGCCAGTGACAATAATGTGGGGTTTATTGGATAGGAAATACGAGAGAGAGAGGGAAAAGAGAGAAAAAGCAAGGGAAAGAAATAGAAAAGAGGTGGCGGGGGGGGACAGAAGGAGACAGGCACAGAATAAGGAAAACATCCCCATCCATGGATCCCAAGGATGCTCCGTTATCCTCTCCAGCTGCTCTTGGCAGTGAAGGCCCCCCCAAAGCACAGAATCCGAAGGGTTGATGTAGCTCAGGCCAGGTGGGGAATCCCAGGCACCTCCCTGGGAGAGAGTTTGCCCTTGTCTCCTACAACAGACCCCGGGTCTGTGGCATCACTGCAGCCCTGTGGTGCAAGGCCTCGGGAGTGACTCTGGGGGGTCTGTGATGGATTCTGAGACTCTGGGGGGTCTGTGATGGATTCTGACACCCCCTCAGCTGCCTCTCACGGGAATGTCCCGTGGATGTGCCCTGTGGGGCTGGGGGTTCCCCAGCTGGGCTGGTTTGTGTCAGGGAGGATGGGGTTCAGTGCCTCTGGGCAGAGCCCCAAACGCAGCAGAGACTCTGCCCTGGCCAGGTTTGGGCTGGGGGAGAGCAGAGCCCACGGAGGCCAGGCTTGGACAGCCTCACCCCAAAACCAGGCGGCGAAGGGCCAGCAGGGAGAGCAGCACCCCAGGGCATGGGGAGGGCAGGGAGAGGCCACGGCTGGGGCTCATTTCCCCATATCCAAAGGGAATGGCCTGGCCCAGCTGCTCCCTGAGGGAACGGCCTGGCCCAGCTGCTCCCAAATGGAATGGCCTGGCCCAAGGGAATGGCCTGGCCCAGCTGCTCCCAAGGGAATGGCCTGGCCCAGCTGCTCCCACAGGGAATGGCCTGGCCCAGCTGCTCCCACAGGGAATGGCCTGGCCCAGCTGCTCCAGCAGCTCCGGAGCAGCCTCAAGCCCCTGCTCACCCCCTCGAGTCCTGCAGCTGCTGGGGATGAGCAGGGGCTGAGCTCTGCCCCTTCCATCCCTGCTGTGCCACGGAGCTCTCCAGGGATGGAACAACACATTCCCAAAACCTGGCTCACCAGGGATGCAGTAACCCATTCCCAAAATCCTGCTCATGGCTGCACTCACAGCCTGGGGACCCGCCTGGTTTTGGGGTGAGGCTGTGCAAGCCTGGCCTCTGTGGGCTCTGCTCTCCCCACCCCAAACCCAGCCAGGGCAGTCTCTGCTGCGTTTGGGGTGCTGGTGGATGCATTCCTCTCCCTTGGCCTTGTTTGAGGGAACACAAGCCCTATGAAGAACCGCTGAGGGAGCTGGGTTTGTTTAGCCTGGAAAAAAGGAGGCTCAGGGGAGACCTCATCACTCTCTGCAACTCCCTGAGAGGTGGCTGTAGCCAGGGGGGTCGGGCTCTTCTCCCAGGGAACAGCGACAGAATGAGGGGACCCAGCCTTGAGCTGTGCCAGGGGAAGTTTAAGTTGGATATGAGGAAAAAATCCTTCACTGGAAGAGTGATTGGGCACTGGAATCTTCTGCCCAGGGAGCGGGGAAGTCACCATCCCTGGAGGGGTTTAACAAAGCCTGGACGTGGCACTCAGTGCCATGATTTGTTTGATGAGGAAGTGTTGGGTTGGACTTGATGATCTCAAAGGTCTTTTCCACCCTGGTTCATTCTGTGACTCTGTGATTGAAGGATGGGTTTCCCTTATCCAATCCCAGCGCTTTGACTTCCAGCCCAAAGTCCTCCAAGGAGGTTTCTGTGGTTGCAGCTCCTTTATCCAGATTTTGTTCTAATGAGCCAAACTTCACATCAGTGTTTGAGGCACGAACCGTTTCGGTCTCTGATGAGGTGGGAGGGCCAGGGAGCATCCAGCGGCTCTGGGATAACGCATCCCGCGGTTTTCCATCGGCAGAGCACCTGTGATCCAGTGCCAAACCACTCGGAGAGCCTGAGCCACACTGTGACCGTGCCCCTGCAGGCCCCGCTGGGGACGCTGGAGGAAATCGCCTGCTGACCCCTCCCCACCACAGTGCCCATCCCGAGGAAGGAAAACTGCACAGGGAAAACAGGGACCCAGCTCAGGTTTGCACCGGGGGAAAAAAAAGATGGAAAAAAAAATAAAATAAAATACTGGGGAAAAATACTGGAAAAAAAAATACTGGGAAAAANAAAATAATATAAAATAATATAAAAATTTAAATTCTAAATATACTCTGCCCAAAGTGAGAGGCGCCTTGGACCTGACTCCTGTTGTCCTTTCCTCCCGGGGGGGTTTGGCTCCAATTTGGGAAGCAGCTCCTGGGCTGGGAGAGCTGGGAATGTTCTCCTGGAAAAGGGAAGGTCAAGAGAAACCTCAGAGCCCCTTCCAGGGCCTAGAGGGGCTCCAGGAGAGCTGGGGAGGGACTTGGACAAGGGATGGAGGGACAGGGCACTTTTTGGGATTGTCCAAGCCCTGAGCAGCAGCAGCAGCAGCAAATCCCAAAGGAAGCATCGCAAACATCCCGAGCGCTGCAGGCCAGGGCTTTTCCTGGCCCAGGGATTCCCCAGCTGCCTCTCTCAGCTCTGTTCCTCTTTGCAGTCCCTGGGTTTCAGTGCCAGAAGGAGCCTCCCAGAATTCTCCATCCCCACCGCCGTAGGCTGAGAGTTTTAGAGTAAAAGAGACCCCAAAGTCACCGCTCTCGGATTCTTCTCCCGGCCGCGGCCTCCGGGTGGGGTTGGGATGAATCCTGAGCTCAGCCCAAGGTGAGCATCCCTGGAGAGGAGCCAAGGGGCTCCCTATGGATCATCCCAGTCCTGCTGCTCCTCCTGCAGTGCCTGGAGAGTCTGGGAGCGGCGCTGCCCAAGGGGGTGGGGTTGGGTTCAGTTCTTTTTTAATTTTTGGGGAGAATTTTTGGAATTTCCTTCTTCTTCCGTCCATGGATTCTGTGCTTTCTCCTCGTTCTCCTGACTGACATTAAAGCTGGTCTTGTGGAAATGGCCAGGCTGTGTCATTCCTGCCTTGCCCTCATCCTGAGTGGGAGGGCATGTCCCAGGAAAAGCCCATCCCAGGAGCTTCCCAGGGCTCTCCCTCACCCCTTATCGCTCCTTTTCCTCCCCACCACGTCCTCACACAGCTCCGGGTGGGGTGGGAGTGGTGCCATGGCTGTGCTCAGCTGCATCCCTGTCTTCTCCAGGATGGGGGATCTCCAGGACGTGCCAGGATCTGCGGGATGTGCCTGGATCTCCGGGATGTGCTGGGATCCCTGGGATCTCTTTGCTGACAGAGGTGTTGGAAACCTCTTCAGGAAGTTTTGGGATTGTTCAGCTGGGAGAGGAAAAGGTTTGGGGTGACCTCATTGAGGCCTGAAAGGAGCCTGGAAAAAACATGGAGAGGGACTTGGGACAAGGGATGGAGGGACAGGACACAGGGAATGGCTTCCCACTGCCAGAGGGCAGGGATGGATGGGATTTTGGGAAGGAATTCCTGGCTGTGAGGGTGGGGAGGCCCTGGCACAGGGTGCCCAGAGCAGCTGTGGCTGCCCCTGGATCCCTGGCAGTGCCCAAGGCCAGGCTGGATGGGGCTGGGAGCAGCCTGGGGCAGTGGAGGATTCCCTTTCTGAGGAGGAATTTCTGAAGTGCAGCTGCGTTTTCAGGGAATGGGAGGGCTCAGCTTGGCATGGAGAGGGCTGCAGCCCAGCCCAGGGCAGAGCACATTCCCGGGATTTATGGCCCAGCCCCACATCCCTGAGAAGCTCCCACAGCTGTGTTCCCACAGGGACTGGGAAAACACCAGGAAATACTCCTGGGGTCACCTCCACTCACTCAAGGTCACCCAAGCTCCTCTCCCTGTTCCTCCTTCATTCCCAGCATTCAGGAGGCTCCTGTGTCCCATGGGATGCTCCAAGGACCAGCACTTCATCATTCCTGGGAATCACTGACTGTGAAGGACATTCCATGGTCCATTCTCCCTGCTCCTCCCCCCAAGCCTGCAGCAAGGACAGCAATTAGAGACAATTAACGGGAATTCTTAGCAGGAAAATTGTCCTTGGTTTGTGTCAGTTTGGGCGGGAAGAGCCCAACCCCATCCCAATGGGAATTCATGCGATGGTTCCTCTCCCACGCCTGGGTAGTTTCTGAAGGTTTTGTTGCCTTCTCCACTCCAAGAGCTCAATGATGATGCATTAGCTCAGGGAATTCCTGGGAGCTGCAGCTCAGGGAGTTTCAGAGGACCTGCAACTCCTGGAATTCCTGGGAGTTGCAACTCCTGGAATTCCCGGGAGCTGCAGTCGCTGTGTCCTTGGCTGTGTCTGAGCACATCCCTACTAACGTGTTCCATGTCTGACTCCAGTTTAAGGTCTCGGAAGCTTTCCCTCCCCTCCTCCCTGTGTTTTCCAACCTCTCCATTGTTATTCCAGGCAGGAATATTCCCCAGCCTCCTTAAAGGAATCATCTGCACACTCTGCAGGGTTCCTGCTCTTCCTGAGCTCGGAGCACAGCCAGGGCCATGGATCCAGAGAATCCAGGGTTTCATCTGGGAAAACTGTGGAGCAGGGCTGGACTAGGGAGATCAGGCTGATCCCAGCTGTATTCCTGGGATCAGAGCATTGGAATCCTCAGTGACATCCCTGGGATTTCTGTGGAGCTCCGGGGTGCAGGTGGGGTGAGACCCTTCCCAGGTCACTGACTTGGGCAATTCCTGCTCCCGACTTCACATTTTTCCCTCTCTCAGCCTCTCCACCCCCTCCCAGAATTCCTTTTTCCTTAAATTTGTGTCCCTCCTGCAGCCTGGCCAGGATTTGGGGCTCCCCAGGCTCCCTCTGTGCCTGCACCAAACCCACTGCCCTTCCCATCACTTCAGTAATTCCTTCATCTCTCACTCCGGGATTCCCGAGGCCCTGGCGCTGCTCCTGGCACGGCTGTGCCTGACCAGCTGGAGCCACTGGAATCTGGGATCGCTCCAGGGCAGCTCCAGGGGCTGCTCCAGGCTCTGGGTCCTGCTCAGGGGCACCCAAACACGGCCCTGCAGGGGGACAGGCAGCTCCCACATTCCTGAGCCATCCAGGCAGATCCCACATTCCTGAGCCATCCAGGCTGATCCCACATTTCTGTTCCATCCAGGCTGATCCCACATTCCGGTGCCATCCAGGCTGCTCCTGCCCCATTCCTCCACCATCCAAGATGCTCCAGCCAGGCTGATCCCCCATTTCTGTGCATTCCAGGCTGCTCCTGTCCCATTCACATCCCATCCAGGCTGCTCCCACATTTCCCCACTCCAGACACCCCCAGCACTGTTCCATTGGATCGTGGAGCTGTTCCCAAGCGAAGGGCAGGGCTGGCTCCCTGCAGGGATGGGATGTTGGCTCCACAGCAGCTCCCAGCTGGAAGTGCAGCAGCTCCTGGCTTTTCCTCCATGTTCTTCACCCTCCCTTTTCCCCAGCCTGGCTGAAATTCCCCCCGGTCCCCTCCAGGATCCACATCCTTCCTTGGACACTCCCGGTGCGGGTGGGAGGGACTCGGCAAAATCAGGAAAACCTGGGGCAGAGCAGGGAAGTTTGCAGAGCACAAATCCCGTTTTTTCCACCGATCTCCTCCAGGAAAATGGGACAGGAGAGAAGCAAAGCAGAGCAGGATCAGGTGGGGAGATCCCACCTTTGGCTCTTCTTGGAAATATCCCAATGGTTTTTCCCAAGTCCGGGGCTGGGACTGCTCGGGTGCAGGTTTGTCCTGGTTCCCTACATTCCATGGAGGACATTGGTCATCCAGAGGCTCCCTGGGCGGATTTTGTTCATTGGGGTCATTATTGGCTGTAATTCCTGAATTCCCAGCTGGGAATTTCACCTCCAACCCCAAACCATTGCTCCCGGAGCAGGAGCACTGTAGGCTTTTCCATGAGCAGGATCTGCAGGAATAACCCTGGCAAGGTTTGGGGCTGGCACAGGAATGTCCAGGAGAAGGGAAGCACCATCGGGAAAATCCCAGCAAGCTGATCCCAAAATAAACGTGGGATGAAGGACTCTGGAGAACACTCCAGGGAACACTGCAGGGCATTGCTCTGCTCTTGCCTCCCTCTGGGCTGATGCTGTGGATCCCACCTCTCCCAAATCCCCAAATCCCCAGGAACAGCTCCAAGCCCCTCCAGGGCACTGGGATTTCAGGCACCGTTGGATTTTCCCAGTTAAACCCACAGCTGAGATTGTGGGAGGCTGCTTTAATTTGGATAACCCAGAAGTGCAATTCCAACAGAAATTATTTTCACTGGACCAGCCTGAATTTGCTTTTCCATCACCTTTCCCATCCCCCTCGTTGGCAAGGAGCTTCCCAAGCCCCCGGAGCCTTTTTCCATCAGGATTTCTCAGAATAAGGGATGGGAGTACTGGAATTTGTCACCTTGGAGCTCATTCATAAATTCCCACGCAAACCCCAACCTCGGGAACACCGGGAGTGCCCAATTCCCATTCCCATTCCCATGGCAGTGACAGGAGTGTGGCAGCACCCTGGGGAGTCTTGGCTGGACAGAGCTGAGCCAGGAGCCCTTGGAGCAGGAAAAAATCCCTAAAAATCAAAGTCCAGGAGCAGCCGCAGGCCAGGGTTGGAGGCAGAAACCAGGAATGGTGGGAACAGGATTTGGGAGAAGGGCACAGCCTTGGGAACACCTTCAGCCACCTCCCACAGGGATTTCTCCAGCTGCAGCCGTGGAAAACCATTCCCTGTCACCATCCAGCAGCAGCCTGGGGAGGCAGGAGCTGCTCCAGCAGCTGGGAGGATCCAGGGGGACGCATCCCTGTAAATTCCCTGTTTGTTGGCTGAGAATGGGATCCGGCTTCTCAATTATGGATGAGAAAAGAAGGGATAATGGATGGATTTACAAGCAGCACTTTGTCATGTGGGGCACCCATGAAAAATTCAGGAGCTCAGGAAGTGCCTTTTTCCCTGCGCTGATTTCCCAGCCCTCCCCTCACAGCCAGGCTGGAAAATGCTCTGCCAGGACCTGGAAAAATCATTCCAAAGGGGCTCCCAGTTTGTAGCTAAACTGTACTTTAAATATTCCAGATTTGTGCCTGGTTCCTTGTGGGAGACAATTCCCACGTGGGGCTGGGAATGGAGCCTGAGAGCTGGGAATTGTGTGCAGGGATCCAGAGGGGAAGGGGACAGGGATCAGACACCGGGAAAGGGGACAGGGATCAGACACTGGGAAGGGGACAGGGATCAAAAACTGGGAAAGGGACAGGGATCAGACACTGGGAAGGGGACAGGGATCTGACAGATGCCAAAGGCTGGAGAGACAGAGAGCCACAAAAGCAGGGACTGGGAAGAGGACTAGGATCCTTTCCCAGTGTTCCAGTCCCCCTTAGGCCTGGGACACTCCAAACACGGAGCGGAACTGTGGGAAGAGCATCCCAGGCTCCTCATTCCTCCCAGCTGGAAGGAGCTTTGAGATCCCTAAACAGGGATCAGCAGCACTTGGGAGCAGAGGAATCTGGCCTGGATCCCCAAAATGTGAGATCTGGGGAATGAATCCCAAGGGAAAATCCCAAAATATCAGGAAATCAGCTCTGTGAAAAGGCGGGAAGGAATCCCAAGGGAAAATCCTGGATCCCCAAAACATGGAGAGCTCAGCCCCTCTACACTCAGGACAAGGATGGCTCCAAGCCCCTCCTGGGGGACAGTGACATCCCAAATCCTGAGCCACATCCAGGCTGGAGCAGCCACGCTGGAGCAGCAAGGCCGGGATTCAGGGACACAGATCCAAGGAAAAGCCCCAAATCCAGCAGGAGCAGCAGTTGGACCCCACCTGGATGTGCCACCCACGGCCCTGTCCCCATCCTGTGGTGGCACCGCGGAGTCGAGCGCAGGAATTTGCCGGATCCCTGGAAAACGAGGCTCCTGATTTGTTTTTAATGGCATTGTTTACTGGCAGGGAAATCTCCCGGAGCCAGAACTTGTCTCTCCTAATAAAAAACATGGAAATAACAACGGGAGCGAGGAGGGAGAACGTTTGGAAGCCATCAGGGTTTGATTTGATTGATCCTGGTAATAAAGCAGGAATTGTTAGGCTGGAACAGAGGTTGTGGATCCCCATCCATAATTTCAGAGGGAATGAGAGCTGTGAACGTGCAAACCCCCCCCCAGACTCCAGGGTGGAAAATTCAGGAAGGGTTGCGGAAAAAACTGGGAAGAGGATTGGGGGCCCCAGTGCTGGATGCTGCAGGATCCCAGTCCCAGTCCCAGTCCCAGTCCCAATCCCAGTCCCAGTCTCAATCCCAGTTAGGAGCTTGTGGAAACAGGATGGGGGAAATGGGAGAGGGACACAGGAAGGGGGAAGAGGGACATGGGGAGGGGGGAGAGGGACGAGGAGAGAGGGAAGGAGGACACAGGGATGGGGAAGAGGAGCCCGGCAGGGAGGAGAGGACTCCAAGGTCTGTCCCTGAGCAGCAGCAGCGGGAACAACGAGGGACAAATGGACTGTGACCCCATTCCCATCCCCCTGAGCTGCCGGAGGGTGGAGGGAGACCCCGGGAAGGAGGGAGAGCCCGGGAAGGAGGGAGGGCCCGGGAAGGAGGGAGGGCCCGGGAAGGAGGGAGGGCTCGTGGGAAGGTGGTGCTGAGATTTATTCTGCTTCTCTTTTGTCTGCTCTGATTTTGTTGGGAATAAATTCCGTTAATATCCCCGAGTTCTGTCTGTTGTGTCCATGATGGGATCGGGGTGGGTTCTTTCCCTCTTTTCCTCTCAGCTCCTGAATCCTTCTTTTTATTCCCTGTCCCTGTCCTGCAGAGGGGACTGAGAGGCTTTGGTGGTGTCCAGCCAAGGTCACCCCAACACCCCCCGAGCCCCCAGGCCAGCCCGGTCACAGCCCCCACCCCTGGGGTGCCGCTTCCCGAGGGTGCTCAGGGCAGGAGGGGGAGGTCAGGAACACAGAGAACCCCATTCCCAAAGATCCCAGAATCCCAGAACCACGGAACTCCAGGATGGTTTGGGTTGGAGGCGACATTTAAAGGGCACCTGGTCCAACCCCACCTCAACGAGGGACAACACAAGGAGGGACAGCTCAGAGATCCTTAAAAATCCATTTTCGGGGTCCCACGTTGGCTCCCCACATCCCAAGGATGCATCCAAGGACACATCCAAGGACACATCCAAGGACTCATTTCAGAGTCTTGCCGGGGCAGCGTGGCCTGGCAGAGCCACCGAAGTCTTGAGGGACCGCAACCACCCAGCTGCTCCGAGGAGGGGACATTCCCAGTGTGTAACTTCCCGAAAAACCTTGGGAAAGTCCAGGTTCCTGAGCAGGCTGCAGTGGGGAGGCGTTTCCAGGGCTCTCCCACGCTTCCTTTTATCCCCTTCCCTCTTGGATTCCAAGGGTTTGGCTGGAATTGTGCCCCTGCCGATTGTTCCCATCACAAACCCGAGCGTTTGATTCCATCAAATGTCTCCCAGAACAGCTGCTTTTCCCTGGATCACTCACTCTGAGCAAAACATTCCCATTTATCTGTGCTCCGGCTTGGAAATGTCCTTCCCTTCCATTTTGCCAACGGATTTGGTCTAAACTGGGAGCTTTGCCCTCATCGCTGTCCCTTCGAGGCCCAGTTTAGCTCCAGTTCCCTTTCCAGGCCCAGTTTGGCACCAATTCCTTGTCCAGGCCCAGTTTAGTTCCAGTTCCCATTCCAGGCCCAGTTTAGCTCCAATTCCCTCTCCAGGCCCAGTTTAGCTCCAATTCCCTGTTCCGTCCTGCTGGAGGATGAAGGATTTTTCCCACACAAACATTCCTCACATCTCTCTGGACACATAAAATGTTTCTCTTCATTCAGGACCAAAGGATGGGTTTGGAGTGGGATAAAAGCAGCTGGTTTTTCCCCCTTCCGTCTTCCCAAAGCCATTCCTCAGGGAGCGGCATCAGGGCCGATTTGGGGACGTTTGGTGAGAGCTCCCATCTCCCTCTCCAGCCCTTCCCCATCCCAATTTTTGAACTGCTTTCCTTTGTTTTCCTTGCATTCAGCCTTTTTGAGGAATCAAAGGATCCTCCCTGCCTTCCAACTTGGGGTTGTGCCTTTGTGCACAAAGTTGATTTTTCCCAAAGAAAAAGGAGCATTTTTTCACACACAACCTCCAGTTTTCCAAGTTTTCCACACTGAAACACCATTCCAGGGGGATCTATCCCAGTAGGAATTTGCTGCCAGCCCCACAGCTCCTGTGGCCTCCAAACCCAACATTATTTTTGTAAAATTTTAATTTTAATCAGATTTCTGAATGCACATAAGAGCAGAAAACTCCTGTTTCTCCCTCAGGCTGGGATGGCCCTGGAGAGGCTGATTTGGGAACACCTGGAATTGTCCCCTCTCACCTCACAGGCCAATGGGAACCTCTGGGGTCATTAACGGGATTGACCCTCCCAGGCCTGATGGGGTTTTAATTAAAGGCTTTTAAAGGTTCACTGGAGCCTTGGAGGATCCGCCTTCGCTCCAGGAAGGATCTGTTGGAGTGG
Source organism: Pachycephala philippinensis (assembly GCA_013397055.1). Lineage (NCBI taxonomy): Eukaryota > Metazoa > Chordata > Aves > Passeriformes > Pachycephala > Pachycephala philippinensis. The sequence continues at coordinate 19,682 of VWZT01015781.1, forward strand.
AAATCCAGGGTGGATTTGGTTTGTGTGCTCCGGGTCAGAGTTCGGGAATCTGGGAGCTGTTCCCAAATCCTCACCTGGAGGCCAGAATGTTCCTTCACCATAAATCCTCCCTTTATCCGTAAAATAAACACATCCAGGAAGTGGAATTGCAGCTCCTGGTGCTCCTCTCCCACTTTTCCATGACCTCCAGGAGCCCAAGCAAAGCTGGAGATCCGGTGGAAAACCAATCCCAGCCTGGCAGAGCTCCCAGCTGCTTGTTTTATTGGGGATTTAACAAATAAATAACAAAAAACCTCATTAAAGAAAAATCCATTTTTCCCATTACTGCTCACTGAGCAAACCAAAATCAGGAAATTGGCAGCTCCCTAGGAATCCATGTGGAAGTAGGGATGGAAACAGGGAATGTTCCTGTGGTGCCTCCACCTGGAATGACCAAACAGCAGCTGGAGCTGGGGGTCGCTGGGCACCTGTGGGTCCCTGGGGTGGCTGTGGATGCTCCCAAGGGAATCACCAGGACAGGGAAAGCCAAGGACCAGCGTGGGGCTTCTGTTTTGTTACTGCAGAGGTTAAAATCCTGGGATGGATTGGGTTAAAATCCTGCAGTGGATTGGGTTAAAATCCTGGGACGGTTCAGGTGGGAAGGACTTTAAATCCCATCCAATCCCGCCCCTGCCATGGCAGGGACACCTCCCACTGTCCCAGGCTGCTCCCAGCCCCGTCCAGCCTGGCCTTGGGCACTGCCAGGGATCCAGGGGCAGCCACAGCTGCTCTGGGAATGCCATCCCAGCCCCTCCCCACCCCCAAATCCCTCCTAAATCCATCCAGCTGTTTCTCACATGGCTGAATCCCAACTTTATCCACCTTCTTTTCCGTGAGCAAAACCATCCCAGAGCTCTCCCGCTATGGAATGGGAATTGTGGAATCCTCTAAAGAGACAAGAAAATTAAAAATTGCAGAAAACCCAACTGGGGCACAAAGGAGAAAATTCCAAAGAGCTCAAACATCGCCTTGGCAGGGGCTGCCGTGTTCATTCCTGGCTCCCAAAAATCATCTTCCTCCTGGAAAACCCAAGGGAATTCTCACCAGGCAATCCAAAGCCTAACTCAGACCTTAGGGATCATCATTCCCAGGGAATGGGCACAGCCCCGAGGCTTGGACAGCGCTCCCAGGCCAGGGTGGGATTGTTGGGGTGTCTGGGCAGGGCAGGATTGGGAATGGTCGATCCCTGTGGATCCATCCCAGCTCAGGGCAGGATTGGGAATGGTCGATCCCTGTGGATCCATCCCAGCTCAGGGCAGGCCAGGATTGGGAATGGTCGATCCCTGTGGATCCATCCCAGCTCAGAGCAGGATTGGGAATGGTCGATCCCTGTGGATCCATCCCAGCTCAGGGCAGGCCAGGATTGGGAATGGTCGATCCCTGTGGATCCATCCCAGCTCAGAGCAGGATTGGGAATGGTCGATCCCTGTGGATCCATCCCAGCTCAGGGCAGGCCAGGATTGGGAATGGTCGATCCCTGTGGATCCATCCCAGCTCAGAGCAGGATTGGGAATGGTCGATCCCTGTGGATCCATCCCAGCTCAGGGCAGGCCAGGATTGGGAATGGTCGNTCAATCCCTGTGGATCGCTCCCAGCTCAGGGCAGGGCAGGATTGGGAATGGTCGATCCCTGTGGATCCATCCCAGCTCAGAGCAGGATTGGGAATGGTCGATCCCTGTGGATCCATCCCAGCTCAGGGCAGGCCAGGATTGGGAATGGTCGATCCCTGTGGATCCATCCCAGCTCAGAGCAGGATTGGGAATGGTCGATCCCTGTGGATCCATCCCAGCTCAGGATATTCCCCGACCCTGTTCCCAGCCACGCTCCCTGGAGCTCATCCCTCAGCTTTTGTGGGAAGCACAGATCCATGTCTGGGTTTTCCATGGTCGGTCTGACACCAGCCACACATCCCGAGGACTCCACAAAATCTTCCAGGTGTTTTGGGAGGGGTTTGCCCTTGGAGAAGGATCCCCATGGATCATCGGGGCAGAGGAGGAGGGAAAGGCTTTATCCATGATCCCTGAGGGCAGGAAAGGGCTGCAAAGGAAAATGAAGGCTGGGAGCATCGGGAAGGAGGGATGGGCTCCCTCTGGACACCCAGATCCCATCCCTTGGTGGAGGCAACTTCTGGAACCATCTGGGACCAGGAAACCCCCTGCGCTTTCCCAGGATTCCCAGGATTCCCAGAGCAGAGGCACAGTTGGGGCACAGAGCGAAATCCCGAGCCAGGTTTGGGATCCCAGCCCAGCTCCCGTGGCCAGGGAGGCTCCAAACATCCCACAGCCAGGGCCACCCCGGGCCGGCTGGTCCAGATGTCACCGGTGCCACCAGTGCCACCAGTGCCACCAGTGCCACCAGTGCCAGCGGTGCCAGCGGTGACAGCGGTGACAGCTCTGCCGACCTCCAGGGATGGGCACTCCAAACCTCCCTGGGCAGTTCCAAGGCCTGAGCACCCTTTCCATGGGGAAATTCCTGCTGGTGTCCACCCTGAGCCTTCCCGGGCCCAGCCTGAGGCCGTTCCCTCTCCTCCTGTCCCTGTTCCCATCCCAGGCTGGAATGTCTGGAGCCTCTGGCCAGCACCACGCTGGAGCTGGAGGGTTTCTCTAGGAAATGTGAGCTTTGATCTGGAAAAAGAAATAAAATAACTTCCAAAAAAACAGGACCTTCTCTTGGATTTGTTATTGGATTTTCATTTTCATTTTCATTTTCATTTTCATTTTCATTTTCATTTTCATTTTCATTTTCAAATTTTGTTTTCATTTTTAATTTTAATTTTACTTAAATTCTTATTTTAATTTTTATTTTTAGTCTTATTTTTATTTTAATTTTTAGTCTTGTTTTTGGCTGTATCTCTGCACGTTTTCCTCCTGCTGAAATGCCAAATTCCCATCAAAACCTTAATTTTTAGCCCTCCTTTGCCTTGATTTATATTCCCAGCCATCCCTGCCGGTGTTTCCCTGGCGATACTCCGGGGCTGTGATCGGAGCTGTGCGGAGGTGACGGGGGCAGCTGCCTGGTGTCACCTCCGGTCCCAGCACGCGGTGACCCGGCTGACACG
>VWZT01015783.1:0-18610 GCA_013397055.1 Pachycephala philippinensis
TTTTTTTTTTTTTTTGTCTGAAAGTAACACTCTCATTTCTTGGACTGCAGTGTATGCAAAATAATCACAGATGGAAGTGCAACCTGAGTACACATTGTCTGTGATAACTCTTTATGATATGATGTACCTGACAGACCTAATATCTACAGCACATTTTCTTACCCCTCAACAACAGGATAGGTTTATGCTTTGATTGGAGTTTCATTCAACTACTGATGCAGGTAACTGATTAAATAATCTCACACAAAAAAGCAGACACTGAAAGCACATTGCTAAAACACATTTTTAAAAAATATACTTATTTTGACAGGAGAGAAAGCAAAACTTAAATGAAGTCTTCCTGTGCTTTTGGATGTCTGGAATATTTAATGTCAGGTCAAATCTACAAAGTGTAAATTTCCTCAAACTTGAGAGAATAGCATTAGGGTTGTCCAGTTCTCTGTGCTCTGAAGCATTTGACATTTGTGAGATAAAATGATTGTGACGTCCTCAGCACCTTTTTTGGCAGGTGATGACAGTTCCATAGTAACTAAAAACTTAGAAAATGGAAAAACTTAGAAAGAAATCCAAAACTTATATAAACATAGTCATGCAAGTTAGACTGCTTCTTCCCTTGGTTGCTCTGTGACTGATACTGTTTGTAGAATCTGTATAATTTTTGTTTTGAAAGCAAACAAAACAGTTCAGGCTCTCTGTCATTGTCACAGGACAGAAAGATGGGATTATATAAAATGTGGTATTTCACATCCAGAGATTAAAATTACTTCTAGCCAGTCTTGTGTTGTTTAATTGAATCATGAGAGCAAAGTCTTTTTAAGGTGGTTTGTTTTTCCTGGGCTGTAACGCAACACTTTCCATACTCTTATTTTATAATTAGTGCTGCACACTGGAAGCAGACACCAAAAAAGTTCATGCCACTGTTTATGTGATATCAGCTGAAACAAGCATCAGCAAAGTTTTTAGCCAAACAAAGAATGACCTCTACAAATTATTAGATAGCCTCACTACTCTAGAAAACTCCATCCTGGGTGACTTTTATGTCCTTTGCTGTTCTCTTTCTCCTACCTGCTTTGGAATGATAAAAAAACCAGAGCAGGTCATTCTGATTACCTTTCAGATTCCCAGGCAAACAAGATCCACACACAGTCCCAGCTGCCTTAAACATGACCTACCTGCAGCTCTACTGGTTGTGTACCAGTGGTGCACTGGATCCAGCATTACCTCCAAAAGTGGGCATAGGAGATGCCTTATGGAAAAGGCACTCAAGCTTCACTGCTATCTGTGATCCATCCCCCTCCTGCTCTCACAGCTTTCATGGTCATTGAATTAGGGTTGTTGCTGTACAGCATATTCCCTTTAGTATGTGTTTATGGACTGGTTGTCCCAGTCCCTGGATATCACCATGGTTCTCCAAATAAATAATCTTCACACACAAACAGAGGTTTCCCCAATAGCCTCTGGACTGCCATCTCTACCAATTACTCTGAAGGCAAAACTATCCTTATCACAGCAGAAGCACTTCCCCTCCATCATCCTGAAGCATGGTATCAGTTGTTCTCACATGCCTGTCTCCAGTCCTCTGTGAAGGACTGCCTTGACCTGTCCTGTGACTTTATTCTGTGTGCCCACTAACATGATCATAACTGGCTGAAGAGGAGAGACTTCAAAAAGATCAATCACATCTGGCTTCCTGCTACTCTCTGTTTTACAAAAGATCTTGCACAAACAGGAACAACCTTGTGCTGTCAGGTTCCCAGGCCTTTTACCACTCAAGAGAAAAAGCCCTACATCAGTGCTTGGTAGATGTGAATTAAAATATGTCAGTTAAGCAACCTCTTCATGCCCATCTCTTAATTAATTATTATTGCCCAGCCCTGAAGTCTATATATTTCAAATTAATCTCAAATTCACACTAGTAGGATCTGAGATTAAGTTCAATTTCAGTTAAATATATAATCAGTGTAAAAACGCAACAGCATGGGGCTGCTGTGACTCAGATATTTTGTTTCATCTAAACACAAGAAAGGCATTAAACAAAGATTTACCAAAGCAGACAGTCAGAATATTCAGAAGTCAAATGCTTAAAGAAAAGGAGAAATTGGCAAATAAAATAGGTCAATGAACTGTACAGATACCTAGTAATACAGTCTGATATGAATAATTTGATACATTTCAATATTTCAATTAAATTTTAAATTTTCTCTGGTGATAAGCAAAGTATTGGAATAAAAAATGAGTTAGATATGTTTATTTCTCTAATGGGATGTTATACTAACATGGGCATAGATATAGGCTACTGAAGGACGAACACCCAGGTGACCTTGGGAGGTCTGAATCCTCCCGTTTGTTTCTGCCGCATCCTTTGGCATCACAAAGGGCAAACACAGTTCTCTTACTCAAAGCATCTCCTTTTCTCTGGCTTTCAGAAATTCAGGAGCTCATATCTATCCCAGATGGAATTCAAAACACTGTTTTCTTCACTTCCCCTACCCCTTTTTTGTCTTGTTTTGTTTGGTTTTGTTCTGTTTTTCTGCATCCATTTAAAATACTCTTCTTCACAAGCTCTTCACGGCACATCAGTGTTACATCTACCACTTCATCACTCACTTTTTGAGCTCTTAGCTCAACTGGTTTACAGACCTAGCCCCCATCACGCATTTACTCAATTTTTAAGTAAAAAAGGCTTTGTTTGGTGTTGGAGGATGTGGCAATACACATCTGAATAGACATGCCAACTTTTTTCAAATCTTCATCCCCTGTATCTTCTTTTATGCAAGGTCTTCAGAAACAAAAACAAGGACATTTTAAAGGTGGCCTGTCATGGCTGTCCTGCTGATTCTGTTCTTGGTCATAAATGGTCTTTTAGTAATTCACACAAACATATAAAACCTAACCTGTAAATAGAATCCCAAGTTAACTGTCACTCTGAACAGTCAGGAGTTCAAGTCTGAAAAAGAAAACAATTACCTTCTTCAGTGAAAAGTAGTATCAGGTAAAGGTTATAACTTGAAAGTATATTTTCTAAAAGAGTATGATGAATAATTTTTGCTTTACTAATTTCTCCAGGTAAAAATGTAGACGTGATTGTAAGCACAACACTTTTAAGCACAGCTCATTTTTTTTTTTTTTTTTATGAATGTTCAGAAGGCAGATATGAATATCCATCTCCATTTTCACAGACAAAGAAACCAGAGCTGAGGAGAATCGTTTCCCCTCCAGTCACATGGCAGAGCTATGTGAGGGTCAGGAACAGATGCTCTGTCCCCTGAATAGATGTCTTGTCCTCTGCCTGCTGTGTCATGCAGCTTGTCTGAGATATATTTGTATCGCTGCTGTAGAGCATGTGTGCTAGATAGGATGAACACCTTTTAGCTTCAGATATTGAATATTGGATTTTGCCATAAATGTCATATAAAAAGATCTTTCTAAGTCAAAGGTATTTCTGAAGAAATAGAAAAGAAAAATACTTGCTCTTTGAATAGCGGAGACTTGATTTAAGTCTGTTATGGGTTTTTCTAAGAGGAGAGCGAATATTTACTTGGACACAATCTTTATTTATTTGGTCTGTAAGGCTGAGGTGAAAAGCACTCAGCAATATTATCTGAAATAACTGAGTGAAACTATTGAGAACTTTCAAGTAACCCTTTTTAAACACTAGTGGCTTACTTTCATGCTCAGGCTTTCTGAAGTATTTACCTGGGAGTTTCACAGTACATTTTGGACCAGGTATCTTTTTTATTTCCTTCAGAAAACACTAAACAATGAATGCCTTCACCATATCATAGTCCATATAGGACAAAACTGTGATACAGATAGAGACACTGTCCCTGAGGAAATTTTTTGTTTTATTTTAATTCAATGTCTCATATCAGTAAGATATATGCCATTCCTTGAACGGCTGGTTTTAGAATTAGGTAAACAAAACCTAAAGACACTTTTCTTGGCTATGAAACAATCAGTCAGAAAAAACTTTGAGGTTTGAGTAGATGAAGTGCTTGAACTGGCAACTTGTGTTGTTACTTCTGGAACAAACCTGGGCAGCAGGGAAGACTGGCTGTAATTAAAGGCATTACGTACTCCGACAAATAGGGCTGCATATATCATCACCAGCACTTGCCATTGAAAGGGTGTCTATAGTGGAGAAGGCAGGGTAGATTACTGTGGAGCCAGGAGAGTTTAGCACTTGGCAGAGAGTAAGGGTCTAGTCTTCTAAAGGGGGTGAGCTAGAGGATTTTTAATTTTGAACACATTTCTGAGTTTAAAATATATTACCTAATTAAATTTTTTTTAACACCATAGTTTCAGCTTCAGTGATCACCAAGCTGAAGGTTTCCCAGGAGTCAGGTTGATTTACAAACAGCAAGGTTTTCCAGCTAAATATTGAAAGTGTATGTTGTAGAAAGCACTACTCTTTTCACCCTGAAACTAAAAATGGAACTTATTATTGAAGGTAAACAGAATGACACCTTGCTAAAAGGGCATGTGCCCTTCCACTGCCATCTACAAAAGTGGAGAGATACTATTCCAAATCTTTGTCTTTCCCTTTTGTCTGCAGCCCTTCTAGTTTCTCTAGCTGGCCAAAAGTGTCAGGCAGAGGCAAAGTCCCAAGCTCTGAGCTCTTTCTAGCCTTAAGGCGCTGTGCCCATCAAGTTCTGATTGAGAAGTATAAATATCGAATAATCCCAGCACAGTAAAAGCTCTAGGAGCTTCTGCTAACACAAGCCCCTAAACCCTCTTTCATAGGAACTGTGTTGCCCTGTGTGAACATCTCTGAACACCATGGACCCTCAGAAGAAGTAGTTAGCATAAAAAATTTAATATTGTAATAATAAATCACTAGCTTCAGAAAGGTTTAGCTTATACAGTGTGACAGATTTTCCCCTCTTTTAATACTTTAACTAGATTAGTCTTGGTTTCTTTGGTGCTAAACAGCCATGGGGATATTTAGAATTGTCCACACACATGAAGACAAAGCTCTCTTGTGTTTAAATCTCCTAGCAAAGCATCTTGGTACAAAATACTTCAACAAGCCTTGGAAATTAACTTGCTCGGTGTTTCATGTAGACACAAAGCCATCAACAGCAGTAGTCTGGAGTTGAATTTCTACTGGCATTATTTTCTTATCCATGAAGTTCAAGCAGATAGCTAAAGACAAGGATTGGATTTGTGCCAGAGGAATAAAACAGTTCAACAGAGAATGAAGAGACACTGTGATATTAGACAAAGTCTACATCACTCAGTGTTGCTCCCCTCATAAGGGAAGCAATCACATGTGCTTCCCTTGGCCTAATTTAACCCTAATGTTATGTTATTTTCCACTATAATACTTTAACATTTCCCTTCAGCTTTCCTATGAAATGCCTGAGCTCTTTAATAAACACTCAGTGGGAACTCATGTTAAAAAGCAAATAACAGTGAAGTCAAACTAAAAGCTTATTTATCCAGTCAAGTTTTAGACTACGAATAAAGCATATAATATAGCACAGAAAGCTGGCTATCTTAAGCATTAACTTGTCTTGGAACATTGTCTTGAGTCACTATTCGAACTTAATCTGAACTTCTAAAGATCATTTAGCTATAGATATAGTAAGTAATAACTCTTCATCACTTACAAAAGAAAAGCAAAACCCAGCCCCGGAGACCCTGGGATAAGTCTAAGACATGGACTTAACGCATGGATTATATCAAGCTAGACTGCTTCCTGTTCATTTCAGTAATGCTTGCCAATTAATGAGCTTTGACAGCACTGATTTTGTTACATTTTGACATCATTTTCGCTACAAAAATCACTCTAGCAATGACAGAACCTTGCTGTGTATTTGCACCAGACAGTGTTATGCTTATTTGTATTTGTAAACACAAACAGTGCCTGGGAGATTAAATAATGCCACAGTCAACCCACAAGCACACTTTCATCACAATTTCCTCAATGGAGGCTGCTTAAATCTAGGTAGTTCCTGCCAAATATTCCAAAGAATGCTACAAAACCTCTGTGGAAGGAAAACTCTGACTGCAAATACCAAAGATAGACATACGTGAGGCAGATTAGTGCACCATGTGCTAAAGAGGACTGGTATGTTAACAATAAAGTGGACAAGTCTTCCCATCTTCTGCTACCTTGAGCTTCCCATGGGATCTCTCCCTGTGAGTTGTTTAATTCAGCTTGCAGAAAAGCATTTCTGTGAAGTCGCAGAACTATGTGGGTTTCCAGAAAAGAACTTTTTATTTTCTCTGAGTTGGACATGAAAATTTGCAGTGCTGTATGAATGTGATGTAGAAGAAGTAAGCTTGAATTTATTAGTAGACAAAGCAGTTTGAAATCACAATAGCCTGTCCTTATACACAATAATAACCCTAGACGAGTTGGTGAGATCAGTAGTGAATGCTCTCAAGTTTAGCTTTTCACGTGTTACTGTACAACTGGAACTAATGTTTGGATTCACAGTGCCAAAAAGATTTAAGTATTTTGAATTACAATTAAAACATCTAAAAACCATTATTTTATTTGATTTTTTAAATTCACGTTTATCTATGAGACAAGGCTGTTCTGATAACTATGCTCTTGTTGCACGCCAAGATCGCATTTTCCTCCCCAAAATGAATCAGATTAGATTCACAATCACAGAAGGCAGATTTTGGACACACTCCTATTGGACAGTCATAATGTTTGCACTATTTTTTCAGGTAAAATACCAAAACTGTCTAACTGTGTATCAACTTTGATGGCCTTCCCAAAAGGAAGGGCACCTCCTGTTGCAAGACCAGGATGTAGTCACTAGCTGTTGCTCAGACAACTGTTCCAATAAAAACTGGGGTCATGTATGCCTTTGATCAATTTATAAAACATTTATAGGCATTACTAGGTTAACTGTTAACCAGCCTGCCACTTGAATTCCGTGCAATATGAATGGGTGGGATTGTCCTTTTTTGTTTTATTAATCTTCAGCCTTCTTTTTATTATTTTTTTTATGAAATGATGCCAAAAATCTGTTTGTTTAGCTGCTTGCATGATTTTTTAAAATTCCACTCAGCAAACATTGCACATGGAAAAAGTATAACATTGAAGATGATTGTAATAACCCCATCTCGTCTGTTTTGTAGTTCTGTCGCCATGTCCTGAACTTTTTGTTTAACTTGAAAATAAAGCATCTTTATCTGCTAACATAGCTCCATTCCTCCCACTCTCCCAGGGGCTTATTCTTCAGCTTCCACTTTCAATGTCCAGAGAAAAAGAGTAATAATGGAATCCCTCCTCCCCAGTACAAAGACTTCCTCTCTTAGGTGTCTGTTCCTGTTTGCGTCAATATTTCAGATGGATAAAAAATGCAATTTATTCAACATAGTCCATCAAAAAACCAGGCTGCTCAACAGAAGAAAGCGTATACTGGGTCCATCCAAGATGATCCAAATCTTCCTTCCCCCCTTGTTCACTATCAAAATAGAGAACTAGGTAGCAACTGTATTTTTATAAGTTATTAAATCAGTTTTCTTTCAATAGGGTCTGTTTGAGACATTCTGAATTGGCAGTTTCATCTGGAATCTTTCAACAATACCAAAATTCATTTCTAAGAGACTGGGGGGAGGGGACAGGGAACAGAACATGCAGAACTATTATTCCATCGAATTTCAAGGACCAGCTGTGACAGGAAAGGAAAGGGTGGGGACAGGATTAGTAAACAGTCTTTCATTTCTCCTGCAAAGCAAAACACAATTAAAAGCAGAAAATAGAGCTGGTGAGAAAGGGGGAGGGGAGGCAAAGCAGAAACAGGAGAGGCTACTACTAATATTTTTTTTTACGTGTTACTTAGAAAAAACTACAACGAAGACCTGAAATAGAGTTTAGGTGGAACTGGGAAAGCACAATGGTAGCAACAAACAGACTTCACAAAATGAATAAAAGCTGATAAAACAGATGCTTTACATCCCTTGCAGAAATGTTCTCCACAGGGACCATTTTCGTGAGGAGTTGTTGTTCCTGCCCAGGATGTCTCCTCTGGTTGATTTGCCCTGGCCAGAGAAGAAGAGGGCAGGAGTGCATGTGGACCTGCCTGCTCCATCTCCTTTGCCACAGCACCTCCTCGGATGTGGGGCTCAGCAGTTCCCCAGAGGGAAGGATTCAGATGCGGTAGGTCTCTGTGTCCAGGGCAAGGGCGGCCTGCACTGAACCTGTGTTGTGCAATAAAGAGTTATGGAATAGAAATACGAGAGCACTGAGCAATGAAAGAGCTCATCAGTGATCTATGTGGCCTGAACACACACCACAAGCATCCTCATAGCCTTGATGACGAGCAGCCCATTGGAGGATTGGCACCTTGTTAGCCCAAGGGACACTCATGCCTTTGCCTGGCTGCAGGTACCCAATGAAAGAGAGCAGTCCTTGTCAGTGAAGGTAAAAGAAGACTCCAGCAAGTGCTTACTTCTTTTCTCAAACAAATCTTCTAGACTTACTTAACACACAGGAAAAATGTCTGTGATCACCATGGACAAGCCAAACGCTGCTGCATCTTGTCCTGAAGAGCCACTTCAGCAAGAGTAGTGGGCACTGTGTTATGCTTCCATTCCCTAGCAAGGCTACCCAGGAACAGAGATGTGAACTGGCATCCAGGTGTTAGGCATCACAGAAAGTCTGAGATTAAAAGAGCAGGGTTTAGCACACAGAATCATCTGTGTTGGCAATGCCCCAAGTTACGGCATCTTGCTAAGGGAAAAAACAGCTTAGGAAAGGAAAAAAAAAAGCTTAGGAAAAGAAATGCTACAAATAGGCATAACACAGAGAATGCAAGGCAGATTTCTATTCCCTGTACTTTCTGTTTTAGTGTCACAAACATTTACATCCTTGATGGATTCTAATTTTCTAAAGCAGCTGCCCAGAGTGGTGATGACATAATTCTCTTGATCTCTGTCACTTGGCTAGTGGCTTTTGTTTCTAGGAGAGGAACTGCACACAGTTTGGCCTGGGGGACTGGACACACCAGTGGGAAAAAGACCTCCTTACACAAAACAGTGGCTACTTTGAAGTGGTTCTTCATTCCTTCGACTGGAATTCTGTCCGGAGAGGAATCTAGTGAGTGACACCAGCTGACCAACCATGCTTCAAGTGCATGGAAGTACACAGCAAATTCCTGTGAGCCTGAGAGCTGAACTTGGATAAACAGCTCATCTCTCACTGAGTTTTCTCTGTCCAAAACCTTTATGCCAGTACTCAGCAAGGCTGCCCACAAAATAATGGAATAATTCAAAACTGTGGTTGTGTGAATAAGGTGAAAGGCAAGCAATTGGCACTGAGCAACCAGCATAGAGATAAACATCTACTTGCCACTTTTGTAGAAGGAAATTAGAAGCTGGTGTATTTGAATAGAAAACTTATTGGTCATATCCTTCATAACTCAGAGTTTTAAGCTCAATGCCAAGTGCTATGGCTCTGAGAAAGAAAAGGCACAGGGATATGTGATCTGCTCTCACTACCTGCATGCTGGGAGCCCACCCATGTCACCCTGCTGTCCCCCTGGTTACTTGTGCTTTGCTGAAATACCTCTCACAGGACAGCAGGTTGTCTTCATCTGATGACATGAGGAGATAGAAAGCCTATCACTTCTCCTGTACCCGATCTCAGTTGTTTCTACCACATTTCAAAGGACACGTGCCTCATTTCCTGTTTGAATTTGTCTTGAATTTACCTTGAATTTGCCTTTGACTTGAAAGCATTCTCTCTTTTCCTTCTAAAGAGCCTTTAAATATCTGCCGTTCTCTGAACATGCCTATGCACCAGTCAAGTCACCTCTAAAACTTACTCTATGCTGTAATCTTTTCCAGTCTTGCTTCCATTCTCCACACTCTTCTTTCAAATCCAGTGCCAAATCTGAAGGTAGAATTCCAGCCTCTTTCTCAGTGATGCAAAACACAAAAGTAAGAGCTTTTCCTTACTCTTACCACTCTTCTGTTTTTTGGGCTTTTTTTTGTACCACCACTGTGGACAAGTCATATCACTCTATGATCCGTCTTTTCTCACCCCTGAATCTATTACTGGCTGCCAAACCAGTTCCCTATTTGTCTGTATAGATTAGATAACATGGTCTTAGATAAAATATTTTCAAATAATAATTTGTGCAAGTCAAGGTTGATAAATTTCCAGATTATTTTACCTGAAGCCTTATAAACTTATCACTCTGTCAGTCCTTTTTAAGCTAACCATAACAAAATGAACAGATCATGACAAAAATGTTTTGTCCTTTAACAAAGACAACTGCATAAGCCCTTCATTGTACATGTTGAAAAGAAAGAAAAACAGCTGAAAGAACAGCACTTGGACATTCGTGAGGAAGGGACTAGCTAATCCTTTCTTTCATACAAAACCCAAATAACCTTAAATGCTAAGAATCATGAGACTAGGGAAGGAGAGGCTGGAGAGGAGTACTGTGGAAAGGGACCTGGGGGTCCTGGTCGATGGCAAGTTGAACATGAGTCAGCAGTGCCCTGGCAGCCAGGAGCCAACCCTGTCCTGGGGGGCATCAGGCACAGCATCGCCAGCCGGGCAAGGGAGGGATTGTCCCCTCTGCTCTGCACTGGGGCGGCCTCACCTCGAGTGCTGGGGGCAGTTTTGGGTCCTACAATATAAAAAAGATAGAAAGCTATCAGAGAATGTTGTCCAAAAGAGGGCAGTGAGGATGGTGAAGGGCCTTGAGGGCAAGCCGTGTGAGAAGCGGCTGAGGGCACTGGGTCTGTTCAGCCTGGGGAAGAGGAGACTGAGGGGAGACCTCACTGCAGTTACAACTTCCTCGTGAGGGGAAGAGGAGGGACAGGCACTGATCTCTTCTCTCTGGTGACAGTGACAGGACCAAGGGAATGGTCTGAAGCTGTGTCAGGGGAGGTTTAGGTTGGATATTAGAGAAAGGTTCTTCTCCCAGAGGGTGGCTGGGCACTGGAACAGGCTCCCCAGGGAAGGGGTCACAGCACCAAGCATGACAGAGTTCAAGAAGCATTTGGACAACACCCTCAGGCACATGGTGTGACTCTTGGAGTGTCCTGTGTAGGGCTAGGAGGTGGACTTGATGACCCCGATGGGTTCTTTCAACTCAGCATATTCTATGTTTCTATGTTTCTATGAGAAATATCAGCAGGCTTTGTAAAAATTTCCAAGATCTTCATGAATATGAGAGACAGCTTAGGAATGGATACAAGCTTACTGACTTATTCTTTTCAAATTAAATGTATTTATCAGTTCTGTTATGAATCCCCTCATGTGTTTCAGGAAAATAAAAAAAAAACAGGATAAATAGTACATCAAAAGAAAAAGCTATTTTAGTTTTTCAGAGAACAATTTCCTATGAAGTTGAACTACAGAATCTTCCTTTACAGCTATAGACCAATGTTAAGGCACTGTTATTTCCTTTCAGACAGTTCTAATTGTCAGTTTTAACTGACCTTATGTAAATGCTGACCTCAGTTAAAATTCTTGAATAAAGTACTCTGTTGGCTATAGGGGCTGTTGGAACCTGAACTCAGCCCTGGACTGGAGTCCGGAGACTTGTAAACAAGTGTGAGACAAAGCTTTAAATTTAAATTTAGCAAATAAAATGGACAGAAGCACATAAAATGCAGAGCTAAGCACACTTCCTGTGTGTCTTCTGAAACTGTAACTATCCTAATGCTGTGTACTTTGCAAATGTTTCTTCCACATTACATCTCACAGACAGCTAAGTAACATTAAACTGTAATTGAAAACGAATTTGGTTTGTTTAGTCTACAGACGAGAAGCCTGAAGGAAGACCTGATAACAGTCTATAAGTACAGAAAGGGCTGCTGCAAAGAGCAAAGGAATAATCTGCTCTTCACGTCCTTGGAAAGAGGACAAGAAGAAATACACTCGAATTACAGCTAGAGAAGTTCAGGTTGGATATCAGAAAAACCTCTTTATCTGCAAGAATCACTAGGCGTGGGAATAGATTGCTTTGGGTGATAGTGAAACCTCTGTCACTGTGAGCTTCTAAGGAGGAATTAGACAAATGTTTGCCAGGGGTGGCAAAGGCAGGACTGAATTCTTGAGGCTGAATATAGACTACATAATCTCCACAAACCTCTGCCAACTCTATTTTCTATGATTTTTTCCTTTACTCTCTTATATAAAGGAGTTCTGCATATTTATAGAAACTCACCAGTTCCATAAATTTGAAATGTATATTTATTCCCAAATTTTCATAAAGAGAGGAGTAAAAGAAAGAAGCTTGTGAAAGCATGTAAAGAATAAGAAATAATAATATATTACAAAGGCATGAAATCACTGTTCATAGCACCACCACAGAAACTCATAATGCAGCATTGCAATAAATATTCTTTATTAAAACTTTTCACAACTCAAAAGCAGTAAAGGCATCAAAAAACTGTGTATTCATGTCATATACATACAGCTCTCTCCTGTTAAAGCATGTTTCCTGTAGTGCACAATTTTTCCAGACAAAACTCAAAAGTGCATAATGAAGAGAGAAACCAATGTACTGCAAGTATCCAGATCAGGTGACCAACTTGCAAAAAAACCTCCTCTCCCCTGAGCCAAGGAAAAGTATCTACAAGGCTAAACCTAGTGGATTTAAACACAAGGTAACCGGTTTTTTAAAAACTACATTCCTGATTTTGTCATTCAGACTGAGACATTATTGCCAGAACAACTAATACAAAGTCATCTGATGCAAAATTTCAGCAATCAGATAATCAAACCAGTCTTTTATTTGCTCGTTTTGTAGTCTTTCTTAGATAAACAATTAAACCATTTTTCTTCTTCCTCAGATAGCCCCCAGACTGTATTACTGCCACATTTGTATCAGCAGTATCATAATGTTAAGGATTTTTTTTCTCAGAAACAGCATTTCACACTTATCTGTGGCAACCAGGAAATTTTATTCACTTTTGTGTTTGTTTCCAAATCCTTTGCATCCAAACAAAATTTCTATAAAGACTATCCTTAAAACAAGGGCAATGCATGCAGAGGCAACTTAATACCTTTTATCTGAGGATCTGAATCAACTTTCTTTGATGCCAAGCTTGCCCTTGACATAAATGAAGGCAAGTACAGTCCCAAACTGGTCATTCACAGCACCAGTCAATGGCAGTTTAAAAAGAACAAGGGCTGCATTATAAGGGTAAACATTTGGTATGATTCAAATCTTATGCAATATAGAAATAAGCTTAAGGCAAGATTGCTTTTGATGCCTTAGCCAGTCATCCCCATAGTGTGACTCGTCATAAATCTTCTTGCAGAAAACTACGAAGAAGAAGAAGCAAAGAGAACACCCCACTAATGGCTACATACCGCAGTGCTCAACCACGTGAAAATAAAATGTAGGAAAATTTAATAAGTCATCTATTAAATTATACACCTGCTACATTAGGATTTTTCATATTATTTTCAAGTTCTTGACATTAGAGCTTTCTATTTAATAACAAAAAACCAAAAAAATATGCTTAAGAGGAATTTGGTTTAGTTTCCAAAACCAAAATAAAGTCTATCTTTAGGAAACATATTTAGTTAAGTCCCCTGTTCCAGCATTCCTAGAAATCTACCCAGCTTCCTTCCTCAATGCTCTGAATGCAGCTGCATATGCAAGTTTCCTCACTTCTCTGCTCCCTGGAGCTGCAGACAAAAATGGCAGTATGCGATTTTTTTTAAGTTTGTATTCATTAGCATTAAGATGCTTATATACTTTGCTTTGTAGTTATTTGGTGACATTATAACCCTCATATTTTCTCACCCTTCTACCTGTTTTTGAACTATAAAAATCTTATCTTCTGAATTAAAAATGTTTCTTTATTTACATATGCAGGGGTGTAGCTCAGTTTCTGTGTCTGAGGGTAAGTGATTACCACAAGGACTGCAGTGAAAATCAGTTCAGCTTGTGGGAAAATACAAAAAGTTTTGCTCATCTTCTTTGTGAGCCAATATATTCCCTAAGTATCTTGCTGGTTGGGTAAGAGTCCTCTATGCATTTGGCTTCATTTTCTAACCTTTAGGGCTTTGATACTCTTGCCTGTACTTTTGCCAATGTTTTAAAACAATAAAAACCACTAGAACATCCAAAAACTAAATACAGAGCACGTTAATGAAATTTGCAAACTGTGCCTGGTCTGTGCTTTGTGCCATGCGAGTCTAATAACTATGCAAGTTTTAATATATAATCTAAAACATACAACTCTGACATTAAATAAGGAAAAATATGTTTACAATGTTTTCAATGAAGTGTGGATGGACTTGCATTCCCTGAGCATAATTACATAAATAGGCCAGCCTCAGTGTCATTGCAGAGGCACAGTCCTGGCTGATGTCAGCTGGAAAAGTATTAGAATAATCACTGTAAACTGTACTAGATGCAATTTTATTGCCAGGAAGAATATTGTCAAGAAAATAAACTCTATGGTCAAAGAATATGTTTTATACTGGAATTCATATAAAACCAGTATGAGAACATCTCAAGAAATTCAGAGAATAATGTGTGTGAAAGTGACTGTCCCGCCTGTGAGCAAAAAGGACACACCTATATTTGGAAGAGAGATAACACAAGAAAAAGAAATGGAAAATGATGCTGATATGATCAATTCTTACCCTCTTGCTACAATTCTGTATGCCAGGTGAGCTACCAGTGGTCCCTGACAGGATGCAAGTGATCTTCTATGCTTGACACAGATTTCTGACATAGAATCCTAATGCCTCTTGAGGGTGTTATTCTTCTTCAACCCTCTTGTAAAATATGAGAGCATCAGCTCCTGAGCAGCTGTCATGTTCCAGCCTCCAACACTGGCTCTTTCTCTGAGGAGTAAAGCAATCCCTAAGTACGTACATACTTATGCACATAGATATTGAGTTTGTATCTCTTGGGGAACTAGGTTTTGAAATTTAACTGCAAGATGTTATTTTACTTCTATAAACACCCACCAGTTTTCTCAAAACTCGCCTTGGAACTGTGGTATATTGTTTTCAGGGGAAAAAAAAGAATGTTTATTTAGCTTATTTTACATTTCCTAAAAATGGTTACATGTGATCCTTAGCTGGATAGTGATAAGGAGGCAGTATGTTCTGGCTGATTTATAAAAGAAGCTGGATTGTTTAAAATAGACTATTATATGCCTCTTTCCCACCAAATGAGTGAAAGAACCCATGGCAAAACTCTTACAGAAAACAACTTTTCTCTTATTAATTCTAAAAAGCGGGTGTCATTAGATATTTCTGACTGATGCTTTTTTATTCTCTTGTTATTTTTTACCAGCTGTGAGCTTGAACAGAATTGGTCTCCTCTTTCTCTATACCAAGTCAAAGGTCTTACCAAGAGATGTAGTTACTTTTCTCCTGACAAAGTGATCTCACAAGTGGTCTCACAACCATCTCTCCCGTGTTAATGGCTGAGAAATCCTGGTATTTACAGGACCCACAGGACAATCAGCACTGAACGCACCATTCTTCCCGGGATGTAATGGCTGCAGCTATAAAGTAAAGGCACCCCCTCCTGTGGGGATTCCTTTGTATCAAGGATATACTATTTGTCATCATATTCCAGTTCACAATGCCTAGAATAATGAGAGGGTTGTGCTGAATGCAGTCTGGCACATCTGTGTTATTCATAGCATGACACCAAGGATGTGTACTACATTACCGCACGGGATAATGTGGGAGGAATGTCCTAGATGGAAGGAGTCAGTCTTGACATGGGCTGCATCCAGGAACAGACCCTGGAACAAATTATCATGTCAATTCTTTCTAGATCTTCTTTTTAGAAGGAAATTGCTGGCTCAGTCTAGAGGATAGCCTGGGAGAAAACCAGGAAACAGCTAATTGCTAATGTGGGTACACATGCACACAGCCTCATCTTCAGTAGGACCAAATTTTTAACCACATTTGAGCACCATCAAGAGAATAAAAACTTTATTCTTTACATTCTCCAGCTTTGAAATGCTTCTGACATTTTGTCTGCTTGATATTGCAATCAGAGTAGCTTGACAGAGGAGCATAAACTGTGATTTGCTATAAAAATGATGAGGCCTACAGTAATTTCGGCTGTTTACAGATGAACACCCAGAAACACAGACCAACTGAGGAGGAATCCCTGCCCTTCACCACAACAGAAATCACGGCTGGAGATAACATCCTTCTCTTCAGGTGAAATACTATCCAATGGGGAAGAAAAGCTAATGGTATATGTCACTTGGGCTTTGATGGTACTGGGAGCTTTGGTCTAGAGCTGTCTTCAACAGGGACCAATCCCCAGAGAGCAGGGTGTCGTGGGTCCCATCTTCTTAGCAGCCTGTCTCCTTCAGCTGCTGAATTATGAACCAGCTGAGCATTTTTTAGCTTCGTCATCTCATTCCTGCAGATAATAATCAAACCCAGAGGTCACAAATGCATGGGAGGGTCTCTCCTCCTAGCACGCAAGACTGGCCAGTGACTGCTGACAGAGCTGTAAGTGCTGCATCATGTTCTGTGGGCAAGAAAAACAAAGCAAATCCAAATAGGTCAGCAGCACAGGCAGGAAAGCCTGAAATTCACAGTAGAGTAATAATTTTCCCCAGAGGAGGGCCACAAAGATGATCAGAGGGTTGGAGCATCTCTCCTATGAAAAGCTGCAGTTGTTCAGTCTAGAGAAGGGAAGGCTCTGGTGAGACCCAGTAGAAACCTTCTGGTACCTGAAGGGAGCCTACAGGAAAGCCAGAGTGGGACTTTTTACAAGGACATGTAGTGATAGGACAAGGGGGAATGACTTCAAACTGACAGTAGGTTTAGAATAGAAATTAGGAAGAAATTCTTTAATCTGACAGTGGTGGGACACCGGCAAGGATTGTCCAGAGAGGCTGGGGATGCCCTTTCCCTGGAAGTGTTCAAGGCCAGGCTAGATGAGGTTTTGAGCAACCTGATGCAGTGGAAGGTGTCCTGCCCATGGCAGGGGTTTTGAACTAGATGATTTTTAAGGTCTCTTCCAACCCAAATCATTTTATGATTCTTTTATTATATGAGTCTCTCCTTACTTTCCTTCACAGCATTCTGGAACTCTGGAAGGATTAAGCAGATCTTTGCCAATGGGCTGTTCTCAATGACTGCGTTTGTCTTCTTTATCCTACACTTCTCAATTCAAGTTTTTCAGTCTTTGACTTTGAGGTGTGAAGACTGGTTGGAGAAGGCTCACTGTCCAGGTTGTGGACTCATGACTGTGTGTCCACAACATGAGAACACTCAGGATTCTGTGTCTCAGAGACTCGTTGTGACACTTTCTCTCTGCAGATGGAAAAATGCACCTAGAATTACAAAGAACATTTCCACAGCATGGGACTCACTCCATCCCACCAGCTCCCTTCTGGGGTGCTCACAGATTCAGTAGGTGACTTCTTTATGTACCAGAAACACCACCCTCCGAGCACCTTTCTACTGAATCCAAACCTGACTCTTGTGCTCTTCCCCCTCAATAAAGACACTTACCATCCCTCATTTACCATCTCTTGTGAGGCTTCACTCTGTTTGTATCCTCTTCTCCTAACACTCAATTTCTGTGTCAGCCTTTGGCCCACTGCTCCAGTCCTGGAAGCCCCTGATTGCTGAGGCCTCAGCCAGCCCATTGCCCCAGGGTGATTCATGCTCAGTTGTTGCCTGTTAGGGTTTAATTACCACCTTGCCAAGCAGGTCTTGTCAAGCCAGATTGGACTGACAGAGAGGTATTCCTGACACAGCAATTTTCACAGCAGTAACTCCATAATAACTTCATTATCTGAGTTTACTGAGTTCAGCAAACCAACATACTGGCCACATTTGAATTAAGCTGTTAAGGATTGTTTCGTTTTACAGGCTGGATTTTTATTCACTGTCATTTGATTATGGTGGCATCTCTTCTTTTGAATTTTTTGTGTCTTAAAACTATGGATT
The DNA here is from genome assembly GCA_013397055.1 of Pachycephala philippinensis. Taxonomy (NCBI): domain Eukaryota; kingdom Metazoa; phylum Chordata; class Aves; order Passeriformes; genus Pachycephala; species Pachycephala philippinensis. Next base: position 17,891 of record VWZT01015783.1, read on the forward strand.
ACTAATGTAAGATAACTTAATTAAATTGCATAGGAGCTCAGGATACAACACTGACTAGTTTAATTTTAGGAATTAAAGCATATAGTATGTAGTTTAAAGTCAGGTAGTCACTTCAGTTTTAGTATGAATGATGTCCCATGTCTGGAAACTCCCTGAACACCTTTTTTATAGAAGCAGGAACCAAATCTCTGTCTCAGGGATACTTGCTTTCCATTTTATCTCATCTTAATGCTACAGGTGATTATCTAATATTAGAAGATATACGCTGAGCTGAGCTGTATTTTCTTCCAAATACATCTGTTCTAAAAAAAAAGGGACCCTGCATTTCTTCAGATTATACATTATCTCCATCAATTTTGTGAAATTTTGTGGTTTGTTTATTAACCAGGATTTTTGGTCAAATCCTGCATACGTTTTAAGAAACAGGGTGGGAAGTTGCCACACTGGGAACTGGTTTATCTGTTGTGGAGAGTCGGGCATCTTTGTCAAGGTTTCTACTCTGAGCAAAGCCGTGACTTACTCTATGACCTATTCTCTTCCAGGTAATAGATGTACATCATGGATTTCATATTACATAATTATTGTGATTCTGGATGGGATGAAGTAGATTACGTCTTCTACCTAACAGACTTTGTACTAGTTTTAATGGCAGAGATGGAGAGTACTGATATAAAGAGATGTACCATGAAAAATTACTGCTTAGCTTTTTTTTTTTTTTTT
>VWZT01015783.1:18636-54488 GCA_013397055.1 Pachycephala philippinensis
TTATTTTAAATTTACTTTTAATTTATTTTTAGTAACAATTGGCAGGAGACAAATGCCTGGTCTGCCTGTTTAGCTGCAGGGGCTATGCAGTTTAGCTTTTACTCTGTTTTATGTTGGAAGATGTCCTATCAGCTTTGGTTACCAGACCATCTTAATTTAGGAGTAAAATCTACAGCATCCCAAGTCAAACTCTGTATTGCAGATGTTGATGTTTCGCCTTGGCAACCTATCTGTTCATTTAGCCTACAGGCAGGCACACAAGGTTGAGGTAATAAGACCAGTGAACAAATTTTCCTCAGGACAGCTGAGCTATTATTTACAGATGCGCTCTGGGCTTTTTTGATGTCAAGCAGTCAAAATCCTTTCTTGTAGAAAGCAAAAATCAAGAGTATTTAGTATGCTTCTGATGCTGTTGCGTGTTTCTTCCTTTCTTTTTGGAAATATATACCAAAGAAGAAAACCCCGAAACTAATGGTATGGTTTTGGATTCAGAGTTAATACTAACTAACATAACTATGAGACACTATGGGCATAGTTTGTGCTTGTAATTTGTGGAATTTGTGGGTATTTAGAACATAAAATTTTTTCTTGAAAAGGCTGACAACAACTACATTCTATTTAGTTAAAACACCAGATGTACCTACTTCTTAATTAAATGCTCAGACTGACATTCCTTAAAATGGAAAACACATGCTCTTCGTAATTCAAATATATCCACATCAGGGTCTCTTTCAGTGTTCAGTCATGTCCTGATGGAATAGTGAATAAAAGAAAATTTTGACACCAGTAAAAGAGGTCAGATTAACAGGAGTTCACTTGTAACAGTTTTACATGACTGCCTTTTATAAGAAACCACCTGCAGCTGCTCAGGATCCTGGGCAGCATGTAGCACACTCCAGAGGTCTGTCAGCCCCGTGGTCCCTCTGAGGTCATCATGTGGCTGTCCTGCTGGAAAGGAGGATGAATCCCAGTCGCAGTTTCCCAGAGCAGCACCCTGTGGAGATGCAGCTGACAAATTCTTCTCATCTACTTGCTGCTTGGGGTTCTTTAAACCAAAGAGTAGAATTCTTTCCAAATTTCCAAATCTTCGGTTAAAAAAAAAAAACAAAAACAAAAACCCCAAAAAACAAAAACACAAGCATATTTACCATCAGAGCAAAATGTTATTGTATAGAAACTACTTTCAGCTACGAAAAAGACTGTATATAGGACATTTACTGTCCCCTCTGGCTGCACCTCAGCTTATTCAAGTAGTATACCTGGCTTTTGCAGTCTGTCCTCCAAATTCAACCTGGTTCCTCTCAAAGTCAGTGCTGAAACCCTCTCTGATATTGGTGGATGGGGACTGTACCTTTCCTCACTCTGATTTAAGGACAGGAGGGTGCAGGCACCCACTGACCTATAGAGGAAAAATTCACTACTGGTAGAAAAGTACCCATTAATGCATTACTTTTTTCAAAAAAAAGTAAAAAGGGTGAGCTGTAAATTAGAAAAAGCTCCAAATTATGATTTTCATCTTGTACTTCTGCAACATACCTAAGTGGATCATCATCGGTTTTTATGTATGTGTGAAATTAAACACTGCTCAAACATGTTTGTCCCACAGTGCAAGAAAGACATATTCAGCACTGCAACTGAACTCACCGAAGCACAGGTTAAAGCTAAGCCATTTCTCATCGATTCTGAAAACTTGAAAATTCTCAGCCATTCTGAAAAACAGCTGATGGTCTTTTTGACTGAGCTCATCAAGACATTTCTGAATCAACTGCAGCAATGTTTCTGTGAGCAAAGGGTTGGCTGCTGTAGATGCACTGGTGATTATCAAAAGCCAGACCCTGAACCTTCACTACATCTTGGGGCATCTCTTTGGGGCTGCAATATATTAAGATTCTCACTGCTGTTATGTATATTCCCGGGTGAGAGAAATTGAATCATTGGTTACACTCAGGCAAACACACTTAGAATTCCCTTGAGTATCTTGCTTCACATGAATTTGCTTGTATTTTCTCAGGAATTCTTCCTGGAAAGCTCAGGCATCCCAACTTTCTGCAAGAGCAGTTTTTCTGGTGGATTTGCTCCCAGAACAAGCTGTAGTTTTCAGATGGTTGGATGGAAAATTTTCTGTGGACCTGGTCTCTTTGTGCTGAAGCATCTGGCCCATGAAGGCTTTTCAACAGATCATTTTTTAGGACCTCTCTTTTCTCTTAGAGCTGAAAAGAACAGTTATTCCTGTTTTTCACTTTAGCTGCCTTGCCTCCTAGTTTAGGCCCTGTTTCAGATTCTCACTGCAGACTTCACCGTGCCCTGTACCAAATGTAAACCAATATAAATTTCATAGAAGGAATTCAATGCCTCACAAGCCAATTTTATTAGACAGGAAACATTTGTCTATCAATATAACTATAGTTTCAAATTTCACAATGTTCTAGTAAAAATATTTTGTTTGGAAAAATTTCAATTATTCTCGGAAACTATTGCAGTGATATCTCTTCAATTAGAAAGAAGTTCCAGGACTGTATTTCCTGGTTCATTCTGTTGAAGTGCAAGTGTTACATACAATGCTCAGTCTGCTGATTTAGCAGCACTATGAAAGTACTGCTTGTGATCTCTATAGATCCACAGATTTAAATTCGGTTTTAAATTTAATACCCTCAAATGCTAATACAATTTATACACACCAAATGAGACAGTGAAATTTTCATGGCATTTCCTCCAACCCTGTACACATAAAATAAATTTCTCTTAATTGAAGAAGGTTCTTGACTCATCTGCTCCCCACAGTGTTTTTTTTCTTTTTCATTACACATCATGTTATTCAGAGCCATGATTGTTATTATTTAATTTCAAATAGTCAGATCTGAGTACTTGTGAATGCACTTTGAAATATGAGGCTCAAATACAATAGATGTTAAAAATCAGAGTACGTGTTGCCGTTTGAGAAAGATGTTCTTCAGGCAGAGAACAGCCCAGCTTCCACCTCATCTGCAGAATCGTTCTGCAGTGCAAATCCCAACAATAACTCACGCTAGCAAGAGCTTCCCTTCTAATATGCCTTTGTACTTGTTTCTAAGAATAATGAAAATGTAACAAATTCATCAAAATTAGTCAGATAAATGGAAATTAGACCCTTCAGACTCCCACTGCAGTCAATCTAATAAACTGACAAGCAAAATTAATTTTACTGGGTGACGCACAAATGTCCTTTGATGGCAAAATGCAGATACCAAACAGATTTCAAGAGACACCTGAACGTGTTCAGTCTTTCCTACCAACCCTCAGAAGGCAACTCACAGCACCATTTTTTTCTTAGCATTAGGAAGCCATAACGCAGAGAATGTCTAATCTCAAATGCCAATACAAATCACAATCTCACAATCATAAAAGGTTTGCCTCCATACTTTATCATTTTCTGCAAATGGTTTTGTATAGGAAACCTGTTATTTACAGGGACTTTGTTGTTGTTGTTGTTCCTTGGGAGAGGGGAAGACTTTAGTACTGCATGATCGTATAGGACTAGCTGTAACTTGAAATATTATCTGCCATTTTACCCAATCAGTTTCTAGAGTTGATAATCTAAATCTATTCTTGTCACCAAATATTTGCCTTTCATTACTAAAATATTTCTAAATATACTTCAGTCATCTAATCAGAAGGTTGATTATTCCATGCCCTATGAATCAGGTGACTGATCATATATCAAGAATAAGTAACTGATAATAGGGACCAGTCAGTGAGCAACTGATAGGAAGAATATTGTTTAATCTAATCAGTGACATGTTGTGATTATTGCATTTGTATGTATGATAAACTTGCAATTGTTTCTGAGTATAAACAAGTTTAAAGAACTTTAATTTGCAATATAAACTGGTTTCAGGTGCCATGCATGCTGAAGTGCTAAATGTATGTAAGAAAACATAACGAAAAGATAGACCTTTTATTTGAAGCATGGATATGAACTATATCTAGTAGTGAAAACCTTTTTTTTTTTTACTATTTATTTTAATTAGTGAAAATTATACTTTCTTTTTCTGGAAGGTGTTACTTCCTAGCTTACCAAAACCAATAAGGTATTTCTTGAACTGATATCAGTTTAAGAAAATTTTTGTGACCGGCTGTATATCAGCAGGGCAGGCAGCCTGCCCCCTTTCCCTGCCTGCCTTTGGACATCATCAAAACCTCTTTTCCGTGCAAGTCTGCCAACAAAATCACAGAGTCACTTTGGCCTTTTTCTTCCCTAGAATCAGAAGAGCACGTGAGAGCAAGACCATCTCTGTCCTTAATTCTAAGCCTTTGTACATGAGGAAAAACCTGATACATTCCTCACCTTTCCTGCTAACGATTTGAAGGTTAAACATGGGTGCACAGCTAATTAGTGTGCACTAATTTTATGAATTTTTTTCCAGGCAGACCAGGTTTCCCCCTGCCTTCCTGATTGTTCAGTGTCCATTCTGTAGAATTAGCATGAAAGTGAGGACACATTAGAAAATTTATAACACCTCTAGTTCTGCATAAAAACAAAGCTGCATTTGCTAATCATGGCCAGCACTATAGTTTCACCACTTAGATGGGTGCAAGAGTCAACAGACTTCAGTTCAAGAGTCACAAAAACATGTAAATCCCACCAGCTAGCAATGCTAAAGCAGTCAGATGCAAAAAATGACTCTGTATTTCATTCCATTACCTTTCTTTCGTAAATTTTTACCTCTTTTATTGTTTCTAAATTTTATTGCTTCTGAGTTCTTTGTTTCCATCTTGCAATCAAACTTGGCTTATAGCATGCAAGGACTCAGGAAAAAAATTTCAAAGGATAAACGATGTTAATGAAAGCACCCAGGAGCAATTTAAACTACTTGATGACTTAAAATGAGCACTTTCAACCCTTGCCTATGAGAGGAAGAAGAGCTGTCAACAGAAAAGTAACATAAATCATACAGTATTTTATTAGTCTGCCTTTTTTACTATGATTCAGGTTTAAATCAGCTGGGGAGAATATTGAAATTATAGCCAGAGAGTCCTAAAACTTTTCCTTTACCATATTGCAGAGTATTGTGAAAAAGCACGGTAACATAACGGCTTAATCTGTCTCCCATATTTGCGTATGCAGAAAAGGAGTGAGTAGGAAGGAAGGGGAAAAAAAAGGTATATGAGGATTTTATGAAACCTCATCCAAATTCTGCAGCTGTCTGTATGCTGAACTTAACAATCCTGGTATGGGAAGCACGCACACCTGAACACTACTGTGAAATCTAAGTGTAAAACCTATTCTACACTTGAAAGTGTTGCTGGTTGCTTCTTTGCACAAGTATTTCTGTCTAGGAGTGTGACTTTCTCAATCTGAACCCGTGAACAGTTAGCTGATCAGGATCAACTCATTGTGTATTTAACTAATTAAAATTTCGTCTAGTTAGCAGCAGAAATGTTTGGCCAGAAGTGCATAGGGCTATCTACCAAGGAAACACAGCGGGCACTTTGAACTATCTGACAAGATATTTCATTGAATGTGATAGGGAGTTTAATGAGCAGTGCACACTTGAGGACCTTCTCTTTTTCCTCAGTGAGGCTGCACAAAAGTACCAGGTGTACATACTCTGCAAGTGCCCCCAGACCATTTGCAAGCTTGGTTTAGCACATGAAGAATCTGAAGCTGCAGAGCCTTCAAGCCCAGCCAGCACAGCTCTTGGGAATGTTTTTTAGCAGAAGATCTAAAGGCAATGTAGAATTACAACAGGCCCCAGGAATTTCTGAAAAACTGCTGGTTCTGCTTTTCCTCTGTAGCAGTTTAAAACTGGTGGGCACAGCAAGTAGCCACAGCAGAAGCCACTAGCTGTGGGAAATCCTATACAAAGTCCTGGGCAAGCAGAACATGATGAAGGATGGAAAGATTCTTTTTCCCAATATTTAGTTTGGTGGCAAGCTGGAGGATAAGCATATTTTGCAGGCATTAAAAAGTATACAGATGTACAAAACCCTTGCTGGGGTATAATCACATGATAGCTTCCCCTGCTTTAAGTAGAGATCAAAATTTTAAAAATGGCTTCGTAATCACCTCCTAATTAGAAAAAGAACAGTGTAAATTACAATAACTGTCTGAAACCCTCACATTTTGGGAAATCTCAGTAATCCAGGTTGCAACATTGATGTGAGTCTAAGACTGCTCTAGTCATGCAATGAAAATGCTGCCTTCAGTCTATAAGGTGTTTGACAAAATGACTCCCCTCTTCTGCACTTTAACAAGCAGAAAGGCAGTATTCTAACTGCATTATGGCACATCAAGTTATTATTTTAAGTTATCTATAAAGTGTTATCTTTCTTTTACAATATAGGAGACAAAAAGTAGATACACTTTTTGCCCCAGACAGTCTATTTACTTTCAGTGCATTGGGTCTTCCTGGACCAAAGTTTCCACAGTCTTGCACCCACAACTTTTTTAATTTATTACAACATATTCATTTCTAAAGAAATTAAAATATACACATGAATTTGGGGGGAAAAAACCCCCAAACTAAACTCTGGTAGTTTTCCTGTACAGATTCAATATAATCAATTACAAAATTCATTTTTTGCCGTTCTTTTGTCACATGTTCAAAAGGCATCCAGGACAACATTTTCAAAAATGTTCATGTGACTGAGGGATCTAAGGCTCATTGATTTAGGATTCTTTGAAAGTGTCTTTCCTATTTAGAATGAATTCAGTTCTTAAAAGTTGATGAACTGTCTCAGTCCTCAGAGATTTTAGAGGGTTTATGAATCCTGTGCCCACTTAGAATCTTGAGACACTTATATCAATACTTCAGGATATATTTAGAAGCCAGTTTTAGGCACTTCTCTTGAAAAATTTTGGCTGATGTAGTCATATAATTATTCTACAGATGAAAAATAAAACATGCTAAGAGCAGTCCAAAGAACAACTAATCTCACACACCATGATACCATGCCAAGACTGCAGAAAAACATAATAAAAAAGAATTACAAAATTTATAGGGATTTAGTAGGTCACAGAGACCATCTGCCTGCAAATCAAGGACTATTCATTACTACCATGTCATCCTTTCTATAAACTATCTAGCTTTGACTATCTAAGATTTGGCTGTCACCCCTCCTAAAACGGCCCCTGCCTTTCTAAGATAATGTGATGTTAAAATTATAACGTGGCACATAAATACACTGTATTATTTTGGAGTAAAAAAAAATAGATGTTATTTTCCAGTTGAGAGAAAATGAATATACTACACTTGGTAGATTCAACAATGATTTAATTAAAATTTAGAATTTTGAAATTAAATTCTTTGACACTGGAAAGTACCTTATTCTGATACAAACCTGTTTGTTTACCCCTCATTTGTTGCCTGACATTCATGTATAAATATGGCCCAGCATTTGCAATTATTATGGTTTCAAAAGGCACTACAACTTCTAGTTGCATGTGCCCCACTTGGACTGGTCTGTGATAAAGCTAGAAAGCATTGAAGGAAAAGAGATTTTTTATTTAACTTTTTGGCAGCAGCCCTTTTAAACATTGTGACTCAGAGCACCAAGGGATCAATAAAAACACATTTATCTCTCCAGTTCCTTAAAATGAACTCTAATCCTACTTCATGCATTTCCTGTTTGCAAGAGGATGGGAAGAGATTTCTAGGCAGTAATAGAAAAATATCCCACAGTTTTTCAAAACTTATTCATAGTTATAGATTGAGAAAAATCAAGCTTTTATGACATTTTCACCAGCTCTATGGAGACAATTCTGTTTGAGTTGATAGAGTGTAGTTCTAGTGATGTAGAGTTCGAATTAAGTACTCATAAATTATTATATGTGCTTGAGAAATATAAAAAAATATTTTGCACAACAGGAAAAAATACGAAACCAACAAACATATTGCCAAGAAGAAAATAGCTTTGTTGCTGGCTGTTGTAATCTTCCTGAAGTTCTGAATTACCAGGTTCAGGTTTCACTTGAACCTGATGTTTCATTCAAAATAATTCAAATTCATGTTGGAAAAACAACAGTGAGAATTAGGATTACCAGGCACTCTGTTGTTACAATGAAGTAGGGCAGTAATAGGCATTCCTGTCCACAGAAATCTGCTGTGAAACAGAAACTGTATGTTTTAACTTTTCCTCCACAAAATTCTGCCTCAAACAGTTTGAGAAGACACGATAACCTCACTCTAATGAAAAAAATATTCTCCGAATGAAAGAGAAGACAGGTTGTCCTTGAGCCAGAGTTGCAGTGCTGAGGTGTTGGGATATGCCCTCAGGAACTGGTCATGATTGGCAACAGAGCATAACTTAATTTGACATGCAGGTTGTATCAATTTACACACAAGTTTGAGTCTCGTAAACCAGCACGCCATGGGATAGCAGAGTGGCTATCTTTTTTGATAAAAGACTAATTTCCAAGTCTATAGAAGCAAGTGTGGCAGTGAGAGTTTTTGTGGATTATCTGATAAAGCCTTTAAAAGTAACTCCAGAGTACTGAATTACAGAAATTCCCGAGTCTAAACAAATCAGATTTGAACAAGTACCTTATAATGAACTATTGATTTGCTTTTCTTTTCTGCCCATAGAACAGCCTTAGGAAGATTAGCCCATAAACTGACCTACTTCATTCTAGACTTTCAAATATTTTGCGTGTGTGTGTGTGTGCAAATGCTTAACTTTTAACTGGCAACAATGAGTTCATTGGGTGTTCAATATTTGGCAGTCTAATTCTTAAGATTAACTGAGACCAATAAGTCATGTAGAATGTTTTCCTTTACCTGGCTGGATAAGACTACAGCCTTTTCCAAACAAACTAGATGATTAAAGCCCATTTACTTAGTATGCCAAATGTTTGTGGACACTAAAGACAAAGAGATAGTTGAAGGAAACTACCATAAAAATATTATTTGAATATTTTTTCTCCGGTCATCCAGCCTCAACTACAATGGCAAAAAAGCAGAAAAAGTACTGCTGTTAAAACTTCATGAATGTGAAAAATATTTATTATACAAACACACCAAACTCAGTTCTGTCAGACTGGATAGTCACTACATAAAACCAGCATGAATATATGCATCAGTGCAAAATTTCCAAAGAAACACACAAGACATGACTAAAAAAATAGAGTTAGTTGCAAGTTATTCTAGACAAGGAATTAAGGGATGTCAGATCTATAGGGAAGCAGAAACTGGTCTGAGATTCAGACAAGGTTGAGGAAGCTGAGGATAGATCAGTTCCAGAGTTTACGCTGCTGTAACTAGAAACAGAATCTGGCCCAGAACTCTGTGGAAAGATGCCAAGAGAATTCTTGGCATCTTGAGTTAAAGCTGTAGGTGGTTAACAGGAAAGTTAAGGTCAAATAAGGAGACCCTTAGTTGGCTGTGGTTCCATCAGATAAGACAGCCCACCAGGCAAACGGCAGTCAGACTTCAAGATTTAAAGGGCTACTCTTCACAGGAGTTCAAGACTCTGTCAACCAGAATGTTACATTTCTAGAATAACATGGGCTTCTCCAAATACTGGCATTTAATCATTCTTTATTAATGTGCCAGGCTATTGAATTAAAAGCAGTGTTCCCATCATAAATTCAATTCTCTTTCATTCCCACTGTGCCAGGCACATATAATATATATCACATGAGTGAACCTTGAAAGAGGAGTGTTTATTTAAGTTATATCTTCCCCTTAGTTTGAATTTGTTTGCAATCTGCAGTTGAGCAATGAGATTGAGGTGCTGAGAATATGTTGGTGGGCTGGGCAAGGGCCACCTCAGAGGAAATAAATCAGTTGCACAGATAAATGAGCTCTTGTGAATCTTTTCCCCAAGCCTTCCACAATATATATGCTGGGTCCTCATTCTTTCATTAAAAGAAGGGGAAAAAAGATATCTAGTTCAAATAACTAACTGAAAATCTCACCAAAAAAAGCAAGATTTTATAAACTTCACATATATCTGCAAGTCAAATTAAAGCCTAGGCTTTCCCAGGGTCCCATTAATCTGTGTAAAAAACACAGAATTCATGGCTGAATTTGCTTCAAGTGGACAGTACAACACTCTTAATTTTCACAGCTATTTCATGAGTTAATTCTGCCCAAAAACATATCTGGGGAAAAGATGACACAGTATTAAATTACTGTCCTACATAGCGTATTCTGGCTGCCAGTCATCAAGAGTTTGGAGAAGGAAATATACCATTATTATTTTCCTTTCACAGATGCCAGAGCCTGGATTACTGGCTTCTATTCAGCCTCTTTTTTGTTAGTCCCATTAAGCACCTTGCCCAAGAATGCTTTGGATTACTACCAGCCTTGGGATGATAAGAGCTTAGCCTTTACTGAGTGATTTCCTTTCTCTATGTATTGAAATCACTGAAGACAGAGTCCTTAAGAATATTCATCTCATGGCTGTGGATTTCTGTGGGCAAAGTAATTTGGACAGAGCCACCTACGTGCCATGCATATCAAATGTAACATTCATTGCCTGCCTAGGGAGGCAGCTCCCCCACCTGATGTTTGATCCTTTCTCATCTACGAACGTAACCTCATCCAGAAGCAGGCTGAGGCTAGTATCCATCAAGTCCTATCCTGCAATACAAATCCAGCACATCCATCTGTGTGCCATGTCAGACTAGGAGGAAGCTACTGATGCAGCTCATTGGCCTGGGGAAGGTGGCACAGAAATTACACTGCTCTCTGGGATGTTTAAAGCCAGCAAGTGTTCCCAGGTCTTTGCCTGTTGCAAAGAGTCATCTCTCTACTCTTTCCACCCACTTCGACAATGCCTTGCCCAAGTATTTAAGAATCCCAATAATCAAACACATCAAGTGTCACACTCTATCCATAATTTGAGGCTATTAAACAGAGGCCTGCAAAGCTTTCAGGCTAATAATTGTTCTACTTGCTAACAAATTCTGCCTTCTAGATGAACCAGTGAGGTGGCTGTGCAGTTCTGAATTAAAAACCAGCTTGCATCTTCCCAGCTTGGAGCATAGATATGGCTAGCACATGATAGTCAGCCCTGACACCGGAGACAGGCCCATTCTCTGCAGATAAAACATTCTTTGTATCGCCACATATACTTTTTCTGCAACATAATGAAGAGATCACTTCAAGAAGTTATAATACTGTCACATGTTAATTCTTCCTCTTCACAGAAGACAAAGCACAGAGTCCAACTGCTGCACATTGCAATGAAGCACAGATATTTGTTTGCCAAGATAATAACATTTTTATTACGGAATCACTTCATTCTGAAAATTGTATTTTCCTATATAAGACTATGCAGGCAGTAGATGCTGCTACGATCTCTGACAAATGTTTTGGGGAGGGGATTTGATGGATCCACTGATTCTACACTTTTATCAATACTCACTCTGGCTGTCATGCCAGAAGGACTCTTTATTTAATGTCGTTGTAATTCAAAAAAATGTTTATCTACAGATGGAATATTTTTGTTAAAAAGTTAAACACTTTGAAAAGGGAATGAAATATTCTCTAGGCTGAATCACTAGAACAAAAAGATCACATATAAAGGGAAAATACGTGGGAAAAGAAAAAAATCAATACGGACACATGAACATTTTATATATATATATATATATATATATGAATAAGAGATTATATACAGAGAAATCTATTGTTTCAGGTTACATTTGAATAATACATAGAAAGGTAGTTTTATTTTTGCCTGAACCATAGAACTGCACAAAGCAGGCCTTTCAGTACTAAATATTTGATAACTTCTGTAAGTATTAACACTAGTTAAAATATTTCTAAATACAGGAGCAAAATATGAATTTTTTCTAAGTAAGGAACAATTTTACATTGTCTTCTACAAATCTGTCAAGAGCTCGAATCAGTTAAAAAATACATTTGAAAATCTAGTAAAAAAAAAGTCCACAAACTTAGGCTTAAAAAGTTTTTATCAGCTTTGATCTTTGAAAAAAACAGAGTGAGCAATGCAATAGTCTTTGCTTTCCAATGAAAAGGAAGCTTTTCTATGATATTTGAAAAATATCTTTCTGTGATCATTGAGTTTTTCTCTAATCTAGCTAGGCAAGTCAAGCTCCTCCAGGAAAGACTGGATCCTGAGCCTAAATGAAATGTGAAACATTCTCTTTTTAAAGATAAACATACACTCCATAAACTTTTCATTGTTCTAAACATCTGTTTAAACTTATAAACATCTTTTCAGCCAACTCGTGCAATAGGGAGATTGACTTAGTACGTGCATCACTTCTTTACTTCTTGCAAGCAAAAAAACATTATTTCTGTAGTCAGTATTATGTACCATAACTAATCTTGTGCAGAAAAAAAATAACAATCTAAAACAACAAAAAATAATAGCTTGTATACTCTCCTGTTTCCCCACCTTAGACTGATATAGATATAAATATAGATATTTAAAGGGAGTCCAGCCGTGCTGGGTCTGAAAGCAGGTGGATCATGCCCTAGATTTCTTCTGAATTAGTTCCTTAGCTAGTGCATTATAGTCTTCATTGTTTTTCTGGCTCAGTGAGGAAAAAAAAAAGTCAGGACAAATAGAAATGCAACTAATAGACCTAAGGAAAGCATCATCCCATAATATCTTTTAGGGGAAAATGTAGGTACTTACAGTGAAGACCACTCAGCTTTGTTTGAGGCCATATGATAGAAGACTACTTTTGTCACTGACCCAAATGTGTTCACCCATCAGACTTTGGACTGCTGGTTATCTATAGGCTACTTTTAAAGGTCCTGCAAATGGTGATCAAGAAACAGAAGACTTCCATCAAACACTCTTTAATTCCCTCTTCAGGAACTGTGCAGCTTGGAAACAACCACGTTGTGTCACAGAGCAAGACAGCTCCTGTAGGAAAGGTGCATAAATGAGCTCTTCCTTCAAGAGTCTGACACAATACCTGGATTGCTGATGTATGAAATTCACAGCAGATCCCAAGTTACTGTATCATCAATCATTTATTTCAAAGCAATTGTAGCCTGGGCATTGGCCCAAAATGTATGTTCCAAGATTTGATACAACTTGTTCAAACTTGCCCTTTGCATTTCTAGGAAACTACTTTAAACAGCTCATCACAGTATTTTTTGTGGATCATAATTTTAAAACTTCAATCTTTTGGCAAGGTTCAAGAGCATTGTTCAGATCTGTACTCAGAGCCACCAAGTGCTCTGCTTGATAGATTATCTACGAGTTAGATCATGAGCCCCATGATGCCAAGCTCTAAGGACTTGAGAAAGCCAGCAGTCAGAGTTGTCCTTCTACAGAAGATGAGATAAGGCAGAACAGGTAATGCAGATGTGAACGTGACAAAGGAAATGAAACATAAGGAAAACAAACTGCACGTTTGACCTTAAACAAGATAATGAAAAGTGAAAACCTTTTTTTATTTATTTAGTTAATAATGATTCATTGAATTATTTGGTTTACAAGGACCTGATCAGATAACACATCTTAACCATAGTTTTTATAACTGTGGGATGCAAAACAACAGGACAGTGGGAAACACATGTTTGGTCTAACTTCCGTAAAGTTGAGAAGCAGGCCCATTGGTTACAGTATTTCTGTTCTGAGCTTGAATGAGCGCAGTGACTGATGGGTCTGCACATTATCTTTTTTCAAAGTTCATAGTAACTGAGTCCATGAAAACGCTGAGCCTGTCTATAAGGCAAAAAATTGAAAGCTGTTTGAGAACCAAATGTGAGGCTTGTCACATTGCAGTCATGTGCTCCCAAGGAATGAATCAAAAGTGTAAATTTAACCTAGTTAAAGATGTTATTATTTCAGTGTTGGATATAGGATGGAGCAAAGAAAAAACCTCTGAAAGAACATGTACAATTTATTCGATGCTGTGCCCCACCCTTGGATTAACTTTTTAGCTTTCTATTATCGGCAATGTCTCAGCCAGAAATTTTGGTCCTAAGAAATGTAAAATGAAACTTTAATTGCTGGAACAAAATATATTTTCTAGCCCTGAGACCTCAAAGCAGAGCAAGGCCAAGATACAGAACACTGAGTGCCAAACTAGTGTGCAGCTGAGTGCAGTTCCCTCATGATTTTTATTTTAAGCTCTGGTTTTCATTTGGGAATGGCTACTTCTGTCCCTCACACAAATAAATAAATGCCACCACTTAGGTGAAACTACTAGCAGCTCAAGCTCTTCCTGCTTTATCCATAAAGACTCTGGAACAAACGTTAATTGTAGGATTTAATGGAGCTTTGTGTGTACCTGAATATTATTTCCAATTCTTTTGGCTGCTATGTGAACTTTCCTCAATGTCTCCTGTTATAGAAAAAAGTTTATTAATTTTAAATTCAATCATTCCAGGCCACCTGTAAGGAGGGGCCTTCCTTAATATGCTTTCAAATTAAAAAAGAATTTTTAAAAAGCAAATGAGTGCATGATGGTTTCTTGGGGGAGTGTAAAGGGGTGATTGTTGCAGGGTCTTTTTGTTGTTTTTTTTCTTGGTTAGTTTGGGTTTTCATTTCTTTGTACTACACAACCATAGAGAACAAATAATAAACGTTGATTAGCTTAAGAGATTTACTATATAATCAGATATTCTGAGTAGAGGAGACAGAAATATGTTTTATTTAGGGAATATAAGTTTTGATTTCCTTGTGTATTTGAAGCATTACACTTAAAACAAACAGAAATTTCCTTGCTGAATATTTCTGTCACTGTATGAATTTCATCCAAATATAGGACTATCAAATATTCGCCTCTTCAAAAAGTTAATCCTCTTGGAATTCTTAAAGTCCACATGGAAAAAAGCCAAATGTCAGTGTGCTGACTACAATATACAGGAAAATTTTTCTACTTTACAACTTTCTTTTTCAATATCTCCAGGGAAATTATTTAAGAAGCTCAGTTTCATGTGCTCTGATATGACAACAACAGCAAATGTTTCACCTTTTTATCTTACTGATTGTCTCAGAGTGCTCACAATAGCATAACTTAAATATCCATTTTTTGTATAAGACAGAGTTCAGTGGACAACTTGTCACAAGATAGCGATTTTTCATAAAAAAATTTATTCCCTAAGTTATTCTCTCTAAAAAGGTTCACCATCTTCATATTCAAAAAATATTTTCAAACTAATTTTTTTCTTGCTTCTTAAAATATTTACTGTCTGAAATGTGACCTTTTTCCATTAGAAATAGAGGTCACATGGTACTGCATGAGTCACATACCTGAAGCCTGTGCCCTTTTCAACATGAGCCCTCAACCATCATAAATACAACTTTTCCTTTCTAAGCTTGTGATAGTTGCTTGACCTTTGCTAGATCTGTAAAAATTCTTGCCAGTTAACTTTGGTTTTAGCAAATGCTCTAAGACAAATAAAGAGTGGCACAGACACTGCGGAAGTGAATAAATTTCACATCATGAAAAGATACTCACATAGTGTTTCCTGTAATTATTCTTCTTTAATGACCTGATACAGAATCTTTTCCCTTGTCTTGCACATTGGGCTGTGCATCCTTCATGTATTTGGATACGTGCTCCTGCTTGCTACCGTGCCCTTGCCACACCACTGCTTCTTCGCTTCAGGAAGAACAGCTTCTGTTCCCCTACACAGCCTCAATTCAAGCAGTGTGTGCTCTCCTACAGAGAGATCACCCCTCTCTGCTCCCATGTGTCGCAGGTGCAGATGGCAGAGGTGTTTTGGCAGTCAGTCCCCAGGGCAGACCTGACAAGGGCTGGAGAGAAGCATTTGCGGAGGGAAGCCTTCAACTCTGTCTGCCTTTCTCACTGCAAAAAGCTTCCAACTAAGAGTTGTCCTCTTCAGAGTACACTGCAGGACTCATCATTGTCTGGGCTGTCTAGGATTGCCAAATATGTCCTAGAGGCTCTTTTGTGTGTGAGTAGATGCTGTACACAAGCGCAGTGCTCGCTCTTCAATTTACGCTTAGCCAGCCTGAGACCGCATTTATCACCTTCCTTTTTTAATGTTGGTTTAGTTCTTTCCACCAATGAGTGGAGAATAAATCAAGTTTCTCATACTGTGAAAATATTTCTATTTCAGAAGAACAGAGAAAATAATACAGAAACAGGGCCTTTTACTGTCTGATACGAAACTTGATGTTATTTTTATGTATAATAACACCCGAAAAATCTTAATTCTTCATGTTTTTCCTATTTCCTCAATCTTTCACGACTTTTGTGACAGATTTCTAAACCCATGGGTATCTCTCCTTTTTTTGTTTATCGTGTATATGATAGACAAACTATGAAGCTGATATTAATGTATACCTAATGCTATTATTTTGTTATTAAATTAATGTAATCACCAGAAGACTGAAAGATCACCTGGTACACGGCAGTTAACGCAGGGAATACAGCTACAATAGCATTATTACCAAATGGCCTTACATTTGCCAGCTATAAAGTTCACTACAGATCTCACATTAAACATTTGCTTGAAATACAGCCAAGTGAAGATGTGTTTCATCCCTCTGGGATGCAGAAAGCTACCAGCTGTTTCCTACAAAGTGTTCTGCTGTGTCCAACACTGAAGGTCCATATATTCAGTATCCTTTCTCCAAGAGCTGCTGGCAGCAGATGTGTACAGAACAGAACAAGAACAGAGCCCACATTAAAGGATTCTTCCTGTGTTGTAATCCCCTGTTTCCAGCTATCAGTGGGAGTGTCTGACACGAAGCTTGCATCTGATGGCTGCATGGAATAGTCACAAACGGAGTTAATCTTCGCTAATCTGTCCAGATCCTTTCCAGCTCTCTCTATGTTTTTGGCCTCCAAAATGTCCCATGAGGATTCTTAGAATTTAATATGCATCATAAAGATTTCCTTTTGTTTCCTTTAAACCTGCTGCAGGAAAGCTTCACTGAGGCCCACTAGTTCTTCAGCCCCAAAAAAACAGTGACTGATCCCTCCTCGCTCACATTTTTCACATCATTCATGATTTAACTGAACATACCCCTCCCCAACTCTGCTGTTTATGTAAGCCTTATTTAATTTGCTTTTATATGCTTGTTTTCTATGCTTCAATAGGAAAAGATTGTTCTTCTATCCTAGATAATTCCTTCACTTTGGTTTTCTTCACGGGGTGTTGCAGAAGAATTCAGTCCAAGTCAGGTGAAGAGAATGATTTCAGTGTCAGAACGACTCTTGCAAAATCTCTGATATTCATTCCAAAACCATGTCGAATTTTATTCCAACACCTCACATCACTTCCCTAGGAACTGAAAACCACACCCTTTACAATAAGAATTTGGTAGAGAAAGTTTAGCTGTTGCATGGGGGTCTGCATTATGCCAGAGATGGAGAGAAGAATTTCTATACCCAGGCTCTCTTCCTTCACTCCTGGAAGGTCCTAAAAGTCCTGTAGCTAATTCTGTCTTCTGATTCAGGACTAGCATTACAAGCCTGAGCGGAACAAGCATGCCATATATGGGACTTACACAGTCTGAAATCAAATTATTAATCATAATTATAACTCACGTCTTGCGGTGTAAAAGATAAGTACAAGAAAAGCAAAATAACCAGAAATACAGGCAGGGAATATGGCAGAGATTTGCTTCTTAAAGTATATTTTCCACTGTGTTTCTGAATGGATGAAGGCTTGCACACCTGACTTGGCAAATTGTTTCAGCCTTTTATGGGGCAGAACAAAGCAACCCAAGTTTTTCTCATAATGATTCAGCTGAATCACCCTCTCTTAATCTCTGCCTGATGCTCCTGAGTGTATGAAGGGCAAAGATATACCAACTTCGTTGGCCTTTTCAGCATTCCAGCATCTCATACTTTATTTCTTGGAGTCAAATGTGCCAATCTTTACATATTTTTGTATCTTCTAACTTTCTTTAAAAGTATCCCTTAACACACACACTCCAAGACACTTCCTTCTCTTCTCGTTCAGTGATGCAGTTCCTCATCTCCAGGACACAAGAAATTGAAGTCAGCACATCAGGCTCACCACTTCCCACTTAAGTAACAGAGCAGGCCAATATCATCAAGGCTTCTTGGGAGCTGGACTACACTGCAAAGTCATACTTAGAGCATTACTTTCTTCTGCTTCTTTGTTTATTTGGGGAATGCTGTTTTCTACATTTCCCCTTCATGCTAAAACTTAATTTAAGTTCATTCAAGTTTTTCCCTACGAGTGCTAGAACTGTATTTGAAAAAATGAATGTCTTACACTATTTACTATGGACATTTTCAAGATTAAATCAAATTGAGTATGTGGTTTTCTCATTGTTTATATAACATATTCAAGTATTACACTGAAGGAAGTACTGAAGTTCTATATTTTATTTAAGAGAGGCAGAAAAATCTTAACTCCTTTAATAAGCCTTATTAGTGTTGCCCAGATATGAGCTGAGGGGTGGGCAGAATAACATCAATAAATGGTCATGGAGAAGTTAAAATTGTCTCAGCATCAAATATATCTAAAATCATGGTTTGTATCATACCCAATTTTCTAAAAAGGCATTCCACCTCATGTGTTCCTTTCATTTTTATATCTGCTGCCCCCTAATTCCTGAGGGAAGGAAAAAACCCCCCACCCTCCATAGTCAAACCTTAGTCAATAAAAGAATACCCAACTGTATACATAAGAGAACAATAAACACATTCCCCACCACTACTAGGTGGCCATTTGGGAAAGTTATAGCCAAGTTCTTGGCCTAGAGCACAGTTCATCTGGCCTTTTCTTCCCCTATGTACCGCCTCGGTGCAAGCATATAAGTCACTGTTTACATCTACTACAGAACAACAAGAGCTCAAGAAAGATTCTTGTAGCCAGAGAGCAGTGACCTGCTGTGTCGTGAAGGTGCTGATTGCTTTATTACCACAAGAGAGAGAAGCATCAGACAGAGATTTCTCATCAAAAGGACCACAGGTGCTGTGAAAGAAGTGAAACAGCAACCCTAAGAATTGACATTTGAGAGGGTGAGTAAAATCTGCATGGCTCCATGAAGATGGCAAGAGGCAGCTGAAGCTTAATAGAAAGGATATTTAGGGGTTAATTTAACCAAACCCAGGCTTGATGTTGTATGGCTGACTGCCCTAGTGTCCCTGCTTTGGGCCACTGAAAGAAGAGTGGTGTCAGAGTCGGAGGATCCAAGATGTGGGAAGTGACCACAGCATCAATTAGCATCTTAAAGAAAGGGAGAAGTTGGTGTTTAGGCTAGGGTATGCGAGGTTTTTGTGCTTTTGGGTTTTTTTCCCTCAAAGTGAAAGGAAGGAGGGGAAAAGTTTTAGCAGAAATTTTAGGGTAAAAAAAAAAAAGAGAATGGTTTGATTTACGGCGACTCAGTATCTGTGCTTCTGAATAACCTGGTACCTGCCTCTGATGGAGGAAAAGAAGTAGAATGGGTTATAAAATTCCTTTATTTAATGTGGACCATTAATTCACGTGGGCAGTCTGTTGAAGCTAACAGAAGATGTGCCTGCCATCAGTAGAAGGTGCCATGTGAAGCTCTGGAAGAATCATGAGAGGACAGTCCATAGAAATGGCGAGAGGAATAGGAAAGAATATCCAAAAGAACAATAAAAAGTGATGTTTGAGAGAGAATCATAAGACATTATATCAAAAATATAGAATCATCAATGTTGCAAAAAACATCCTAAGGTCAGGGAAAAGGTCAATCTTAACATGAGACTGGACTAGAAGTTACTGAAGTTGCCAAGACAATGTCTTCTGTCACAGATCTGCTAAGTAATGTTTGTGTGTGAGAGAGTCTTTTTATTAGCTCACTTAAGTTTTTCACCATGCTTACAAAACAGAATTATAAAAGCCACAGGGAGATCCAGGATATTTTTCCCTCTTCATCCTTACACATTTACATAAATAATGAAACAGTGGATCATGACTACCCCATTTCAGTATCACTAAACCAAGGAACTGTCCGTGTTAGCATTCAAGTAGCAGAATGCACTACATTTATACACAAACATGTGTGAAGGAGGACATTATCTCAGAGGGAAAAGTTTACAAATATAGTCTGCTCACCACAGCTGAAAGAGTTTGGACTGAGATGAGAGTAAAAATAGTGAAAAACAATACTCATAAGGAACTGTTATGCATCTCCGGGGCAGGATTAGAAGACAGAACAGGAAGCATTTATGCATGAAAAAAGGAGAGTTGTAAAAAGCACACACATTGATCATGGGGATTTCAATTATGCTGACATTTACTGGAACACAAGTGACAAGCAAAAGCATGTTCTAAAAACTCTCAAGTCTGCTGCCATATGGAGCTTTCTGCTAAGTCAACCAAAGACATCTTCTAATCAAAGCTAAATTCTGGACTCTGTCTGTGAGGTGGCATGAGAAACTGTCCAAGCCAGCTCCAGATGAATGAACTCCCTGGCTGGAAGAACTACAGGTTGCAGCCACACAGCAAGCCAACTGAGTTTGTTATCCATTAGCTTTAGCAGCACCTATATTTTCACCAGTTTTCAGAGATTTGCATGCCATCGGTGCCCACCGTTGGCCTATTTCTCAGGATGGTAAAATGCGTGGAAAAAATAAAATAAAATGAGAGGCAGAGCAAGAAGAAGTCAAAATATTTTCAGTTAACTAGCTGAGCAGAAGCTTCAAAATCCTTCAGGCCAGCAAGGAAGGTGATTAGTTGAAAAAGTGTCAATGAAATGATAGGTTCACTCATCCTTGCCAAATTCATCAAAGGAGCTGAATATCCTCTATTTGGAGCAGATATGAGATGACTTCTAAGAAAGAAGAAAAAAAGGAAAAAAAACATGTTGAGTGGTGAGCGTTCTCAGAAAACACAGAAAAGGTTGTTCAGAGTAGTAGAGATCGACTTTGTTCCTGAAAGTACTTTCTACCTAACTTGGTCCTGACAGATAATTCTGCAGCTCTTACCAACAATCTTCATTGTTTTATTCAATGAGTGATTCTCACTTTAAGACCAAAACAAACATAGAGCTAACTCTCCGTATTTCATTTCAATGACGTTACTCACCCTTCTAAGCACGCTATTAAGCAGGATAAAGTTAAAACTTGGATTGGGAAAAAAAAAAAAGAAAATTTTTCACATTTCAGGTTTATACCTACATGATTAGGAGGAGCAAAGATATCTCTTTTTTTAGAGCCTCTAACTTTTAGTTTACAGCTAACTCTGTTCCCTGTCTTGCCTTTCCCTGTATTTTCCTTTTCTATGGCAATTGTTTGCACAGGACTAACTTATACGGTCAATTATATTTACTTATTTTAAAATATTTATCAAGGGGAAAGTGAACCCCACCTTCAAAAAACTTGATGGCAGCACCAAGGGCAGGGCGGAGTGCAGGGGGATGTGGTTTGTTTTTACGTAAGTCCCAAAGGCAGAATCGATGTTGAGGGAAAAGAACGTGCCGTGGAGCACAAAGAAAAGCCAAGGTGATTAATTTCTCTCCTGCAATCTCATTCCTAGATAGAAAAGAGAAGGATAAGAATGTAGGCAAGCATGTCCCTCCTCCTGAACAACTCTGGTTACCTGGATGCTGAAAAAGGTGGGAGGTTAATTTTAAGGTTAATTTTATCACTTAAGAAAACTAACCAAAGTTTACTTTTATGGCAAGAGGGTCACTAAGAGGTTCAAGTAGGAAACACTAAGTACAGATGGTACTGAGATCCTGTGCTAATGGCAATAATATGAATAATTTGACTTAGGCCATGTATTTAATCTCATCGGAGAAACACCACTTGCTCTTTTCTAAACTTTGGAAGCTACTATTTGCCAAAAAATCTCATCTTTAAATATCTCTGGCTATTGTTTATTTTAGAAAGATGGAATGGACAAATAAATACATATATATGTACAAATATATATATATATATATATACACATATATATATAGATATATACACAGATATGTACATGCATGCCAAAACTTATGAATAAACATAACATAACCCAGACCTGAAGGAATTCAGAAAAATACAGATCCATGTACTAAGAAAATGTTACTCATCAAAGTAGGCTAATGATACAAGGCTATTGGTCAAAGTAGGCAAGAGAATAAATTGCTCCTCAAGTGAAATATTAATCAAATAATCATTGAAAAGTCATCATTGATTAGCGAATGAAACATAGTGACATTTCTCAAGGAGGTCCAGCATTCAACATTACCAGCAACAATTTGATACTACAAACTACATACTGTTCATGAAATCTACTAATGGGATGCCTGACAAAACATTAAATGACACCAGGGTCTAAATGGTCATATATAATATTTGGATTTTGATCCAGAGAAACACATCTATATATCACAGAATCATTGAACCCTGATTGGAGGCATATCTAGAGGTTATCTACTCCAGCTTTCTATCTAAACCACAGCAATCTCCTGCATGAAGTCAAGTCAGCTGTAGTTTTGTCTGGCTAGTCCATCCCCTCCAAGGTCAGAACCTGTTCCAGTGTTGCATAATCCTCCAAAGGAAAGTCTCCTTCCTAAAGTCATGACTAGCAAACATTCCAAAACGTAGGTTTTGGCCTCTTTGTACCTTCTGCCATCAAGGAAAAGAACTTGGCTCCACCATTTTTGTAACATTTTTGTAGGCAGCTGTTAGACCTCACCTTAGCTTCCTCTTGCCAGATTAAGGATTCCCAACTCTATCAACTTCTCCAGGTAGGTCCCATGACTGATGCCCCATACCATTTGGTAGCCTGCTGATGTCAGCCAATCTCTTAACAGCTTTTCTGAACAAAAAACCCAAAACTGGAAGCAAACTTCCAGTACCACTGGTGCTGAGCAGAGGAGAAAAATTACTTGTCTCAATCAATTGGCTTTACTTCTACTCATCAGGGCCATGAGAGCACTGTAAACCACGGCTGTCCCTGTCCAGACTTAATTTTATTGTTATTATTTTGCCTCCAGTATGGAAATGTGTGCTTTGCATTGAAATTTGTAACATTCCTGTTGACACAATCCTTAGGATTTTCTTGACGAAAGTTCTGCTACTCACTAGTCAATCCTCCACATATAATGCTGTGTTTAAACTTTCGTGTTCTCTTTACATTTTCTAAGGAATTTTATCCTCCAGACTGTTGATAGAGTTATTCAATAATAGAGGCTTCTCCATTAATGCTTGATACACAGTATTTATCCACTCATTACTAGGCATCAAGTCATCACCCACCTAAAAGATTCCAATCATACTGTCCATAAATTACCTTCTAAATGAGGATGTTGAGGGAGGTGGTATCAAAAGCTTTACTGAAGTTGAGTTTTATCTACTGCTCACTGGTCATCCACATTGAAAACCATTTAATCATACAAGACAGCCATGCTGGTCAAGCATGTTTTTCCCTTGGTAAAATAGGTAGATAATTTCTGACTGTCTTTTTATCCTTCATATGCTTGGAAATTAATTCCAGGAGGACACAAACCATTATATTTCATTTTTTTTCCAGTCATCACAATCCTCCCATAGTTGCTTTATTTTTTTATAGATAACAGGAAACCACCTTGCAGTCACAGAAGCAAGTGGTAAACCCATGAGCAAACTGTGTCACAGACCACAAAGGACATAGCTGTAGTCAGAACTTTGAGAAAAAATTATAAAGCATGATTTCTCTTGTGAAGGCTAGAAAGACAGCAGTGAGAAAGAAGAAAGAAAATATGATGCTATCTGTATATGGGATTTTTTTTTAAGTATGCTGGATTAAACTAGGTGTTTCTGATACCCCTCTGTAATGAGGATTTTTGAATACTGCATCATGTAACAGAGAACAATAAAAATTACCGGGAAACGGAGCAAATACCTTTCAGTCAGAGTTTTACTGTTTAGTTCATTTCAAAGATGATGTAAAGAGTTCTATGCTCTATAATGACACTACCCATGGGCTTTAGAAAGGGAGAGTTGGGGTGAATAACTTCTCTAAATTTCTGTGAAAGATGTAACAAGAGCTACTGCATTATATTAATTAATCAAGTCCATGGCACCTGGCTCAATATATTAGTAATTGGGTTAAATATGAGGCATCCAAAGATCAGGGAAGATGACAGAATGGCTCCTTTTGCTCTTTTTCTCTACGAATCCTAAATTTTATGGTGGTACCAAAATTATTCTGAGAATGTTAAATATAATACAGCCAGTAAATCTATATCAGAATATCAAATGTAAATCTTCTGATACTTCTTTCAGAATATCTGATCTACAGAACAGAAAGCCAAATGAAATGTAAAATAGAAGATCTCTTCCCCATAATAAAATAAAAGCTCAATTTTTCACATGGCAAGGCACTAGCACTGTGACCAAAATACTGAACAGTTTAATGTAATACACAACTTTTTTAAAAAAACCTTATGCCTTCATGTCAATGTGCAGCTGTAGCATTAAACAGAAACAGTGTTTTGTTGCATTAGGGAAGTAAAAATAATTTAGAAAATCACTACTTTGTTTATGTAATAAGGGTTAGGACTGGGTATCAATATATCCCAGTGGTCAAGAAGATACCCACCCACATCAAAGTACAGAAAGCTCTTGCAATATTGATTAAACCCTATTTGAACAACAGATCCCACTCTGAGTTTTCAAAAAAAACCCCAGAATAAGTTGTTTTGTTAGCAATAGATAACTAAGCAGGTTTTTCTGGAGCAATAACACCTCACTGCCTTAATTCTTTGATAACACTTGAGATCTTTCCCAGGGCAACAAGTACTAGTAACTGGTAAAACAATCTTGGCAAATATCAATCCAAATCAGAATATGTAGAAAAGTTTAATGTTTCAGGTTTTTCCTGTTTTTTTCAAGTGACCTTGGATTTTCATGGTGCTAATGAGATCTCAAAGGAGACTGATGCAAGCTCCCCAGAAACTGTCTGTCAAAGAAATACTGACAAAGTGGTAGATGTCCAAAAATACCTTTTCCTTATACCAGACTGTGCTCAGTTGGCTAGACAGTGCTTATGTAGTTTTTGGATAGCATGCCAAACAGGGGACAAAAAGTGGAGAGCATTGTTAGAATGCGATTCCTGGGGAGAGGGGTGGAAAGAGTAATAGAAAAAGGACAGGAGAAGTAGGAGCTGAAGACATTGAGGTTAAATCGAAACATATAAAGCTGTAAGAAACACGGTTTCTCTAACTTTGCTTTTCAAAGAACTCCTTGTTTTTCTGAAGAGTGGCTGTGCCCACTGCCACCCCAATGCCAGGTTAGTTTTTGAATCCTAAGTCTCAAATGGCCCTGTTCTTGCTTGGCGTAGCTGCCAGACAGGGATAAAGGGGGAAGGCTTGAACAGAAGGACAGGCATGTCTCTGTCCCCTCACACACACAAAGAAACAGAGCAAGACTGTAGATCGATTAGAGAACAGTGGTAGGGGCCAGGCTGTGTCCTGTTTGTCACCAGGGCTGTGGGAAGGATGCAGGGTCAGTAAGACACCCATACTTTTAGAGCCTTTTAAAGCCCTCCAGCCTCTTTTAGACTACAGATCTGATTTACATATGCAGCACAGTCCCCATTCAGAGAGTGTGAGTGAAACTTGAGCCAAACTGCTTTGTTTTCTTGCTTGCCTTGTACCACTGAAATTTCCCTTGCAGTAAATTACCATAGATAAACAAATGTCTTAAAAATTAGCATCTGATTGCCCTCAAATTAAACCCTTGTTTTTACCCAAGAGAGTTCAGTCCAAGGAACAAGAAAATATAATGACAGTTTCACTAGAATACTTTACTAGAAAGATGACACAATTGAGAATAGATTCCCTAATAGAACAAGGATTGATAGAAAATTTTATAATGGAATTCCATGAAAAGAGTCAGTGAGTGCAACCCTCAGTATTTGTTTTCCTGATGTATTATTTACCTGGCTTTAGCTAATATTACAACCACAAATCCAGGTGGGGAAAATCAGCATTGCTCCACTACAGAATATTTCTTTGCTTCTTGTGATTTAAACATGTAGTAAATTAGAAACAAACGAAAACATTCAATACCATGGGTAGTGCACAGATAACACCATGGCGGACGGCAAGCCTTCTAGCAGATTTAACACTGTCATGACTGCACTAGAGCAAAGTTTGGGTAAGTGAAATGTGTCACTGAATTCCAGTCAGCAAAACACAGACATGCAGTGCCTAAAGGATCCCCTCTGACCCCCAGATGGCAGCTGACAATCAAGAAGCAACCCAGTCTCCTGTAGGTTCCTCTCTCTTCCCTGCTGTCCCTATGCAGGTACCTCAGGTACCTGTGGCACCCAGTGCACAGTGAGATACCCGGTGTGTAGGGAGGTGAAAGACCACTGGTAGTGACAGACAGAACAACCAAACAGATTGTTCTCCTATTCAATGGGATAGAAGCACCATTGAAAAAAAAAATACAAAGACACTCATCCTGGAATGAAACAAGTCAAGAGTCTTGTGAAAAGAGATAAATTCCTATTAAAAAAAAATTTTAAAAAATAAAAAAGAAGAAGAATAAAAACCAGACAACCTGGATGAGGATGAGAAAGACACATACTTACACACACAAAGACTCACACAGTTCACAAAGCCATTGCAGGATAATACTGTGTTGCCTGATTCTCCCTAAATAACCATATTGGTAAGGGACATTTTGGATTGTGACTATGACACAAAACAGAGAATCATGTGATTTTCTTAATTAAATAAGGAAAAGTATTTTATCAGCTAAATACTTCACATTAATTTGCTTAATATATTATTTGAATGTATGATCAAACATATTGCCAAATTGGATGGAAAATCCAAAACCAAATGCAGATATTTTTCAGAGAAAAAATTAAAAAAAAGTTTTAAAAATTATATTCTAACATCTCCAGTCCAAAGAATAGTGAACATAATTAAAAGGGGGAAAAAAGAAAAGAAGATGGGAAGAAAAACAGCAAATATGTATAAATCTTTAGTAACTTAGAGAAGTGTTGTCTGTAAATATCTTGAAAGCAGGATAAGGGTAGTCAGCCTTGACACGAGGAGTAAAACACCAAGAACCCAATGGGACAATGAGCATTCTGCAGGAGACAGAAGGACATTCTTCCTTCATTAAAACTCACATGACTGCAAAAATTATCTAAATTTTTCTATTTGGGGTAAAATAAAGATCTGAATTTCCTGTCCTTGTCTTCTACTAAATGTCACTCTCCACCGTCCATGAGTCTCTACATTCTACCTATGCAAATCTTTCTATATTTAAACGTGCTTGTGTTTTTATATGTCATCTTCTGCCATGCAATATCCGGTTTTTGAATAACCCCTAATATATATTTTCATTACAATAATCAAATATATACAATAATGGGCTGGAATTGCTCCTCACTATAGAAAACTATCACTGTGAAACCATGACCCTTCTGTCACTGTTTCACAACTCACACCTTAGCTCACATTTAAGAGAAGCTTTAACTGGCAGAAGCCTGTGATTTCCTACAATCTCTTCTCTCTTCCCTCCTGAAGTTCTTGCTCTCAGATAAAAAGTAGCCCCAGAGCCTGCTTAAACTGGTATATTTTAGCTCAAACCCCAGTCATCACATTCAGGGACTGGGCAGTAACCAGATCCTATGTAGGAAATCTGCTTTCATGCCCTCTCCTCCCTACCCCTGAGAGCACTCTAACCTGCCCTCATCCTTCACTCATGAAATCGGCTTTGGCATTTGCTCTGGTTATACTTTTCAAGGAGTTATAAAATAATTTCAAATACATTTCTAAATAGACCTTTGCACTGTTAGACATTCATGATTTTAAATTTCAGGTAGCATTACAGACAGCACCATGGCCAAGGTGTTTCTATCCTCAGGATTTGAGACCAGAGCTCAGTAAGGGATTTCTTCCCATGCATTCTTCTAGGGCATTGTCATCTGTTTCCTGACAAGCAGCCATTACACCTTCATCATTCATGAATAATTTCAAGTATACTGCTATGGCAATAACAATTATGTGGTTTTGCTTTGTTTTGCTTTTTCCACTCAAATATTTTTGTCTTGCTAATTGATTCCCCTTTGCAGACAGAGCCTCAGTCATTTCCCTCATACAGGCTTGAGTAACTCAGGTCTCTGATAACACTGCAGTATGTCCCACCTACAGTATATTGAGTTGATGCTTCAATTCTTTTCGTAAAGTCTGTTCATAGACGAATCTTTTATGACGTTTGTAATAAGACAGAGTACTCCATTAAAAGCCTGGTAATATTTAAATTCTTTTAATGTCACATAGTTACAGACAACCTGAGGAAGTTTTACAGTAGATTTGCATAGATTATTGGAAAATGGTGTCTGTGAAAATATAGAGAAAAAAAGAAGCTGATTCACTCAAAACACATGCACAGTTTGTTAAATTCTACCTTGGTTTTTAATCAGGTGTAGAAAAAGATTTTTACCTTATACAGCATCTTCTGCAAAATGAAAAATCCTATTTACCAAATTTATCTTGCAGTTTCTTACTTCAGCTCTTTCTTCCTACTTCTAGTTACCTACAAATTTTTTCTATAGTTTTTCTTTTCTGTCATCTCTTTGTTGGAAGCATGGATTTGAATTAAACAAGGTGACAAGGGGAAATGACTGTCTCTTTAGAGATACAAAAAGGGATGAAGGTGGGGACTATTTTATAAACTCTACTGGTTACATATTAATTCAGAGTTTACAAAATTTCAGAGGAAACCTCATTATTTTCTCCACTAAGCAGTCCCTTTCATTTAAGCACAAAAACAACAAGAAAAATCTCCCATAAGTTAGGATATGTAGCTTGAACAGATAGACTGGATTAGGACCCAAAACTCGCTCTTTTAGGCAAAATATAACATATTTATGTATTTGTGAAGTTATTATTTAAAAAGAATAGTAGGAAATTAACACATGCAGAATATTTTCTGTATTTACATAAGCCAGTCTTCATTTTCTTTGCACAAAAGAAAAAGAAAAAAGTATGTATTTACTTCTTTTGAGAGAATTTTTGTTCTTTGTTGGCCTAAGAATACATCTGTCTTTTGAGAAAGCCTTCTAAATATAAGCATTCACCATGTATTTAAAACTTGCAGCTTGATTTTACCAATGGTGCTCAGTCTAGCCACCAGTATTCTTTGCTTTCTCCAAATTCTCAAGCAAGAGAAAACACTGGCATCCTTTAAATTTCTAATTAAACAGCTTTAGACTCTTAAAACTGTGGGCTTGAGGTTTGTTTTGCAGTTTCAAACAGCTAAGGACATGCGTGCTGGCAAAATGCAATATAAGCATTCCTGTTGTCAGTGAATGCTCTTGATAAAATACCCACTGACTTCACATGGATAGGCTTTGAAGCATCAGAACCTCCCCATTCCTCCAGAAGAGTTTAACATCATTAACCTAAACAATGTTGTTAAAAATATGAGAAAATAGACAGCATTCCTGAAAAGTGGAATGAAAAAAAAAAAGAAAGTTCTCTGAAGACATGTAATGCTAACAGTTGGCTGATTAAATGGACAAAATGTACTTTGAAAACGTGCGTCGGGGCTTAAGAAAAATAAACCATCAATTAGCTTTGTTCAGTCTTCATACTTAAATCCATCCACTGCTTTAAAAATAGTCCAGTTAAACAGGATGCAGAGCTATTTAAACTGAAATACTATTAGTTCTGGGATCCAAGATGAGGAACAGACTCAAAACCTGTCTGGTTATGACATGTGCTCTGACCTAAAAATGGTTTCTATTTGTATTTTCAATGCAAACCTTTGGTACCCAGAATAAAAGGATTCTTAGTATTTAACCATCATAATCTCTGGATTTCAATTTCATAGAAAAGTATAAAGGGTATGTTCTCTTTTTGATTTAGAGGGATTTTATTGTTTTGTGGGGTATTTTTAAAACAATTTCAGGGGTTTATTTTTAATTATTTTATTTACTATGCCTTTATTAGCCTGGTATTCCTTATCAGCTTATTTAAAATCTTTGTGTTATTTTCTCTCTTTGATTTATGCATAAATTTAAAACATTCCATACAAGTGTTTCTTAAAATCTTTCAAGAAGTTGTTCTTTGAGTACTATTTCCCACAATTAAAGGATTTTATCACAATATTAACAAAACCGTACAGATTTATCCATTATCCATCTGTGGGCAACCGGCCCACAGGGGAAGCATTAGTACAAATTGTGGCGTGATTCCTAAGAAGGAATCAAGATGCTTCATGCCTGATCCAATTTGGACAACCACCACAAAAGCAGCAGTGTCAGCCAAAGACAGGAATGCACCATCTGTAAATGATAGATTGCATCGCCACCTGAAGCAATAATTGGCCTCCAGGTACCACAATAGGAGAAATTCGATTTCTCAAAGTTACTTCTTATCTTTCAGCTCATACACAGGAACATGATGTGCAGCTGAGAACTTGGCATTGACCAAAGGAGAAAAGAGGATTTCCAGCTGGATCCCTGAAATTCTTCCTTTCATTAAGAAGCACAGTGTGGTTAATGTCAAAAGAAGCATTCAAATGGATTAGCAGGGATCCAACTTCCTCTTGTAACAAATACATGAAGAGCACTTAGTGTACAGCAATATCTTGCTGCCTAGTAATATCTCTAGATACTAAATTTGGGGCATAAAACCTGAAGATAAGTGGAATAGTAAAGAGTCCTGACATTGAACGGCTTTGTAGGTGGGAAAAAATTACATTGTCAAATGTTTACAGATATTACCACTAAACAATCAGTTAAAAATTTCCAAAATGCAGTTAAAATGGCCAATCTTCAGCTGCCCAAAGGCAAAAAAGCATTTTGAAGAATAACCATCATCTACCTGGGAAGCTTGGAAAAAGACAAGGACTTTGTAACTCAAAATAACTGGTTGAGTGTCTAAGCCTCAGTCAAACACATTTTTTTTTAATGGTAAGAGAGCTTTAGAGGAGGGATAGGCACCCAAACTCTGCAAGTGGAGCAGGGATCAATACCCACTCCAATGCACATGCTTCAGCTGAATAACCATTACAGTCTGAGTACAGTACAGAGAGAGGAAATCAAAAAGGTGGAGAGGAAACATGCCAAGCAGGTCACCCACCACATACTTGAAATCCCTCTTAGGACTCAGTTATCACATTGTACTGAAAAGATTATGCTTGCTGGTAACATCAGTGGAGAGACTGTGCTGTAAAGATGTCTATAAAACCTTTTCTTCTCATAATCATGGAAAAAGTCAAGATCGGGTGAGGGACAGGGAGATAAATGGTACAAATAGCTAAGAGAGTTGGCTCACATCCTCCTGAAATCTTGCCATAAACAATGTCTGGGAATGGCCAGAGGCTCCTCCAGGATAGGAGCTGTGCGTGTTCCAATGGCAGAAAACTGGAATTTCCAGAACAAGTTCTGTGTGAATTACAAGGTCAAGCTGTCCAAACCTGCACTTTTCTGGAGATCCCAAGAGAACAGAACAGAAATGCCCACATCTAATTCCATCATTATTATTGTCTCAAATCCTCAGTGAACTTAGGAGAAAACTGACTTGGCAGATCTGACAGCTGCACTCAGAATCAATCATCTGGGAAAGTGCACCGGGTGGAGGAGAGATAACATCGTTTTTAAGCTTTACCATGCCAAGGCAACCCTTTTCTTTTTCTCCTTTGGTCAGCATAGCTCACTGCATGTCCTGTCACCTTGCAGAATCGATGGCAACACTTAAGTGACACATGAACCTACTCTTTAATATCAGATTTGGAAATAGCAGGAACACAAGAACAGCTTAAACACTGTGTTTTCAAAATGTCCCCAGCAATTACCATTCAGATGATGGGAGAATCGTTTTTAAAAACATTCTGCCTTCTCTTTTTTTAAAAAAACATCAAAGTGATATAAATAAAGCCTTGTTCTCATTTTATGAAAATAAAGGATTTGTTTAAAACTCCAGATACTCACCAGGAACACTGAGAATACTAATAGCATTTGGATTTTATAATGATGAATTAACAAGTAAACAGGAAACCATAATTTTTAAAGTCTCCTGAGGCAGATAAGGAATGAGAGAGTTCTGGCCCAACATATAGCTCTCACACATCTCTATGCATATTAAATAACTACACTTTACATAAACACATTTATGTTTGAGCACACACACATGTGAAAAGAGTCAGAGAAAAAAATTTCCGCATTAGCTTAAATAACAAATAATTTTAATTGAATACAGTACTAGGGTAGCACAGTTAAGCTTTCAAAATCTAAAAAGTGTCCACATGAGTTTGCACAGAAAACCTTACATTTTTCTTCTCTCTGCTACATGCCAAGACAAAGTTTCATTCAAGCATCATGCATTTATTACCCCCCAGAGAGTCTCTGAGCATTTAGTGCACAGGATGGACTGTTCTCAATGAAAAAAAAGCACTTAACGAAAACAGATCAAAATATTTAAACATCTAAAAATATAATCTCATGGTTTATTTACATGGTATTATCAAAAATCTGTTCCGAAAGCAAAGTAAGTTTCATAAGGTCTTAATTCTGTGGAGTTCATCAACATAGTATATATTTTATGGTAAAAAGTTATTTGTTAAATACGTTAAAAAAAAAAAAAAAAGGAAGAAATTGATAATTAGTGAAACAGATGTGTGGGTTACAACTCAAAACCAAGTCACAAAGTCACAAAAGCCATCTTCTCTTCTTCAGCAATCCTTTGTCCTTCAACTTTATTGGCCACAAAGAAGGAAGGGATTCAGCAGGGAGCAGCTGCCTTTATGACACAGCCTAAAATCACCCTCCGAGCATTGGACACCCTTGGAAATAAATGGCAAAAATGACTAGTACTCCTGCAGTTCAGAACTGCCTAACAGTGCACACACATGTGTGGCTCCTCCAGAAGCTGTATAACGGCAGCATTCAGCACGAGGTTTTCATCCATCTTGTTTCCAACGTCCCATTTCTCCTCCTGTCCCAGTGCCTCCTTCTTGTTCACAATGCCAGCAACCATCCTGCCATCTGCACAAGGTTCCTCCCCCTGAACAGTCCAATCTCCATCTTCTCTTTCCTACTTGCATCTTTGAATCCGGGGTCCCAGGTCCCAGGCCCAATGCCACGGCAGCTCCTGGCCGTGCTGAGGGCCAGTGTGTCCCATGGCACTCAGGAAGGGACAGGGGCAGAGCCTGGCTCTGCTGACAGGACACGGGTGCTGGCAAGAGGTAGGAGCACACACATTATCGTCACTGGAAAAATTAACTTCCAGCTGTCACACGTCTGAGCATCTGCAAACAGGTTTCCAAACGCATAACCATGGGAGCATTTACAAAGGGACAACCACGGGAACCACCTGCCATGCCACAAACACTCTCTACTGTCCTTGCTCCCAAATGGGCAGGTAAAAAATACACATATTTCTAGAAGTGAAAAATAGACAAGATCCTTCAGGGGGTTTACGTCTATCCATTTATTCTCCTTGCCCACTATCATTCCCTCCTCTCTTGCCCCTTCATGCCCCTCCCCCCACAAGAATAAAGTATTTCCTGTGGAAAGTTAAAAACTAATTAAACTTTGGGGAAGTTATAAGTCATTGAAAACAGTATTTTACAATGGAAATTGCCAGGTAGTTTTACCTAGAGCCATTTCTGCCTGAGCAGCCTGTAATAACTCTGATGAGCTGGAGTAGGCATTCAGACCCTGGGGTGACAGGAGCAGTTAGGATGGGCTGCACAGCTTTTGGGAAAGGCATTAATCAGGAAGTTCCAGCCATGTGGTCTGTGGAGCACTTGCGTGTCATCCACAAATACCTGCTTGGTTATGTGATGCTGAACCTCCTCATTTCCAACTGCTAAACTGCATTAAAGACAGATCAGGTTTCCTGATATTTGTCTCAACGTACACCAGCCACCACAGAAAGACATATTAGTGCAAAGCTTTGGAGGAAGGGAAAGATGGAGTCTTCACCAGTGGAAGAGAAGCCTGTCTGCAAGACAAGCCCTCTCAGAGGATGCAATCTGTGCTATGAAGTGGTGGGGAGCCTTGAAAATTCACTGGTGGATCATGAAATTCACTGGTATTGTTGAATACTTATAGATGAGGAAACCTTTGCCCCATCCTTCTGCCTCTCCACAACCTTGCAGCCAGTTGTTTACTGCATCAGTAGGGAAACAGCAGAGTCATCCCCTGTGAACCCTAGGCCTTACTGATTTCTTTGGGAGCCCTCCATATCACTGTGTTGTTAACATCATTATCATACTGAATCCAAAACATAGCACTGAACTAGCTACTAAGAAGAGAATAAATTCTATCCCAGATGAAACCAGGACAGCACGCACTGAGAAACCTCCTTCTATCTTTCTCAATTGCAATTTTAAAAAAAAATCCTTCAGGGTCTTGCTCAACTTTATCTGAAAAACTTCTCCAAGAAAAAGAATTGCACCAAAAGAAGTTCCTCCTTCGCTCTGCATATTCATTGCAGTTTCAATACAGGCACTTTATTGTAAACATAGACAAGAGAGAAAGGGAAACAAAAAAGCAGAACTAGCTATGATCTCATCCACATCCATGCACTGAAGGGAACTGTACAGGGTAGAGCTGAGACAAGGGGGCAGACAAACAAAGAAGCAGTAACTCCTCAGGCTATCTCACACAGACAGCTATGCACAAACTCGCCACCAATTTAGGACTTCTCAAATGAGGATGAAATTATTTGCTCTCATTTACAGCATTGTCTGCCCTTGCACGACATCTTGCAATTTCTGTACAAATAATGTTCATTTATGGACTGGTACTCAAAGTTACAGAGAGCCTTGCTGCATTCAGAAGATCATTTTGTTTCCAAACATGAAGGATGAGAAAGAGAACCTGTGATCTTCCTCTTTGAAATATATCTGCCAGGGATGGTCAGAAAAAGAAAACAGGAAGAGAAAACAGCCATCAGTGCAAAGCAGCTGAATGAACCCAACTACAGAGATTTAGATACTTGACATTGCCCAAGTAAAAAAAAATTCCCCAAATATCTATATACACACATACACAGAAATTTAATATAAAATATCTCTATTAACACATGAATATTTTAAAAATACATATATATGTACACATTAATGAGTAAATTTCTGTGGATATACGTACATAATAAAAATTTCAGTAATTACTGTAATATTGGATACATTGTTATTATCATATATTATGTATGGTATCATAATATACCTAAAAATTAAACTTAAAATCAAGTTCTTGTACCTGAACTAATTCCAACATTGCAGTATTTATCAAATACTATTTTTGGAAATAATTACTAAAGAGACCATAGGATGAGCAAATATTTTTATCAATAAACTAAAAAGGAACTTCCTACTGAGAGGATTAAAACATTTCCATACCAGGAAGACGTCTGGTTAAAATCTGTGAGCAAGCAATTGCTAATTTTCTATTCAATAATTCCAGAATAATATTCTCAATAGCCTGACAATGGATAAGAAATTTATTAACACATTTTGAACAGAAAAAACCATTAAGAAGATCACAAAGTCAAACATCCA
This sequence comes from Pachycephala philippinensis, assembly GCA_013397055.1. Classification (NCBI taxonomy): domain Eukaryota; kingdom Metazoa; phylum Chordata; class Aves; order Passeriformes; genus Pachycephala; species Pachycephala philippinensis. The sequence goes on from VWZT01015783.1 coordinate 53,981, forward strand.
AAATTTGGCCAAAAAAAAAAAAAGCAGAGTATAGTCAGATGGCTAATCAGAAATCAAAGTCCTGGCATTGATGTTTCAGAGACATGTTACCCATTGAATTCAGGATGAGGGTTCCTCAGCTGTAAGAAGTTTCTTATTTTCAACTGAGAACCATTTAAAGTGGCAAATGGAAATCAAAAAACAAAGACATGCTATTTTGTTCCAACAAAGTCAGCATCTGCTTGCCAGCTACAAACCAGAAGTCCTTCATTTACATGAGTTGCATAGGAGCAGTCTTGTTTTTCTCCTCTACATGGCAGCAAGGAAGCAGAGTCTGGAAGCCAGAGGCCTATGACAGAAACTGTGGGTTTGGCTCTATTTCCAAGTTTGTCTTCAAATTGAAGATAACTTAAGGCCAAATTGCAGTCTTTTTTGGATTGTTATAGGTTAAAAGCTTTATATACCACTTTTTAATTATTGTTGTTATTATTTTTAACCAAGTCTTTTTTTTTTTTTTTTTTTTTTTTTT
>VWZT01015783.1:54499-91971 GCA_013397055.1 Pachycephala philippinensis
TTTTTTTCTGGTAGAAAACACTGATTGAAAGATTTCCTCTGTAATATCTTTTGATGTCTCAAGGTCTGGATTCATCTTCTCTAATTTCAAACACTTGCCTAAAGCACTAAGTACTCTACTCTTAGTCAGTGGATACTATCTGCCTTTTGAGTCATTCTGACAGATCTTCTGTCAACTTCGGATAAAACCTTGTGTGACTATACATATAATTCCATTGTCCCATTTCAGGTGGGATGAAACCCAAGGCAAGATTGCATGGCAAGATTTCCAGCTTTTTGTACTTGAAATAAATCCAAGTTCTAACTGAAAGATGAGAACAACCACAACTGCTGAACTTTGATGTTTGTTTGTTTGTTTGTTTGTTTGTTTGTTTGTTTGTTTGTTTGTTTGTTTGTTTGTTTGTTTGTGGTTAAGTTTCTTTGAGTATACCTCAGCCATATATTTCTCTTAACATCTCAAAAGATGCAGGAATGCTCTCATGTCTTTTCCCTCTAACCAGATCCAGGGATGATTGCTCTACCCACATACACCAATGGTTGTTCTACAATGTAGCCTGAAGATACCAAACTAAATGTTTTATTTCAGTATGAGCACTGTCAATGAAAGTAGCTAGTTGCACCATTTCAATAGCCTGTCTTGGGCCAGCAGCTTAGAGCAAACTATGGTGCCATGAGGCATATTTGATTTCAGGTCAGCATATATGTGATGGATCCACTAGAAATTACAGGGCATAACTGAGAAATAATTTGATTTCTCATTTGTAAGCAATAATACATGTTCATCAGAGTAGAAAAGGCTGATGGGTACCAGCTGGACTGTCATTCAAACCGAAGAGTTCACATCTGCTCCAATGATGTGAACGACTTCTCCGAAGAAGGATAACCGACACAACGCTCATTTACTGGAGTTGAGTGAAAAGGGGTGTCTGCAAACAGCACCAGAATAACAAAAGAAACTCCAAGGAAATTAAGTAACTCACTGGATCTGGCAGAAACATTTCATAAAGCAAGCGGGATTTATGCTAATTTTTGCTTAAAAATGTTTTTAGTTTAACTGCAGCCACTTTTTCAATCACTGTATGAACAGCTTTGCATTCACTCATCACATAAGCTATCATTCCTAGTCCCAAAGGCTAACCCAGGAGACACACACTGTGTTTTCCTCTACATGCAGCCATTCCCTGTAAGCCTGATCTGGCAGTCTCCAAGGCTACAGCTCACTGGAGGTCCCTTTGCCCCCTCCCCAGGCCTGGACCATAGAACCATAAAGACTGGAAAAGACCTCTAAGATCATCAAGTCCAATTGTCAACCCAGCACCACCACCACGTTCACCACTAAACTTACCCTCAAGTGCCATATCCACATGTGTTTTGAATATTTCTAGGGATGGTGTATTTTTACCTGGAAGTAGAGGCTCACCCCCACCTTGCAGCAACCTCCTTTCACAGACACTTGTAGTGATAAGGTCTCCCCTGAGCCTCTTTTTCTCCTGCATGAACAGCCCAGCTCCCTCAGACACCCCTCACAAGGCTTGAGCTCCAAGAGCAGATGGCACTGTGCTGTCCGTATCTCTCATGGAAAGGCAGAAAGATAAAGACAAGCAGCAACTCTGTGGAAAGAGATGGGGAAGTGCTGCCACAAGGAGATGTGGATGCAGAAGCAGCATGAGAGTGTGGGGGGCAGCCCAGCCAGGGCTCCCCAGCACACCAGTACACTCTAGAGAGAGGGAGGACACCCAGATGGACTCTCACAGCAGACCGAGCACTTCGGGCTGCTCTCTGGTGCCCTCACTGTCGTGACCTTCTCACATGTTTCTCTTCAGAGTCCTTACAATCTTACAGAGATTTTGCAGTCATACTTTTTTTTTTTCCTGTCTCCTTGCAGCACCTCTTCCTGACCCCCTGTCTCCTCTGTTAGATCTACCACTCTAGTTATATACTCAGAGGGGTTTTTCCCCTCTTCTTTTGAGCCTATTAATGCATCCTCTTGGAATTTCCCTTTTTTTCTCAACTAGGCAGACCATATTTAAAACAATCCATGAAAAGAATAATTTTAATAGCTGTCACCAGACCAGCTGTTTCCATGTTTCCTTCCTATGCTGTAAACTTGTAGCAAACGGAGTGTCCCACATGCAACACATTTATGCTCTGTGTATCCCTGCTTCAGAAGGGGACCGTTCTCAGACAGCTATTCATTTAAGACGATCCCATAAGTTAACAGTAACAATTAAAAAGCCAACCAAATTTAAAAAAAAAAATTCCACTCATTTTTCTTTCCATATGCTAGTTAAGTATTTATTTGCTGTGTGTGTGCATATCCACATGTCACTGCTGTAGACATTTCGTATACAACCTCAGCTCTCTGCTTTGGATTTGCAACAGCATATCCTGGGAGATGACTTACTCAGTGGCTCTAGCCATGAGTTATACGTGTCCCCAATTAACAGGAACAGGATAGCCTAGGGACACTGCAGAGCCTACACCAGAGGCTGGACACGCCTGTCTACAAGACTTAGGCACAACAGTATGCTGGCCTTGGTATGGCAGAGTGGCCTGTATCAAGTCTTCTCATCATTCTTTGCCTGTTTCCTACAACTAACAGAATTTTTCATGCTTCTTTGTACGAGGATATTCAAATTCCATATAAAGTCATCACTGCCTATTTGAGTTTTTAAAAGGACCCATCAGTAGGTGTTGCAAGCAAATGCAAGGCAAGCTGGATGCTTGACATCCTCAGATTTATAGCTATATCATTTTTACATAGAAGCAATGGCAAAAGTGGAAGGAGAAATTCCAACCTTAATTCCGGTACAGACCTCCTATAGCAAGCTTAATCAATTATAGCTAATTGAAAACATTAATCTATTCCCGTGTCTTACTTCCCTCCCCTAACTAGCTAAAATAAAAAAGGCATTTCATTAAAAATGAAGCCTTTTAAATTTATTTAAATAAAATATTAAAACAAATTACTGATACAAACAGCAATGTTTTAAACTACCCATTTTCAGATCTCCTTCAGTGGTTCTGTGGAAAGAAGTAGAAAACATGGACCTGGTTAGTCATCATGATTGTAAAGCAGTTCCAGTTGTTTATTATTGTTGATTTCATGACTAGAAGTTTAAAAAGGTTCAACTGGTGGCTGAAATTGAAGTGAAATTTTAAAACGTTTTGACTTTTTAAGTGAGAATTCTAAGACTGGGCTTGCCATTCCCTGAGAGAGACTGAGAGAGACTCTGAGAAGTGGTAACTGAAGAAGGAAAACAAGACACAAAACCATACCACTTTCTATGTGAGAAGACATAAGGGAGCTTCCTTATTTTGGTCACTTCCTCTTCCCTCTTTCTCACCAACAGACACACACATATGCACAATGTACATACACCCCCAGACGGCTCCTGAGCCTGTAATCCTCTATGAAAATCTTTCTTGCTGCTTTAATGAGCTGAATTCTCTCTGGAATGAAAGAGATTAAATAACAATTCCAACACAACAGAACAGTCAACCCTGAGGCAGAAATGAATGGCCAGGGCAGGATTATGATAAATAAATAAATAAACAGGGATGCAGAAGCAGTGTCAAATCAAAACTTTCATCAAAATATAGCTCTTGCATGCCCCTGTTTCCAGCTGGCCATTAAATCAGTTGAGTTCTGCTGGGGCTCAGAGATCTCTTAGAGACTGCCCTGTGAGGTCAGAGGTTAAAGGTTGACAAAAGAGGAAATTTCACAAGTAAAAGTCTAATGGCAGAAGTCTTTGCTTTATTCACTCACCAAAGAAGACAACAGAAAATAATCAAACACCAAAGTATTTCAGGAACAGATTGAAAAACAAAAGTACTAAAATTGAATTAACACTATAGCTTATTTAAATTTTTAGTGTTTGGAAAACACTATATTGCCTAACACCATACAACACAGAGGAATTTAGGAGCAGTTGGTTCTGCTTAATCAGGATTACACGAACTTTTCATTTCTATGTTTTATAATTCTTTAGTTCATGACTGGGACCATTTGTTTCTTTTGCAGTGCCATTAGGGAAGGTGCTGCAGCACTACAAATAACAATAATGAGATCATGACTCCCACTAATCTGATCAGGGCTGTCAAATCTAGTTCCCCAGCACAGAATGTAACCATACAGCAGAATTTCAGACCATCCCACAACTTCACCAAAAACAAACACCATCCACCCTATAATAAGCTTAAAGCTTTTCACATACAAAATAAGAAACCTCAAGAAAAGCAATTATGTCACAGAAAGGGGAAAGATTCCTGCAATAGCAGGCAATTACTTTGGTGAAAATGTCTAGAGATCAAGAGGGTGCCTAGAGCTGCAGCATTACAGCTACAGCACTTAGGCTGATGTTTTCAGACTCTGCTTCTACCAGAAGAAGATGATGGGGTGGCTGGGAGACCACCAGCTGCACCACAGACCCAAGTAACTGCAAGCACCTGAAAGTACTCAAAACCAGAATGAAACAAAACAAAATAAAATGAATCAACCCCAAGCAACAATTCTTGTCAATTTGATAGAAAACATTTTTTAACCATTAGTTTAACAATGCGTACATGAGAAAGACTTATCACTGAATCATCTGAGACTGAGAATGAAGCAAACAAAGAAAATATCCAGAAGTCAACATAAGGAATAAGCAAAACAGGGCAGGAAGGATGGCCCTTGTAGATGGCTACTGGATAACAAGTGTCAGTGTTTGTTGGCAAAAAACATGAGTTAATATTAAATACACTTCCATGCCTCCCCTGAGGGAGAATAAATCGAAACACCCAAAGTCTTAAACATATTATGGAGTTGACTATGGAAGATTGCATCAAATGTTCATACAATTCCCTCCATGTCAAGAGCAACCACTTAATGGTACTGGTGATTATTACCTATTATAAAACTCTATGATTATTATTCATATTTTAAAAGCCATATAAATGGACATATGGCTGGTGGGGCAGAAATTCAGTCAATCTTACCCTTCTCTGGATTCAGTGATCCTCCCTCTGAATCTAAATAACTCCTGAGAAGTGAGAAACACTGCTTTAGTCTGTAATTTAGGCCATAATTGAAAACATTCAAGAAATTCCACTTACAATTTGCAGAAGCTTCATTTTAATTGAAACAAAAAAACTCAAACAAACAGAAAACCCCACAACCTTGAAGAGCATATCAACATATTCAAGAGTCCAGGCCTCACAATGTCCTTGGTCTCACAGAAAAATAAAAATCAGGACACAAAATCCTTTTATTTACAACAAACTTGCAGGGGATGAAGAGTATGATTTCAAACTATTAATTATTTGCAAGCAGCCTTCATCCAGATCCTTCTGATGCATCTGAAAACAGTTTAAAATGTCTGGTATGTACCACCAAGAATGCTGCCCATGAAAATATATTTCTGCTTTATCAGTACTGATAATGATTCAGCTTAACAAGTGATGCAGTTTGGGAAGTCACAATTTAAAAAACCCAAACCAAACCAACCAACCAACAAAACCCAAAGCAAAACAACAACAACAAAAAAAAAAGTTACAAACTTAACTGGAAAGTTTCCGGAGGGGAAAAAGAGAAAAATATTCAGAAGGGTAAAATCCCTCTGATTCCAAAATGCAGGCTGCCAAACCTATGCAGAAAAGACCGAAGAGTCTTTGGGACTCTTAAACAGAGTGATGACTCCAAGTAAATAAAAAAGCCCTACAACAAACATGCTTATGGTGGACAGAATAAAAGTTGCATAAACAACACACAATTGTATCATGGACTTACACATGCTGCAGTTACACTTAGGGAAAAGTTTTCTAATTTAAATCACAGTGAAGTAATGGAATAGATTGCACACTCCAGATCTTAAAAGGTTACATCTATAAGTGTAAACATCTGTTAACTTGTTTGAAAGCCAACTTAATTAAATTAGCACAAATCCCCGTGTGGCATTTCATTGAGTTAAACTAAAATCATTGACTCCTTGGACTAGAAGAGGTCTCAAGAGGTCTAGTCCATTCCCTGTCCACAGCAGGATCAGCTCTTCTCTCATCATCCCTGACAGATGTTTATCTGTTTTGTTTTTAAAAGACCACCAAGAATGGAGAGTTTATAACCTCTTTGTACAATCACTTTACTGTGAGATTTTTGCTAATCTACACAGCACAATATTACACAGCCATTGCAAACTAGGGGCATTCACCCCTAGTCAGACACCAAAGTGATAAAAAGCAATATATTAAGCCATGATCATTACTTTTAATCATGTGAACATATATCATCTCTTAACAAATTACTGTGCATCAGCTGACAGAAGATAATGAGTCAAGTACACACACCACCTATCATAAATGTGAAGTGAAATAAAATAAATTTGCTTAAACTGAAGTTAAGCTTTTTTACTTTCATTTTGCCAGAGGCTAAAACCATGCATGTGATTAATTACTCTTCCTCAACTGGCAGCCAGTTAAGTCAGGACAAATCTATATTTCCTCTATTTTCATATGTTATTTGCATAAGTTAATTTAAATATTGTTGTTTGAGAAGAACATTATTCTAGTTAGAGTGTTACACTTTCTTTTTCCTGCCTATTTACATGACTAAGTCTGGGGGACCTAACCAGACATTGATAAAGATACAGAAGAAAAGCATCCAACCAACAACAGCAAATAACACTCCTTGACTTTTCCAAAAATACTTCCCACACTTTTGACACAGTCACCAGTACCAGCAAATTAACATCTGTTCTTACCTCACATTTAGAAGAGAAAAAGTTGTGCTGGAGAATTATAGAACCTTAGAATAGCCCAGGTTGAAAAGGATCTTGAAAAATCACCTCATCAGCCTTCTGTGGAAAAGTGTGCCTAGGTGAAATGATCGAGCACCTGCTCAATAGTATATTGAAAATCTCCAGCAAAAGGGGCTCTACCACATCTCTGGGGAGGTTGTTCCAGTGGCTGTTCTCATTGTAAAAAATTCCTGTCATACATGAACATGAAAGCACTCTTCCCCTCAAGAATCCTTTTCTTGAGTTTAGCTCACTTTGCAGCTGCAGTAGTGCAGCACAACATGTATGCTGCTACCATGCATTGTTTTGGCTACGGAATAACATAAAAAGCATTTTAAATATTTGTTATGTTGAGCAAAGCCCCTTCTCGCCTCTGCAACTGGCAGCTGTGCACACTTCTGATGCCTACAGTTCCCTCTGCTCAAACTTTTTAGATGAGAACATAAGCATAAAAGATATTTTTCATCACATTGAAGTGTACTCCCAAAGACAACTTCAGAGACAATCCTGGAAAGTGGCATTGCCCTAGAAAGTCAATATTCCTTTGAATGATTTTAAGGTATCTAAGAATCATTCCTTTCTCTCCCTTAAGACTGGACTTACACTATCTTTTGCTTCTTCACACTATCAAAATAAAATTTCTTATAAAATAATAATCAGTAATGATAGGTTCCTTTTCCCTTGCTAGACAGAAAGATACCTCACACATATTACGTTAGTTGGTGGTGAATTTCTATAACTCCAAGGAATGAGTAAAGAAATAGGCTTATTTTCCTCCAAAAGACTGAGTTATAAAATTAACATTTTATAATTACTTTTATTTTTTCAGGTCTTTTAGAATTCCACTTTCACCAGGATATAAATTCCAAAAATTAAGTAAGATAATAAATCTACTGTGCAAAAGAACAGGGTGAAAAAGTTATTAGAATATTTTATACTTTTTGAAATACTTAGTAAACAACTTTAAAGAAATTTCCTGAATATTAAAATTCAGTTCTCAAATTAAAATATATCATCTTCTAACTTTAAAATTTAAAAAGTTACATTAAAATAGAGCATTTTTTTATGTTATGGATGTCTTATCATTTCATTCAGATCACACATTATGGGGGGTGGGATATGGAGACTAGTTTCCCACAGAAACACCTTAGGCAATTGCATTGTGTGTTCATCAATCACATTCAAATCCATCAAATTAAAAAAAAAAAATAAAATTAAGAAAGGGTTCATCCTGGATAGAGGGATTTGGGTATATAATGGGGACTTTGCCAGAGTTTGGTGGGGGATATTTTCCTCTATTAAAACATTTGTATCTGACAGCAGTTGGATACCGATCCTTTGACAGAAAAAAAATCCCAAACATCTATCACGTTCAGGAATTCAATACAAAACACGGAGTTTGGCTTGGTTTGTCAGAACTGAAGTGGATTTGAAATCATTGAGCTCTAGAGCAAAACATATCAGCATTAATGAGCTGTGCATTTGTAATGTGCATGAGGTAACACACAAAGACTAATGTGGTGAAATTTCAAGCTGCAGATAAGTGCTCCCAAGTCACTCATTATCTGAACATCTGGATACACATCTCATAATCAAATGAAAATCTGTTTTAACAAATCTGTCACTGAGGGGCATGTTCGCGATTTTTTCTGATGACTGGAAATCATCAGAATGTGTCTAATCAATAATTCCCTGAAAAGCAGAAGCCAGATGCTTCAGCGGGCCATCAGCAGGGGGAACTACCAGGTAGCAGACCAAAGGAATGCAGAAAGGACAGTTTAAACTCAGGTAGAGGGGAGATACACTTTTGGGCTTGTGACCTGATGAGCAGGCAACATACACCTTTTATTTGACACCATCTAGTTTTAACACAGAAACACATTTCTGGATTCTTATTCCAAACAATCTCCAAGCCATATATCCCCTGTATTCATGTAAGGTATCTTACAAATATATCCCATGTTAGTATAGTGCACTTTATGTTGAAGGAAGTGTTTTCTGAATTTACATTTTTCCCTTTGTGTCACATGGAAATGTGATAGGTAGTTAGTAATTCATTTGAACTGACTGAAGTGATTTAAACATCCTGCTTTATGGTTGTACAAGGGCAGTAAAAGAAGTGCAATACATTCCAATAGGAGGTATACACTACATTCAGAAGGTTTCATTGTCAGTGCTCACCACAAGCCTGGCCATTTTATGTAAGCTTCTGGAAGACAAAATCCCTGCTCCCCAGCAGAAGCAGAGTCTTCACACAAATGATTTATTGGCTAGGTCACACTTTGGTGGGAATTGAGATCACCTCCCTCCAAGTCTGAACTTGATTCTCTGTGTATTTACCGTAGGATCACATGGAATAGTTATTACATTGACCTCCCTGCTTGCTGATGTTGACCAGAAATTCTGGCCCTTTGCCTTTTATCTTCTCTCTCATAGTAAGAACATTCCAGAAAATCAAATCAGACTGTGGATCTTGTGAAGAGCAACTAATGTGGCAGACCCTGATTTGAACATAAGCTGGTGCTGCAATCTCTTTAGTAGTTTCCATTTTTACATAACATGTGTCAATAAGCAGCCTTAAAACAGATTTTCTACAGAAACACTAATTTTGCACTAATTAAAACACTAAAGATTTCACTTTTAGACATATCTGATAGCAAAAAAAGGGCCCAAGAATTCTAGAAAAAAACCCAACAGAACAACCTTTTTTCCCCTTGTTTTATTTTTTTTTAACAGCCATAAAGGCTTTCTGGCTTTCCTCAGTGGAATAAAAACACATGCCCTCTGAAAAGCTACTCACTCCTATGAGTTATTATTAGGGTAGGCTATTCATTCACTGCTCCTTTGTGCGTGGATAATCAGTGTTATATACCTAAAATTACATGTATTCCCATTTTTTCCAGTTCACAGAAAGGTCCAAGCCACCACTTCATCCACAGTCATCTGTCATTCCCCTTCCATATGACAGCACACGAGCAGGAGGGGGGAAGTAAAATTAGCCTAAACCCAACTGTTTTGACGAGCATTACTTGGAATGTTTGCACTTTCAAACAAGCTCACTATTTTTTTCTGTCAATAGGTCACAGTTCTAATGCAGATTATTCATGTGAGCTTTCTCCAGAGGAATGAAGAGGTCATTCTTTGTTACACAGAGATTTAATGTTGCTTCACAGAGCATTTCCTTCTGTTCCACGACCTCCTTGAGCTCCCTTTGCTATCAACAGCTTTTCAGACTACTGAAGCAGAAAAAGAAATTTAGGACCCAGAACACCAGGTTCATAACATTAACTTACCACTCTTCTCTCCCCATTTCCCAAGATCCTTAAGAACAAAACAAAATTATATTTCTTGGACCCAAAAAGAATGAATGGTCAGAGTACTTTAAGAGAATCTTCTGGGAAACATCTGTAAAATACATAGAAAACAATTACCTTACTCTATTTTTTTTTCCTTTTAAAGAAAAGCATGATTTTATAAAGATATAAAGACCACTAAAAATAACCTTGTTCCCCCACAGCTGCTTCACTTTTCCTGAGACATCTGGATCTGGTGAAGGGCATTCTGATTGACAGACAAGAGAAATACATATGCTTTTGGTTGTAAGAGTGAGGCATATTGGTAAATATCTTGTTGTCCTGCTATATCACAAAATACAATGACAGATACAGAAATGCAAATATTCAAGCAAAACAAACGCAACTGTTGCTCTTCACCTTTACTTAAAAATATACCAGGTCAGGCCCAAGGGCCCTATGATTAACTAGGACAAACTGCAGATAGCTGAGGAAGACTTTGGTGGGGCAAGAAGTACATCACACTCCCAGAACTGCCTTCCAGTCTTTGGTGCTTTCAGGCACAAAAGCTCCCTGAAATAGCACTGCTTTCTTTGAATTTCAGTGCTAAGAAGGATTTTCTTCCATAAATTTCCTTAATCAAATTAGTGACATAAAGTGATGTCTACAGTGTTCCATGGTAAGGAGTTTGGCAGAGTTATTGCTCACTTGGTGAATGATTACCTCATCTGTAAAGATCATTCAATGCTCCCTAACTCCTCTAGCGAGCAAGCCCCTGAACAGTGGTTTCCAGATCATCCTCCTCATAGTGCTTGCACCTCTATGGCCTTCTGTCATCTCTCTCCACGATGAAATCCTGGGATCTAGTCCTGGGCTACCCTTGTTTTCCTTTTTCTTTTCCAGCCATAACAAATAGTTTTGAACTAAACTATATGAAATGTATATTTAAAAAAAAAACCAAAAAAACACAAACCAAAAAAGATATTTCCTAATTAGAAGAAACACTGATTTATAGAACATTTTGTACTCTCACTTTAAGTCTACTGGCCTTTGTTTGCTTTTTCCCAGACCTCCCTGAGAAGCAGTGAAGTAATGCTTTTGTGGCCTATTTTTGGCCCAAATCCTATTCCCAGGCACCAAAACAGATTGGCCTAGAGGCGAGCACAGAGCACTCAGGATTTAGATAGTTTCTTCCTCCCCTTTGTTTTAAATTTAACTGGATCAAACTTCAGCTTCTATTTTATTCCTTGGTATCAGCAAGTAGTTCTGTGACTCTCATCACTCAGCCTTTAAGATTCTAAATCCTTGGGTGTCATCAGCAAATTTCGATGCTTCACTCCTACTCAAATCAGTTACTAAGATGCTGAGCACTGCAGATCCCAGCACACATTCTTGAAAGATTCCAATAAAACTCTGACTTTTTCATCATTTTTCAGCTTTTAAAAAGCTTTTATCCTTGTAAGGGCATTATCTCTTATATTGCAGAAACTTAGACTTTTTGATTTTCAGTAGTTAGTCAACAGCATTAAGAAAACCATATATGATATATTAGCCAAGTCTCCTTTGTATGTTCATAACTTCTGCTATAAATTCTTTTAAAAAGTCCAAACCTTTGAATGTTCTGCTTATAAATACCATTTTTGCCTTTTACTAGTAGCCTGCTCACAGAAAGAGATAACTTTCAGAAATACAAATTGAACGCAGACCTTTATTTGCCAAAAATTAATTTTTTTTTAAATTCATTAGTTTGGTTAGAGTTATAAAAAAAAAGAGCAATGTAATTGGTGTGAATATAATAAAAGTGAAAAGATGTTGGCAGGTGGTCCATGTAGGGTATTTGACTGAATGAGCAGCTCTCATGCTGCTGTCATCCTCATTTGGTCTTCATTTTTTATTTCTAGTCCCATATCAATACAAAGATACAAAAACTCATTCACAGCTTTGATTGTTGCTGATGGCTTCTTATAAATAAAGTCTCAACAATGCAAAATGAGTATGTGATTGACATAATGACAAATAAAAGACAAGGCACCACTTGTGCCTTGAGAGAATTTTTGAAGAAAGAAGAATAAATGGAAACCAGTTTTTCTTGGCTTCCTTGATGACAATGACATCTAAATATCAGGATGCTAACAAAATTATAGTTTGGAAGCAAAAACTCAGTCAAAATGAGAGGTGAATACAAGCAAAGTGGGAATCAGAGACTGAAAAACGATCATGTAAGATGTAAGAATCCCCCTCACTACGTGACTGGAAGCCTGAATAGCCCTGAATAAGCTATTCATCCCATATGCAATCCATAATATTTTGTTGCTCTAATTTTTTTTAAAAGGTTTCAACTGGAATTTCTTTTGTGAAAAAGATTATTTACACATAAATATAAAGAATGCACTTTCGAAAAAGTGGTAACAGTTCTATGTAAGTCCCCAAAAAGAAGTCTCATGTGGCTTTATGCCCCAGAATGAGGTGCTTGTATCTCTACTAAGAGAGCATTACACCAGTTGTTTTCTACACCAGTCAAAGCACAAAATGTAAACTTGGCTGACCTACTTTTGAGAAGTTACTCATCCTGGAATGTGTTCCTTAGTAGCCTTCTTTATTCCTAGTAAAAGCCAGTGAAATATATTAAATAGAAATCACTGGCATGATAATTAGTGTGTCTTCAGCAGACTTCTACTACTTTCATTCTGCAGCAGAGAATCTGGCACCGTTCTTCCTCACCCCACATCACTAGTTGCTTTTATTTCCTTCAGGTGTTCAGGGCAAAACTCTATATAATATCATTCAAAGGAGTGATAATAGGTTTTCCAATCTTTCTATCTTCTTCCTTTATTATCAGTCCACCTTAGGTGTTGTTAGTTATACATTAACTTCTTGCTACATGGAGCAGAAATAAAACATCTGGCAGCAGATTTAATGCAGTATTTTTATATAGAGAAATTCTACACAACCAATCTGCCCTCTGAATACAAGTGACAGAAGAGTATGTATTCATCAAGGAGAGCACATAGATGCCTATGTAGATGTCTAAAAAAGATATATTCTTCTTCAAATTACATGTTACTGTTACAGGGACTGAAAGCAACCACGAATAGCGGTTTTCCAGGAGTACGGAGGAAATGAAAAATACACCTGCAAGAGTCTGTGTAGAATACAGTTTTACCAGCCTTAAGTTTTAGTAAAACTTAATAATATAGAAATTGTAAACTGTCCACTGAAGACACCAAACTCAGAAGATCTCATATACCCATCAGTAGCTAATTCATGAAATTATTATATTGGAAATCAGGAGAAATGTTAAGCAACTATGGATATGAAATTGCTTTGAAATTAAAGGGGGACCGCCGCCCCCCAAATTATTAAAATTTACATTCTGTTAGCTCTTTTTTTGCATCTGTCAAATTCCAATACTCCAGATTCAGTGTAGCAGAAGCTGACCAAGGTCAAATAAGCATTTGCTCAGTGTGGTAATTCTATAAGGCATTCAAGAGAAATTCTATAATAGTTCTGGGAAATGGTAATTTATACTTTTCTAGAAATTGCTTATAGGTTACAAGTTCTATGTACATTTTAAAATTCCCACAATGGGTAGAAATGTTCAATTTCCAATTAATGTTGCTGGGATACAAAGTTAAGTTGTGTGCGCCAGCAATTACTGCATAATTATTTTCAAAAGTGATAATGACCTACATTTATTTATTTTTAGTATAATTGATGCCCTACACACCTCAGAGAAAGCATTTTCTTATTAGAATGTAATAAATGCAAAGCATAGTTCATCCTCTAAATATGCTCTTAACATTTTCTATTGCATTTGTTTATTGAATTACTGTAGTTTTGTGTCCCCGAACCATAAAATTTCTTATACATGCACAACTACATAAACCAGCCCTACATACAAAGTAAAAATTTTAATATCAATAAAACCATAACTTCAATATTTGAAATCATGGCCAAAACCCATTCAATCAGTTCAGCTTCCTAACTTTAAGCAAAGGAGTGTCTCAGCAACAGAAACTATTGAAGAAGGCAGAAAACCAATTTTGTTCCAGTTCTGAACATTACATAAAGGAAATCTCATTCATGGAAAGATGTGACTATGAGTGGCAAACTCAGACATTATGGTTGCTTGCACAGAAGACACGTTTGGCATCAGGCAATACAGAATACAAGGTTCCTTGCTATTGCTGCTGTTGCACTTCTGCCTGCCTTGCTTTTAATGCCATTCAGTCTCCTCTGCACTTTGTTCCTTCGTGCTGACTTCCAGACTATTTAATAACACTGAGTTCCGTAGCTTCTAATTGTTAGATGTGAAACAGAAGGCACTATTCAAAGAGAAAGGACAACATCCACCCTCAGCTTACCATCAGGAGCTCATTGCATTATACAGTATTGCTCTTATCAAGGAAAGGAAAAATAAACAGTAGGAGAGTAGCAAAAGAGCTTGTTGCTACTATTATGGAGTCCATGTACATGGAAAATATACAGTATAAGAGAGAAAAGCTTTCTCTTGGTGGTTAAGATAAGCTTGCACCATATTTCACAATCTGTTAGTGGCAGCCAAAAGTTAGGGGTTATCCAAAGTTATCCAAGCCTGCGTCAGTTAACCAAGCTGTTAATAGGGCACTACACAGAAATAAAAAAAAACAAGAACAACAACAACAACAAAAACCACCACAAAAAACCAAACAAACAAACAAAAAAAACCAACGGGGGGGGGAGAAAACCTCTTATTTGTGTAAATTCATTAGTTAGATTAAACTCATTCATTGTTCCACTAGATTTTGCCAATATCTTCAGGGCCTCTGCTAGAGAACAGTGGCAGACAATATCTTGCCCTGCGGATTTAGCACAACCAGAAAAAACAAGGGGTTAAACACACTGAGAGGTAAAATAGCTGGGGACTGCAGGGTGCACAAATTCAGCACATCTCTGCAAGAGTATCTGCCAGCAAGAATCCTTCCAGAAGCACACCTGGCAAGAAGCAAACTCCTTCAGATGCACTGGCAGCACTTCCTCACCACTGAGCCCACGTTGGCACAGCTCAATGCAGAGCAATTTCACTGTCTTGTGACAAATTATGTCAAGGCCTTTTATTTTGCTAATGAGTTCTGTATGTCTGTTTTAGTAACTTTAACTTCTGTGCTGAAATGGAAATTTTGTTTCTCAATTACTGTTAATTTTTACTAGGAACATCTCTGCCAGCACTTTTGATCCAGGTGGAAAGAGGCAACCACTCTAAAGGGTGACCTCAATCTATCAGGAAACCAGCTTATTTTTAAACTGTGATTGTTAGCTGTGCAAATGACATGGCAAGTTGAGCTTGCAGTTTCCCAAAGAATCAATCAGAGAATCATGCACTAGCAAAGCAGCATAATGTTAAGACATCCCCTTGGCAACAAGATGACTACCAAACTAAAAGGCAAAGAAACAAACATATGCACAAAAAAAAAATCATGTGCATGCTCTCATCCAGCTTTAAAATGGAGAAATAATTCAAAAGCCTAGGCTTTAAGAATAATAGTCACCTGTAGCAAGCAACAGCCATGTGAGGTAAAATGCTTAGGTAATATCATAGCAGCAGTACATCAGCAGGCAGCACAAAGTCACACTAATGAAGTCACTATGTCTCATGTTCAGGGGCAAAATGCCACCTCCAGTACATCTCTAAACTCTGTTATAAAGAGCATGACTACTTTGCTTTGGGCATCAGCACTATGGCTACTAAACCTAGCTTGCTCAGAGGTCACACATGACCACAGTCCCCACATCCTCCTGCAGCTGCCATAAGCCCTCAGTTCCCTGATCATCTCTGCAAAGTGAACCACAAATGAAACGTGCTGCTTGTCATGTCCCAAGAGGAGAAAGCCTAGAACATAAGGTTTAGCTCCATTAACTCCTCAACAGTAACACAATTCCATTCTTCACGCCCTAATTTTGCCTGAGAAAACACGTTCGTGTTTAATTATGATGGCAGCACTTGAGGGAACTCCCCATGTCAGCACACAAGGCTCAGAGTTGTGGATGACCTCTGATGGTGTCTCCTCCAGGGGCACTGTACATTAGCTACCCAAGCACTACACCTTCTCTCATCAGCCAGATGAGGTTTATCTTTCAGATTACTGTCTTGGGAAGTGCCAGAGAAGAGAGAGCAGCAGGGTACTATAAAGACCCAATTCTACATCAGTCTGCAATAAAGCTACAGTGTCAGTACAATTGTCCTCCTGGGGCTCTGAGATTTTTGTTCTGTAAAGAGCAGAAATCACCTACAGAGGATAAATAAATGGAAAAAAATACATATCATCAAGTCTCCTAGGTCTTTGTATTAGCACATATTTTCTTGCCCACTGATGGGGCAAGACCTGTTTCCTACCATAGGGGTGAAACACAGCATCTGTCAGGCCAACCAAGCACTGCTCTTCTTTCAGGGAAGGTCGCTGCAGTACCATTCCCAAATCACAGTGTACTGCCAGAGGAGCATAGCAAAAATTTCATCTTTGTTGCTTGTTTCGCCTACTTTCTGCACTCCTGAACTGGACAGTGCAATCGGCTTCCCACAATGCCAGCAAGCTATTCATTGAGACAATTTAAATACAGGCTGGTGCAAGAGACAATGCAGGAGCCCTGCAACAAGTACCAGTGTTTATAGCACCTGAGTCATGGGCTAAAATAAGCCTCAAGGAAGGAAGCCACAATTGCTTTATGATAAATGCCCTACACAGACACACACACACACAAAAAAAAAAAANTGTTCAGCTAAGTTGAACAGTGAGTTGGCACCAACCTGATCCTGAGATAGTGGTATTTGTTCCACAACAGGATGGCGTCTCAAGGACAAATCTTTCCTGATGTCAGTGGCAAGAGGGACAGCTGCAGAAAAGTTCTCTGCCTCTGCTTTCTCCTGTTCATTCTTAAGCATTCAAAAGCTGTTGAAAAAAAACTCTCTGATTTTCATATCTGCACTACCTAAACCAAATTTTTTCTCCACATCTGCTTTATGGAATGACCTCAGAAACATACGGGGCCACAGCACAGCCTAGGCTCACCCAGCTGCATAAACTCTGTTACTAAGGAAAATGGATGCTAAAGTCTCAAAGAGCAAATTATAACAGCAAGCTACAACACAACTCAAAGCCTGAGAGGTGTCCTTATTATCAGCATGAGTTCAGCTGCACAGCTACTTACAGTCTGCAGTTTTGTGGTCCACAGCTCACAATTCTTCCTTCTGAGTTCTCCCTGCTGCTTTGAGCTCTATATTACCTGTGCTGAAGTCTATAATGAATAAAGGATATGTCTCAGCTGTTGCTTTCACCGTTGCCCTCATGAATTACTGCATGGAACTACATTTCCTGCTAAAGCCTGTAACACCCTTTGCAGAAGAAAATAAAGAAATGATGCAAAGGCACAGTAAAAATAATGGTGAATGATAGAGCTCTCTTCCAACATCTATATCCACTTAAAGCAAGGGAACATTCTTGCTTCTGACTGTGCTGTCTTAGGGATAAAAATCCTATATGGAGGTTCTGGCTCTGTTACACTCTATAGCCTGAGACCATTTTACCATCTGTGCAGTCACTCTGTTCACAGCCCAGCAGAGTCTGAGTGCAAACTATTACCCCTGTAGCACACACTACCAGGAGAGCTTGCCCCCAGCTTGAGGGCAGATAGGCTAATCTGACCGTGTGTATTTGTGAAAAATCTTCCCTTGAAAGGAAGTTGTCCCGTTATTAAATTATCGTGGTAGATTAATCCACTGTTCCCATCCTCCAATTTCATGCTATAACGCAAGAGTACTCTATTTATTGTCAGACAGAGAAAGCAATGAGGAAAATTATATCAAATAAGGAAGTTTTGGACTCACACAACATGTTAAAAAACAACCCAAGCAAGCAACAACCCAACTATAAAACTGGACAATAAAGAGTACTATGCTTGGTCACTCTGCTTCTCTGAAAGCTAATTCTTTGCTAGCATAACATGTGTGACTTGTAGGTAATTTGAATTTTTCTGAACTGGCATATCATTCTGACATTGGCAGATGTCAAGTCGTGTTGTTAGGCTCTCATGGAAAGGGCTAAAACCTAGTCATATTTGTCAAGATGTATACAAAACAATCCCATTGCACGAAGTAATTCAGGCATGAATTGGAAAAGGCACAGAATTAACCTGTGCCTAAAAGCTTTTCTCAAGGAAGTTCACAAAGATGTCATAGCTTTCCTGTATTTCCAACAGGCTACAGAGATACGTCCCTGCCACAGCGACAATTAGTTCTGTTTTTCAAGGGTGTTATTTATAATAAAGGAGCATTATTCACTTACACTTTTTTATTCCAATTCTTGCTTCCAAAATTTTATTTCTTTTCCTCTGTAAAACCTGACATGACAATGTGGCATTCCATCTTTAGAAGTGAAAGTACATTGGCTTAAACAATGGAAACATTGAAAGGAGAAAGCAGTTAGCCAGAGCAACTGAAGTAACATAAGAGGCTTAGAAAAAAAACATTCTTCAATCACAACAAGACGCTTTAGGACAACAAAAAATGCTCTTATCATAAATACCCATGTAATAATTTTTAACTGCCTGTATGTTTTCCCTGTCCATACTAGGATTTATGTAGGTAGCACCAATATCACAAAGGCACATTGCATCCTGGATAGCAGAACATTCAAGCAGTACAGTAATTAATTTAATTTTTCTTACCCGTAGATTCACTGCCTGGGCTTCTGCTTTCATATCCCATATCTAAATGCTGCTACAGCTTACTCAGAAACTGAGTCACCTGTGCACATTGCTGACAAACCAGTGTGGGTTCTAGGGAATACGCAAGTCAGCTTGTATGTCCTGGCTCATGGACTATGCCTGCATGGCCTAGGGCACTTATGCAGAATTTTTATTGTCTCAGCAAACAAAAACAAAGATAAAACTGCAGTCTTCCTGAGGAATAAACAACAGCTTTCCTACCAGCACCTTTCAGCTCAGAGTTTCAGAAAAACCTGTAAAGGCCCTGAACAAAACATCGGCCTTGGAGAGCGTGGAAATTCATCCTGCTTGGTAAAAAAATTTCTTGAACGAACCAAAACAAAACCCCCTCCTCCAACATAACCAAAGCTCCTGGTATTAAATATACATGCATATTTTACCTTTTTTTTTTTCCCAGCCTTAGTAAGGCAGACTTTCTCTACTGACAAATACTGACAGAATTAGATGTGCCTGAAACAGCACCCGCGTGTTACTAGGAGCAATGAATACCAGAGGCATCACACCAAAGTTGTCATCTTATACAGAAGGGATCTTCTCTGACCACTTTTGGAAAGCTAAACATGTCCCAAGGGGCAATATTCAGACATGCTTAAAAAAAAAAAAATGCTTATTGCAGTACTTAAAACATGTTCCCTAGTCTGTGCAAAAGCACACAGGATCTCTGTGCTGCCTGAAGGATATTCACAAATTCTTTGACGTGGAGCGCACTACCTAGGAACATGCAGGAGGAGAACTGCAGATATTTCAACAGCATATGAACTCCCTGGAGCCAAAATCAGGTCCATATAAATTTTCATCCACCTGCAGCTTGGGTTATCCCAGGTATGCCAGCTGATACAAAGCCCGGACCGGGGAGGTAGAGATGACAAACAGGTGGTAAGAGCCTTCATCCAGGCAGGCAATGGAAACACTGGCTTCAAATTCTGTTAGGCTGAAGAGATTCAGACCCATAACACCTGTTTCTCAGCACACCTTCCTAGAGCCTCTACTTTTGATGGCTGATGCATTGTCTGATCCGGTTTTTTTTAAGCAATCAGCCAGAGCTCAACCCTGGCCTTGAGGTTCACTCCACCAGAAGGCTGCAATGCAATACAAGTGGCAGGCTCTGCTTCATAGATGTTACAATGCCCACTGAAAAAGGTTAAAACCAAACTCTGCTTCCTTAAACTTTCAAGGTTTTTGGCTTAGGTTTTACTTGTCTTATGGAAAATGCATACGTAATCCTAGAAACCAAACCTTTAAAAGCTGTACCTCCTGGCTGAGCTGCCTAACCAAGAGACTTCTGGGGACTTCTAGAGAAGCAAAATGCACCAGACACCTGCCTGAGAATTCCAGTCACCAGAATTAGTGAGGATCAAGCAGCACTGCAGTCCCAAATGGTTCTCCAGACCTAACTGCCACATTCCCCATCCATCTTCCTCCAACACCTTAAATAGGCAGCCCGAACCTTCTCCAAAGACCTCCACCGAGCACAGGCACTGTGGGGTTTACTACGAGTTTTTTTGTTTACCTATACTGTTAAAGTTACAACTGCTGAGAAGAATTGTCTTTTCTCTTTTGCCAGATCAAACTCGATTCAAACTGCAAAACTTTCCTTCTTGTAAAAGATGTCATCCCAGATACAAGCTTTGTCTAGTGAAAATGCACTGAACTGCAGCCCCTGCTGCCACCTACAAAGTGAAGGTCTAGACGTGCAACCAGCACGAATGACAGTTCAAGAAAGTATCATCAAATGGCAGCATTCACTATTACATCCCAGCCTTAACAGGGTAATATACAACCACAAGGATGCACATGTTTGTTTGCAGTGCAAAGCCACCAGAAACTACGAGATGTTTAACCTCTGAAAAAATCAAACCCCATGGTAGGCATCAAAATCTGAATCTGGCTTCACCTAATCAGATATTTGGCATTACTGGAATCTGGCAGAGAGCAAGCATATCTTTTTCTCCTTGTTCCAAGAGTAATTCTCTAGGAAGGATATGCTCCTAATTTTCTCATTTCCAGCAGCACAGATAATAGTTGCTGGTACCAGCAAAATTCATAAGTTTGCTCCACTGACTGTTTCACTCTTTATTAATATTGACATTTTCTGGCAAAACTCCTTTCCAAGGATTTAGGACTTCAAATCTGGTGAGTTTATAAGTGAAGAGATCAAGAAATCCATGGATAAAAACAAATCCCCTAAAATCTTGCCAAATATACTATGGGATTCCCTAAATGCTTACTTGAGAAAAAAAGATTCATTTAATTTTTCCTCACTAAGAGTCAAAACAACAGAAATAATAACACTGGAAAATATTAAAAAACAGTTGAAAAATACGTAAAAAAGATCTGTTTGGGGTTGATGACAATGACAATCCTAGCATGTTAATCAATTTGATATTTAAATTACATAAGGTAAATCATCTCAGAACAACTCTCTTGACAAAATAAACATTCTGTAGACTGGTAGGGAAATAGGAAGTAAAAAGCAACTGCATATCCAGATCACAAGGAACGGTTAGGCCTAGTAATAAAAAGGAAATAATAGATGAGTCCTAGTCATGAAAAAAATAGTCTTCAAATAGAGTATCATAATCCATTTCGTGTACATTTTTATTATCATCAGGAACATTATTTTTTTGAAAATTGATAAAAAAGGGCTCAAATTTTTTATCTCTAATTTATGATTAAAGAATGCATCCAGATATTTCTATTGGAAGAATAACCCGAAACTAAAATCTATAGTCTTTGTACAAATTTTTCTTGACTACTGCCACCTCTTTTATATATAATGTTAAAATTTTCAATACAATTCATTAATAAGAAGTAAACTGATAACAGAAATCCCCATGTATCAGACACTCCAAGACTTTAAGTTAACCTAAGATTTTAATAAGGTTTGAAGCTCTGTAATAGTAAAGACTGACAGTCCCATTGTGACTTGGTTTTGCTTCAAAGCAGAAACAATTGTACTAAATTACTATTAGTAGGCTCTTAATTACATTTTGATGAAGGGCCAGTTACAAGAGCATAAGAAATGGTATATATTACCTGTCTGCCTCAACTCAAAGATCCTCTTTATACCAAGAGCTGCAAGCAGAACTCAAATTAACAGTGTATTTTAAGATACTAACCTAAACATTTGTGCAAACATGTGGAGACTAAAACAAGCTCTAGGCAAGAATATTGGGGGAAAAAAAAAAAAAGAAAAATAGGATTGAGTATCTTCACAGATTTCTAAGTTTAATTCCTTCTTGGCAGCAGCGCCCGCATATTCTAACTTGAATAAATGTTGTCCTTTTGCTACGATATGCTTCAGAATAAACATTTCCAAGAAAAGCTCCAGCATCAAATCACACAGGCAGCAGACATCAACATCTGCTTACACCTGACGCTGCCAGAGGTAGATTCCTTACTTCTGGTACAGCAGTTTGGCTCTTACATAACATTTCAGGGGAGATTGGGAAGGTTAGGACTTGGAGAACTCCTGGTTTCAGCCTACAGCAAGTCAAATTGGGCAGGATCCCAGTTTCTCTCCAAATCATAATGAATTTTTCACTGCCTGTCTCTGTCACAGTGTTAATATCAGACCTCTCACATCTTAACAGCACATGTTTTACATCTGCTGATCTGAAAAAACCACACGATACTCGTCAGCCCTCTTATTGTTCTCCCTCCTTCTCCCATCACCCCAGCTGTACTCAGTCCTGTAATTGATCCTGACAGGAACTGACTGGGACAAATTTTTTGAGCTTTCTACCCCTTACTAAAACCTGCCCTAGATCTTGTCAATGGGATATGACCACAACCTTCTCTGTCTCCACTGTCATTGTCCATGACCATTGCAATCACACCGACAACGTTTGAATGGGCCACAGCGTCCCAGCACTAAGAGCCGTACAGATGCATAGATTTATCCACCTCCAAATCAGTCTGTCTCCAAAGGTTTGCACCTTGCGCTTGCTGTATTGCTTCCAAGAATAAGCACAAAATCAACATTAGAGCTTTAGCTGGCTAAAGATGTCAGAAAAAAAAACCCAAAAAATCAGCTTTCTTTAGGCAGTGGTTGCATGATAGCCAAGCGTGACACCAGGAACACCAGTAGGAATGCAGCTGCAGGTTCATAAGGCACATTCAGCTTGCCTGCCATGGCTTCAAAGTCAAAAACAGCAATGACCAGCTCAGATCTCCTGACATGAACACATGTCAATGCTTGACTTTCTCAACAGTCATAAAGATGTTGGGGTCTCACTTCACAGAATCATAGAATCATTGAGGTTGGGCAAGATCTCTAAGATCAAGTCCAACCATTAATCCAGCACTGCCAAGTCCACCACTAAAATGTGTTCCCAGGTGCCACACCTACGTGTCTTTTAAATACGTCCAGGGATGATGACTCCTCCACTTCCCTGGGCAGCCTATTCCAATGCTTCACAACCCTTTCACTGAAGGAATTTTTCCTAATATCCAATCTAAATCTCACCTGGTGCAACTTGAGGCCATTTCCTCTTGTTCTAGCTCTTGCTACCTGGGAGAAGAGACAAACCTCCACCTGGCTACACCCTCCTTTCAGGGAGTTGTAGAGTGATAAGGTCTTTCCCGAGCCTCCTTTTCTCCAGGTTAAACAATCCCAGCTCTGTCAGACACTTCTCCTAAGACCTGTGCTCCAGACCCCTCAACAATTATGTTGCCCTTCTCTGGACAGGTTCCAACACCACTTTCTTGTCTTTCTTGTGGTGAGGGACTCAGAACTGGACACAGCAGTCAAGGCATATCCTCAGCACTGGTGAGTATGGGGGAACAATCCCTTTCCTGGTCCTGCTGGCCACATTGTTTCTGATGCAAGCCAGGATATCTGTGGCCTTCTTGGCCACCTGGGCACACTGCTGTATCAGAAGATCTAATTTGTACTTATTGTGTGCTATCTGGGTATGATCCCAGCCAGCAAAACAAGAAAGCATTACGAAACACAGAGATATTCTTTCAAGTTTCCCCTGCAGCTTCCCTGGGGGAGGAGGGAGTGGGCTGGGGGGAGAAAGTTGCTGTGCAAATGAACAAAAGACAAGTGAAGCAATATGCTCCTGAGGGAAAACACTCCACTCCAGTGAGCAGCAGACACAGCCCACAGCAAGAGGTGCTGCTACGGTACAACCCATTGACCCACAACGAAGGCTGTGAACAGCAAGAGCTTGGCAGGGCCAGCTTGCTCATTGAAAATGCTTTCTTTCAAGTCAGAGTTCCTTGCATTTTAACAAGGGATAAAATAGGAAAGTCATAACACTTATTATGTAAAATACTACTGAAAAAAGAGGCTGGTTCATACGCTTTCAGAAAAGATAAATGCTTAATGCTATCCAACCCATGTATGAGGTTTACAAGTCCAAATTTTCCTCTTCTCTTTTTTTCTGTGGTGCAACTTCCTATTTATCTTATGTTTAAAAGACTGTTTGGGTTATTTTTGAAAGGCAATCTCTCCATGGAGGGTGGAGGAAGGCAGCAGATGGTAGATGCAGGAACCCTATGTGAACCTTGTGAAAGACATGGATAGGCAATGAACTGATTTCTGTGAAAGCTATATCATAGAATATCATGATTTGGAAGGGATTCAAGGATCAACAGAGTCCAGCTCCTGGCCCTGTACAGGACAGCCCCAAGAATCACACCACTGGCCTAGACATTAGACAGGGAGATGGTGCAGAAAATACTTAAAGGAGATAAATTATGTATTTTGTCCTCTCTTCCAGGACCTATTTCAAGATCCTCTATGGCTTGAACATAGTCTTTCCCCTCATTTTTCACCAAGCTCTCTCAGTGACACTATTCAGACAAAACTTCTCATGGGATTTATATAACAAATTTTAAGACATCAAAGTGCGCATCAAGGCAGGGAATAAAAAGGCAGCCTGGCAATCAATGGATTACTACTCAGGGTGATCAATCTAAGACAACATGGTTATGCTAAGTAACTACTTTAGGATGTATGATTCAATTTGATTTGAATTGCTTCTTGGTGAACTTGTAACCTTTCACTCCACCCTCTCCCTCTTGGTCCTGCTTTTACTGAAGTCACTTGGATCTCTGCCATAACATATATGGACTGCAAGCAATGGTGCAGAAAAAGCAGTACAGAAAGCTTGTGTGATGGAAGAATTTGGCATCCTTTTCAAGGAGAAATAGAATAATCACCAGCTTGGCATTTGAGTTTCTAGAAGCTACTCCCCCCCTCCCCTTCTCCAATCTTGGATCAAATACAAAAAAGCAAAAATAATCTGGATTTAAATAGTGCTGCTTATAGAACCCTAGCTTTTGCTGTAAGGAGTGTCTCAGATCTGGAATAATAGACATGTCAAACTTAGGAAAGAAGTTCACTGGCAGTGAAAACTAATATAGCCTTTATCCATACTTGGTCTGCTGCCTCTCAGCCAGTGCTGTGTTAGTAATCGCTCATTTTCAAACAGCGTCAGAATTTTCACTTAATATTATAGAAATCAAGGGCAGGAGCACCAAAAGATCTCAGAATCGTATTATGTGGGTTCAGTTTCTATACCTAATAATAAATGTTTTTAAGACACCCGTCCCCTTCCCTGCTTTTCTCATAATAGCTTCTTTTAGGGTTCAATATGGAAGCCAGGAAAAAGAAAGTCAATTGCATCAAGCTAAATCCTTACTCCCTCTTCTTGATATTCATTTTTTCTTCTCCACGTTTGACTGCCAATACCATCAGCTTAAGAAATATCAAGGAATTAAAATGCACAGAGATGAGAAAAGCTTTTCCCAGAGGAGGAAGAATATTATATGTAAAATAGTCTCTCCGTACACAAAGAAAATGAGAAATTCCCAGCCTTCTCATCAGTTCATACATATCAATCTAGTGAGAGATGAGAATGTAATCCACATGCAGAACTATCTAACCACTACAGATTTAACGTGAGGTAAAAAGGCAACAAAATAATGAATAGTACTCTGTAGTTGCTTCAGTGAAATTATTTTGATGTAAAATGGAAGTGAAAATTTCTTTCAACACCTACTGTCTCTGAGCACAGAGACAGAGGCCTGGTTTGAAAGAACCCACTTTACAAAACAATTTTAAGTGTTGTTTTTAAGAGGGTAAGACTGACTCAGTCTTCCCTGTCTCACTAAGTCCTCACCACACCTCACTTGCTTGGCAAATATAAATAAATAATGTTATTTTTGAAAGACTGAAGAAAACTTGAGAAAGGAACTGTGTGGCTTGATAACTAAACCAAAGCACAAAATTTAAATATCTAAACAGCACTAGGTCATACACAGAGGAAAGAGCAGTGAAAATCTTTGATTTTAGTGCAACCAGCAACAAGATGAATTTAGAGAAATCCAGTCAGCAGGAAAACACCCACATGAGTGAAATTTACAAGTTTAAAACATACCTGGGGGAGAAGAGGTGTCAAAGAAAATATTATGGAACAGCTTTCACTACTGAGTATTAATAATCTCACTTTATCTAGAATAAACCCAGCTCCACATGATGCCAACTGCATGAAAAGCTTGATAGCCAGCTGGATCACTGCACAACTTCCAGGTATCTAAAACTTATCTCTGCCTCAAAATCTTCATGAAGCTGAAATTTAACAGCTGATCATTATTTCAGACTCAGATGTCCCAGGGGGCTCATTTCCTCTCAGCTCTTCAGCCATCCTATCTAGCTACATTTTGACACACCCCTCAGCCAGGAGAGTATTCCAATTGTCGGTTCCAATCTCCTGGATAAGATATGCCCATAAGCCAGCTCTCATGGGAACTGAACTGCATGCCCTGAATTCTTTACTGGGAAGAATCTTCCAAAAGGCTAGTATTCCCCCATTAACAAAAGCATCTCTGGATGGTAGGATGCTGTTGTGCAATCTGCACTCCACAGATTTCATCTGATACTGTTACTGAACTCTCTTGAGAGACCAGACAGAAAGTTTACAAACTTGCTGATCTTTATCTCTCTGGAACCCCTGAATTATCAAAACCTCTTGGAGCAGCACCACCTATGATACAACAAATGGAAAACCTGTGTCCCAAAGCAGAAATCTGGTTCAACAGGAGAAATACATAAAAGAAGGAGAGGAGGGGGGGTGGGGGGAGAGGAAAACAAACGAAAAAAAGCAACAACCAAAGTCATTGATCTAACATACTGAATACACCGGAGACTTAGGCTGGACTTGATGAGTGCTCCTCACCCCCACAGACTATGAGGTTGAGAGGCAAAAGCCTTCATGTTGGCACCTACAATAAAACCAGTCTTGACTTATCATCATGCTATGAAATGCAGATCCATAATACTTGAGAATTCATTTTTCAGTGTACTATCTAATAATCCAAATGGCAGAAGTTAGCACTGAGAATTAGGAAAAAGTTTGAGCTCTGCAACTGGAAACTGGGTAAAATAATACATCCTTACCACAGATGTTATTATTACTTAGCAATTAATGGATAGAACACAAAAATTTTGGGCACAGTTTACTTAATGCAATCCATTTTTTCTTCTGAATGCCTCAGTCCAGCTCTTTCATCTGCTTAGGCACAAAACAACCTTGCAGATCACATGAACAGCCAGAAAAATATTTTCCAGACATAAAACTAACGGCACTGGTTGAGTTTTGGTATAACAGGTAGAGCTGAGACAGAGAAAGTGCCAGTGTCTCAGAGCAGCTTCCATTCTAAATTAATCCCCAGGAGCTCCTAAGTTGCTTGATAGTTCAAGAGAACTATAAGGGTAATTCATCCTTTCCAAGTGCTGCTGACTCCAAAGCTGTAGCTGCTCTCAGCAGGATGGCATTTATTTTTCATCAAACAGGAACTGCATTTTCAGTTATCGTTTTACCTACCATCAGAACACTTAAGAGTTTGATCCTGTGAAGCAGTGATGGATTTCTGCAAGGTGAGAGACTAACCCCAAGGAAACCAAGGATCTCTACTTGGCATATTGAAGTTTTACTTGGGATTGTGCATATCTTTTACCAGTCAGATCATCCATTTTGGTGGCTGTTCTGCATAAACTTCTTTGCATCACTGAGCAGGGATTCTCATTGAGCCCCAGCTCCCGCTGCCAGAGTCTCATCAGGAATTTATTCTAGCAATCAAAAGCTATCCTTATTATTTCATAGGCAATCTGGATCAGCAGATATATACACTTCTCATTAGAGAAATTTAAGAACACTGACTGGAAAATAAGACAGATTTTTTTCCTCATTCCTTAGCTTCTTGCCCACCAGAGGTGTTTTTTTCACCACATTGGTAGTTATCCAATCACTGATCTGTTCAATACATTTAGAAAAGGTTTTTCTTTTTTTTTTCCTTGAAACAATCACTTCAGCAGAATTTCAGTTGCTTACAAAATTATTTTCTTCATGTAATTATTTCTTATCTTTCACTGCCTTCCTCAAATTGTTCAACTGCAAAGACCGGTTATATTTTTCCATAGCCTGCAAGACCACACACCACAAAACCTTACAGAATCTGTACATCTTCTGCATTGATCTTGAACAGCTGTCCCCCACCCACCTGAAGAAAAACTTCTGCCTTCCCTCCATGCCTACACAAACCTTTACTAGCGGCTCCACTTCAACTTACTCACATCTTCCCCTTTCACAGACTATTTGTACTTCTCTGCCTACAGGTGGATGACATGGTCATTTTACAGAGCTCAGTAGTTAATTCACCTTATGTCATGACGAGCTGAGGAAAGGTTTTCAATACCCATACCTTTGCACCTGTAGGTATGTAGACCATGTATATATACATATATATATATATGTAAAGCTCCCTAAATGGACACAGCATTAGCAACCAAAACACACATTACAGGATGCTGTTGTAGAAAGGCTTATAAGAACAGACTTCAACCCCAGAGATCCAGGAAGCATATGGGGAGGACATAAGAGCAAGGAGGGCAGCCAGCTGTTAAAGGTGAGGGGAGCAGACTGTAATTAACTGTTTTGAGGGTGCCTCCAGGTGTTACCACTAAATTTAAAGGGCTAGAAAAAGACACACCCTGTTGTAGGAATGCTTCTGAAAGAGAGTCATTTTATCTTAATAGATTAGTATGAACTAAAAAAGGAAGAAATGGCAGTCAGAGGAAAGAAAAGTGCAAAACTATGTCTGAATGTCATTATACATCCTAAAAAGGGGGTAGTACTGATTCTCAGGGTTTACAAAAATGAACAGGAGACACAGCAGTACATTCTGTCAGTTGACTTGGTTAAGCTTACCTTCACTATGATCTTATTTTTTTTTTCTATTATTTATATTATAGTTATGTTTAGACAATTGAATATGACTTACACTTCAGGGAAGCATCTGTGGCACTAATCAATGGTGCTACTTCTGCCTCCTGCTTTTTATGAGAAGATGTTTTCTCTAGGTGTGTTCTGACAATCTCTACTTAGGACGGGGAACTGGTCATGTGTAGCTGGGCAGGGACTTTGAAGCCTATTAGTATAACTCTTTAGACTTCATATCCCCAAAAATTCCAACATGTAAAGAGCATGGCAAAAACACAGACCTTTGAAAAGTTTTTCTCTACATTATCGTCACAACAGAGTGCTATTTTTGAATACCTTCAATTTGGACTTATAATGGCATTACCATTGGGGATCTTGCTTAAGAACTGCTCTGGGTCCTGAGAAACTCAAAGACGAAGGCAGAGGAGTGGTATACAGGGAGTTTGCAGCCTGCATCTTAATCAAATCTACCTCCATGAATCATGGGGTTTGCCAAGTGTCAGTTTCCTCCAGGTCACTCATAAAGGTGTTAGGTGGAAAAACTGCTGATATTCCTTCCTGTTGTTGACATTAATGCAAAAGAGGAAGGAAGACATGGTTTGGCACACCTGACACAATTGTTTGCCATCAGAAAAAACTGACGATATCAGAGGTGTGCAATTACAAAGAGCTTTAGAGTCTTCATGAGTGACCTTGACCTACAACAGTGTCCCCAGAACAACACCTCGCACTCCCAGTTGCTCCCTGACCTCCGTTCTGCTCCCACCTGCACCCCACAGATGAACTCCCCCTTGCAGACAGCTTTATTGGCAGAGCCAGCACAGCAGTCCGTGAGTGAGTGGAGATGAAGCCTGCAGAGGTGGTACAGTCAGGATGTGCTTCACACTACTCCTGTTCGTATGCAATAACTTCCCATCCTATCCATGCTGATCAACTCTGTTGTGAGGGCTTTTCTGGAAGACTGTTTTTTTCAAAGCAGGCAGGGGCCTCTAATTCTCATGATTCTCTTTATTTTGCTTATGATTCAAAGGACGGTGATTTGCAATCACAAGAGGACAGGAGAAAAAGCCACTTCTGGCCCAGACCCATTCCCACTCAAACATTGTTACTGACTCCTCCAGATATCTGGCTGAAGCATTCTAAATCAATATAAAAGGCTATTGGCTTTATGTTTTAGTTTAGCTTTCTCATGTATCTTCTATGCCACAGAAATGCCTTTTTCAATTTTAAATCGGGTAGAAATCACCGTCTTGACTCTAGTGTAGAGGGTGAAATATCAAAAATATCAGTATCCACCTAAGTAATTTTTAATGAATTGAGTCTTTTGTCCAACAACAGATGAACTTGTCCCTTTGGCCGAGTAATACAATCTAATCTGTTCTTATTTTTGGATTAATTTCAAAAACAAGTCTCTGTATTTGAGAGCTTTCACTTATCCTTCTATGTGCTATTTTTCTTTCTTAAAATAAACTTTAAGCCCTATTTGTACTTTCATTTCAAATTTCTGCTTGCAGGGGGGAAGATGTCTTACTCTGAAAGACCTAGAGTTAAAACAGAAATCCTTGCCAACATGTAGTTTTATTTGCATTTACCTTGCAGAAATACAAATAATGTATTTCTTATCCTGACTTGAATTACGCAGGCCCTGACATATTCAGTCTGTAGGTTCTACTCTGATACACGTATATTTTATTTGCTGGACCATCCTTTTACCCTCTAGGCCTTCAGGGAAGTAGAAGACAGACATTGGTGTTGAAACATTCTTCCAAAAAACATCTAGTGTGAGTGTTTGATTTATACAGATTTTTAACCTGGAATGGTTGGGCTCCCTCTTTTCATTATGTATAAAAGTGCAAATAATAAACACAAATAAATACATATTTTGTATATTAAATTATATAGGTCATAAAAGTCTTTTAAAAAAAGGCAAAATATATTTTGAGTCTGTCTACTCTCATGAACCTTCTTAGATTTTCTGTCACATCACAGTTCATGACAAATTTCTTTGTCTCCTTTGCATGATATGCAGCTATTTCTGTTTCTGTTCACCCACTGCCAGACTCTGACCTCAGTAACATTGGTGTTATTCCAGTGTAAATCCAGAGTGGCCCCCAGTGTCTGGATGAAAGTCTGATACTCTTGGTTTGATCCAGATAAAACAGTAGTAATGCTTGCTGGCAGAAGGCAGCATTTTTTGGGATTTGACAAGGACTGTGACCAGACTTCAGACTGAGAGCAAACACGTATATCCATCTGTTGTCAAGACAATCTGCAGTCCCAGGGTCTGTTGGGTTTGGCTGCAGAGGGTCTGCTGTTGGTCCCCTGGGCAGGATTCACTGGCTATGTTCTCAGGATCCTGCACTCCAGCTTTCTTTCCCACTGCTGCCTGCTGCTGTGGGACCAGCCCCAGCCCCAGCGCACCGTGCAAGAACTCTCTGGACCAGCTTCTTCCTCTTTGGCACGGGCCCTGTCCTACCCTTAGGCAATCATCTCTTCTGAACAGTGTTCTTCTCTGCGCTCAAGAGGCAGGCTGTGCCCTGCAGAACAAGGGACTTTTTCAGGATATTGCAACACATCCCAGCGTAGATGTATAAACTCCCATTCAATATATTTAGTTATCTTAGTCACACCACAGAGACTACAGAAAGTGTAAGAAACTTTTTTTTAAAATTGGGACCGATTATAGTATTATATACATGGAACAACACAGACATAAACTCCAAACTGTATCTTTGAGCTTTGTGACTCACTGACAGCACCATCTCATCAATGTCTATGGAGGCCAAGAGAAACAAAACCAATTGTGCCCTGAGTAAGCATCTCACTCTTCAAGGAAGGAGCTGCTGCTGGAGAAGTACATCCTGTGGTGTTTCTTTATGAAAAACTGGAACCTTTAACAAAAGCCAGTGGACCATACCTGAATTTGAATCAACATCAATGGGCTGGGACAAAGAAAATTTGTTTTTATTATGTCCTGCCTTTTCAATTTAATTCAACTCTTCCGCTGCAGCAAAATGCTATTTCCTATAACTGAAAGACCAATTATGTTTTCCCTGCTTGACACATCCACAGACACATAGATTTGTCTCATTTATTGTGGTCTTCCCTCTTCTGGTATTCCTCTACTATCCTGTTTGTATTCCACAAGTCTTTTAAAACATCTCCCTTTACTCATCTCCATTTACTGACTTACTTGCTAAGCCTCACTTCTGCTCTGTTTCCATTTCCGTTTGGCTGTATACACAGTCCTGCTTCCAGGGTCCTCACACAGTTTTCATTTCCTAGATTGCCTAGATCCTTAGTTTTAACTGAAGTCTGTATCAACGTGTCATTTTCCCTTATGTTTTTTGACCAGACGCTAAATGAACTTCTAACTAGGGAAGAAATTGAAGCTGCTTGTGTTACTAATATATCTATGCCAAATAAAATCAATATTAGAATAATTATATTCCCATAACCTAAGAACTTCCTGAATCTGTGGGCTTGTGGAGGAAATCCAAGTCCACTGCATGCAAGTTTGACATGACTGTCATTTCTATTTTTGTGCATGCTACCCTAGTGAACAGCAGTAGCTGACAGGCACTGGCTGTTCTGGCACCCTCAGAGGGTGGTATTTTTTTACCATGCTCAGTGGGCCCGTTACTCAACTGGGAATTGCACCAGATACACTTTTTTTTTTTTTAAAAAAAAAAAAAGAACACTTTTTAAATGCTTGTTGTAGTTACAAACCAACATAATGCAGAGTGGTGTCTGCACACACACACTGCAATGGGAGCACAGAGCACAGCTCCTGGAGATGCTCAGCTGCACCCCACAGCATGACCGCATGCCCACTCTCAGAACACCCATCTCCCCCGGGCCTCTCCTCCCAGAGCTTGGGCAGGCAGACACAGCTCCTCTCCCCCAGCACAGACACACCTGCAGACGGCCAGAGGAGCCTGACAAGGGCTCATTCAAGCAGCGATGGGGGAGGAAGGACAACATACTCATGCAGTGGCTGCAGTCTGGTAGCCTGACTCCTGATCTGCACCATTCTTTCAAATATTACCCAACAGAATCAAATGCTTACTGCATCCATTGCACACTCCTCTTTTTCTCTGTTCCAGTTCAGAAATCCATCCCTATATAGCAGAACATTAGTATGCAAAATCAAATGCCATTAGAGCTGTCAAAGTAAGGCTGGAGGTGGCTATGTAGGTACACAAGTAACCCAGGGCTGGTGTCTGCAAGGAAGTTATGCCACTGGCACAACACGTCCTACACATATTACTCGGTGGCTTTACCCAGTGTACTTTTTTGGAGTCACACGAGTCAAGAAGCCCAGGGGCAGAACTACACTTTCATTCTCATTGTACTTATGTTGCAGCTACTTGGAAGATACTTTGCAAACTTCAAGGAGATAACTGAAAATGTCAGGAGGTAGCACATTTCAGTGACCGATAATGTCTGAGGGGCTTGGTTTTTTCCTCCAAGACCCATTTCACTGCAGTGGCAGTGAGCAGCACTACTGCCAAGCTTTGATGGTGTGTCATTCAGTGCTCTCATCATGATTCTCAGTCTCAAATACACCCTGTGGTCATGGCCTCACTGGTCCATGAGCTTCCCACTGAGGCTGGACAGGGAATTCCCATTCCAGGCTCACTGCTGGCAAGAGGAGTCCATCAGCAAAACAAGCTACATGACATCTGCATCCCTGCTCACACTCCTGTTCCCTGGGGGCGCAGAAGACTACAAATGAAGCATGAAGGTACACAGGCACTCACTGGGAAGAGAACATAATTGGAAGGGAGTTTGAATTTCTACATTTTTGTTCTTGTTTCCAAGCAAGCAGTAAACTCACTCTGGGATCCCTTGCAAAGATGAATGAAGCAGAGGAAATTGGGAAACTCTGCAAAAGAGTCTTGCTACTGTCCATGTGCTAAAAATTAAGACCAGGAAAGAGACTCCCGGAAAGTTGTTTACCCATCAACAAGATTGTTGTTAAAGAGATTCGTCTAGTAGGCTAAAATCTCCCAAAATAGGTGGTGACGAGTGTTCAACTTCAGAGCCCATCTGTGCAAAAATTAAAATCAACAAACTTATGCTTTGGCTGCTGTGCAGGAACTTTACATAGCCAACTCTCTTCATCAGACAGCTGCTAATTTGGATTCTCCCTCTCATGTCTTTGCATCAACTAGAAATCTCTTCCATATTGAAGGAGAGGACTGTGGACTTTAGTCCCACATATCTGCACAGATCACTGCAGTTAACACAAAGTCCTGCATATCTCAGATCTACAGCAGATGCACTGACAGCACACAGAGGAGCAGCAAGTCAACACTGTCTGATTGCAGTCTTCTGCACTACTTCCATAGCCCACTGGGGTATGGCAGACACACACTGCCTATAACATAAGACCTACCTAGGAAACCCTCTTCTCCCCACAAATCCTTACACCCGAGTCCCAATCCATCTTTTTTCTAAACAAGCTGCTGTTTCTAGCTATTTTTAATACTCTAGTTATGAAGGACAAGAGAAGTTTGTCCCTACCTTTGTAACAGGCTCCCTTTAGGTACTGGAAGGCTGCTCTAAGTTCTCTCCAGAGCCTTCACTTCTCCAGGCTGAACAATCCCAACCATCTCAGCCTGTCTTCATAGGAGAGGTGTTCCAGGCCTCTGATCAACCTTCATGGCCCTCCCTGGACCTTCTCCAACAGACCCATGTCTTTAATGTCCTGAGGACCCCAGAGCTGGACACAGTACTCCAGGTGGGGTATCTGGAACACTTCTGGGTCTTTGAAGTATCTCTCCTGAGGTAGTCTATGCTAAAGATGTACAAAGCCTCTGGGCCAGTCATGACTTGGTGCTTTTACCACTCACTCCCAGCTAGGCTTACCTCAGTTTCCAACATTGAGAGGTCTTGGGATCCTTCCATCACTCCAGAAATACAGGTGGATTCTGGCTTTTTGAAATCTAGTGTCACTAGGGTACACTATGCACCAGTGTCCACTACAGCTTTATCTTTCTGTGGGACCGATGTGCCAGGCCATTGGATCCACACAATTCAATAAACCAGGTTGTCCCTTTGCTCCACCTGGCTCAAGTCAGGGCCCCACTAGCCCTCATAGGATTCTTCATTACCTGCTGGTTGTAACTGCAAAACAGAAATCCCTTAATCAGGGTTAAAAAGTACCATCAGCCCTGCTCAACAGACGCTGGAGAAGTAGTTTTCCTGGATGGATGTTTTTTGGCTATTGTTTTTCCTTGCAGTTCCTGTATCCAAGCTTCTAGTCTCCATGTAGGTTCCCCATCCCACTTTGTCATGCCCTCCACCTGGTCCCTTAGGAAGAGCTAACAGGGTTGCACTTGGTGTGTGCCCTCTCTGTCCTTGAACAGAGAAAGACTGATTTAAAAGCCAACCTTGGTTGGGGTGCTGGAGCAAGAACTATGCTCAATAGTAAGACAGGACCCATGTGGGGGTTGGTTTTGAGATTTGAGATTTTACCTTTGTCCACCAAACAGGTCAAGCTGGTTTTTGTGGCCTGAGTACGACACCCAAGTTGTGACTGTGTCTGTCTTGAGTCTGACAGGATTAGCTACCTCCAACTCATAGAATTAGACCTCATAAGGTGGGAGGAGAAAAGTCAAGAGGATATGGTTATTTTCCCCAAGACTCTGTGCAGTTTATAAAGTGCATGATTGGATTTTTTCACACTATGCTGCAGCCAGCTCACTCGCTGCAGCAAGGTAAGTCAGAAACTAGAAGAAAAGACATCAGAAGGAGAGTCACTAACCATGATGGTGCCAGAAATTGCAGGTTAGTGTGTTGAATCATAGGTTCTCCTGGTATGAAGGCTTCTGAAAAGAAGCCCAAAATGTGTCTGTTTCCAGAGGTGAGAAAACAATGAAACAGTACTTAAATAAAACCCTCTTCCCACCCTATGTCTCACACCCAACACACTTCCTAAAACCTCACCTAAAAAAAGCAGTTTCTGAAATGTCTCCAGGAGGGAACATGGTATCTTTCTACTTTTTAGTTAGACCATTCAACACATCCACCACTCCCTCAGCTGTCTAGTGTGGGGATGTATGTCTCTGATCTTCTGGGGACAAGTTAGATATGACTGGTGTTACTGGCCTTCCACGCTAACAGTAACAGCTGTCACTGAGGGTTTTGCTGCACAGTGCTCAGCTGCTGACTTGGATCTATGGCAATCCACACAATGAAACAGCAAATCACCTGCACTGCGCCTCCAGAAGTTCTGCATAAACAGAAATAGTCTTCCTTATTCATCTCTTCCAATACATTGATGACTTTTCTGTGAGTGTGTAACCAGACCTGCATGAAATGATTGTAATAGCAGCCTGTAGTAATGGGGGGAAAATCAGTTTTTATTCCCTTGCATAAAACGTCAAAACATGGATCAGACTGGCTGAACATCCAAAAATTCTTTCCATCGGATCACCAGATTTGCCAGCCATTCTAGGATGTCTTTTTCAAAAAATGAAGATGACTTATGAAATTGTCTAGCTTGAGTAAAGAGAGATACTGTTTCCAAAACGAGGGGTGTGTTTATTTTGGAGTTTTATATTATCTGGTTTTAAAGTCTTATATTTAGGGATTGCTTTTTTTTCCAAAATAGTCAAAGATGCTTTATGTCATAGCAAAAGGCCCCTAAAATAGTCCTTATTTAAATGGCTTATTATCTTATTCTTAGCATTTAATATAATCCTTTTAGAGTCCATTAGGTCTTGTCCAAGTTGCTGATCATGTAAAATTCCAAAATATTTAAACAGAGACCAGCAACAGCACAAAGATTAATAAAAAAAATATGACTAGTCAGCTTTATGGGAAAAATGAAGTGCTCATTTGGGTATTTCTTTTTCTTATGGGGGCACAAGGAGAAGGGGAGAGAAAAGTGGATCATCCTTGCAGAGGGCAACTGGTGAAATTTTAACTTATGTGTGTGGTGGTTTAGTTTGCATCTTTTACTTTTTTGTGAGATAAGAATTAGAAGAACGGCAAAGCAGGCTCAAAACTTTAAAGAATACAAAGAAGTTTATTACTAACAGAATTAAAGGTAATAAAAGAATGATAAAGATTACAACAAACTCTCTCTTTCCCTCCAGCACTCCTCCCCACTTATTTCTCAACTCGCACAAAGGATAACACACATGATTTCAGGTCAGAATTACAGCTCTTAAGTCTTTTCCATATTTGAAAGAAAAAGAGGTTTTTCTTCTGCTCCAGTGTGGTGTTTCAAACTGTCACTAACAAACAGACCCGCCCGGAAATCTGCTGCCGTGAAATATCTCTCTCTCATGAACTTTGCAGTCTTCCTACAACTGCTATCATAAGCCACGCATGGGGTGTCCTTTTAAGGATAAACAAATTCTAGCCTGAAAAGTAACAACTCTTTTAAAAGTCTCTTACAGC
>VWZT01015783.1:92332-117164 GCA_013397055.1 Pachycephala philippinensis
GGGCCCGGGCCCGCCACCCCTCCCAGCTCAGGGACCGGAAAAGAAGAGAATGACTCTCCCTCACCAATGCCTTTTTATATGCAAAATCGTGAGAAGCGATTGGTCTAAAACCCTGTCCATCAACTCAGTTTCTTCAAACCACCACAACGTGGTAAATGGCTCTTTAGCAAGGAAACTGAGAGGGAGAAAAACAGGTGATTTACAGTCTTCAAAGACTTCAAAGACCTTTCTGTTCAGGAATTTGGTGTGTCAGTGTAGCAATCAGAATGAAAACTGATAGGTACAGATTACTAACTCAATTTAATGTTGCATACACCAGCCACAGATGGTGGTGACAAAATTCTGTCAGATTTCTCTGCTCTGTATGCACAATCAGCAGAACTTCAGGGAAAAGCAAAAGAACGTTTGGAGAGTCTGTGCTGTGCCTGCTTACAAAATGTGAAACTTGAACAACTAGAGATGTGATCAGTGAGAATAAAAGCTGCTGCATATATATGCATATGCATATATGCATACATGTATATGCAGCATATGCACAGACACACTGCACATACATGCTGCACATACATGCTGCACTGAATAAGCAAGAAATATTTGCCATCTGGAGAAGTCATAGATGAAAACTGTGTGCTGGAACAGCCGTAAAACAGTAAATCTGACCTTATTTTTCCTACCTTTGTCACTAGAGTTTCTCAGTGTGTCCTTCTTTGGCAATACATTTTAGTGTCAAGACACCCAAACTTCAAAGCCCTCAACTTCTTGAAGTTGTTGACTCTCAGATGAAGGCAGAGCCTGTCCGAGAGCATCTGCTGTGCTGAGTGCAACCAAATATCTCAGCCTAAACATGAAGGAAAATCGCACTGCTCCTGAGCGGTCACCAAACCCTCAGACCAGTTCTTCTGGTTAAAACAAGATTGTTCTTCAACTTTACTGTGCCCATCACATTTTAATGTTTACCAGGATCACATCAATGCTTAAAACCCTGCAGTGAGTCTTACACAGCAGCACCTCTGTGCTGCGTCCTTCACTGCTTAGCTTAGGAGGTAACACGTGGTTCCACTCAGCCTGGCTGCCACTGTTTTGGCAGAAGTACAGTTCCCATGGTGGCAGTACAGTGCACACACTCCAGTTTCACCCTGGTGAGAGACTGGATCTCTGCATCAAGACACTTAGAAGCTGAACTGCCTTTGGCCTGAGACTCCTGCTGCTGGGGACAATACCCCATGTCACAGTGGGCTGCATCAGCTAACCCCTGAAACCTGCCAGACTTCAAAGCTGCAGGGAGCCAAGGCTGGACCAGCTGGGCAGCCCGGAAAGTGGGAAGAAACATCATTTCTTTGCCAGCCTAGCCAGAGGCTTCAGGCAATAACAGAAGGCAAGGTTGAGCTGCAGTTGTGGGACATGAGGAGCTGGAGAAGGAGACAACCCCATGACAGAAGTACAGGAGAGGCCTCACAAGAATCTCATACTTACAGATTCACTGGAGCAGGAAAATTCTAGGTTACCTTTTGTAGGTAGTAACAAACTTTTTCTGTAACAGGAAAGTTAGTGCATATAGTCTACACAGTATATAGTGTATCATATAGGCTATGATTCTCCCTTGTCAACTGCTTCCCCAGATGGAGTTTCCAGATTGAGATAAAAGTCAATCCCATGAATACAGCAGTAGTTGCTTTTATTCAGTCCTTCCCAAGAAAACCAGGTGGATGCTTCAAAAGGGCTGGTTTTTTTGTCAGAAGATAGATTTACAAAGGAAAGGTTTACCTCAAGTGACCTTAGACTAAAGATGTAACACACTTCTCTCTGTCCTTCAACTTTGTAGTGGTGTATTTCTATATGGGGAAACAAGCCAAGATCCAGGTGTTGACACCTATGGAGAATGATTTCAGATTGTTACAGGACACTGCTTTATGCATAGAGACCATCTAACCTGAGTACTTCAAATAAATTTATGTTGCTAAGATTTAGTATTAGCAACTTTTCCATAGGAAAGGTGATATTTCAACTGGCAATTTCCAATTTCAAATAAAATACTACAGCTGGAAAAATATACATACTGGAATTCACAAAATTCCCATGAAAACAAGAGAGGAAGTCTTCTCCTAGTTTGAAGTTGTATGTGGAAAAGACATTAGATACTGTCATAATCTGAATTGAAGCCCGATATCTTTTATCCTGTCATTAATGTGGAAAAACCAGTGACTTAACTGGTAAAAATAATGTCTATATGAGCAGTCTTCAACTTTTTATTTCAGTTTCTCAGAATGTGGAACTTAAGGTACTACAGTGGAGCACATGGCTGGAAAATTCAGCCTAGAAGTGCTACTGTTTAAAGGCACTATCCTAGGGAACATAAAATCTGCTTGCATTTTTTTTTTCCTTTCTTCACAGCAGGATTTTAAGTTCATTGAGATCACAAGGAAAGAGAAATAACAGAGTTTTTTCGGCATGGTTAAGATTCAGATATTTAGATAAACTCAGCTAAAGATTCAGATTTCGAGACGGCAAGTTAGTCCAAACGTTCTCATATCCATCCATGAGGCAGGTGATGGTCAGTATCTCACTCAATAAATCACTGGGAGAAAGTCCAGAGAATCCCACAGTACTTTTGATTTTATTTCCCTACAGTCTCAGAAGAAACTCCAGATGTTCTGATCTTACATAAGGGAGTATGTGCTTTATATTGCATGAACATTGTGAGCAAGAGCAGAAGTTCAAGCAGCAATCCTACTCAGAGTTACCAACGGTCAAAACCAATTGAGTTCAGTAGGTTTTTGGGTCAAATATTTGAATCCTGTGGATTTGTCCAACTCCTGGTTAGCAAGAGTGTAGAAGTTAAACGTATATTTCTCAAGGCACTAGAGGAACACAAAACTATTGTGACAACTAAAGAGAAAAAATTGTGCACCAAACACACTGAAATCTAGAATGCAGGGCTGCTCACAGATGACTTTTTTATCTCAAAAGGAACTGTGGGCAACTTGAAGGAGCTGAGATTACCAGGATTTCTGAAAGTAACCCTGCCCTGGAATGCTGGACACCCATCAGTGGTGGTGAGGAAGCAGAAGCAGCTGAGAGGAGTGTGCTGCTACCACAATTGTTTTTAATTGCTCCAGTTACAGAACAAGAAACAACTCTAGGTCCCATTCAAGCCAATGGCAAATAATTGGTCAGATTTTCTTGTCTTACTATTAAGTTCTCCTCACTTTTTTGAAAATTAGAGATTGCTTTTAGTGATATGCTATTTTCTCATCAAAATGCTACTCTTACTTGTTACTTCTAGGCAATTCTATAACCACGTATGACTCAATTTACAGAATTAAAAATAGGCCTCAGTGCAAATTTCAGTTTTCTGCTTCTTATCTTTCAGATTTCTCACTACTTTTACTTACAGATTTTAGTGATGCTCAGTTTTTCATATTTTCCTATGTAATGCCACCTGCTGCCACTATCAGTTTTCCATTAAGACCTCAGGATTATATCATACTCTCCAGTACACTCAGCTGTCTAAAGGAAATTTTCAGCTCCGTTTTCACTGTGAAGAAAAGAATTTGCTGGACAGAACATGACGTTCCAGATGTGACAAAGTCTGGCTTTCCAGCTCCCTGATGTGAAGTACAGCAAAGTGTTAATAGTTTTTACTGAGCAGTCAGCTTGAAAAGGAATAGGGGATTTAAGACATCTTTTATTGGTTGAAACTCCAGACAAGTGGACAACTCTCAAAGGTTTTTTGTGAGGGTTTTTGGTGTCTCATGACCCACTGAATTTTGCATTTGTATTACCCTGAGCAAACTTCTGTGGTTCTCATTACAATTTATGTATAACCTGCACTGTTTGCAGCCAAGGCCTAAAGATGAGAACAAATCTCTGAGGAGTTAGAAGTAGCAAGAGGGTAATCTGACCCCAGAGGCAAACAGGAGAAGAGTGACTGGGAACAGGGCCCATTCAGGTAAAATCTGAACTCCCACCCATTAACCATGCCAAAGAAATGGGGACACTGGAAACAGTCTCCATCAAGCCTTTTTAAAAAGTGACAAGACTACACACGCCATGTGATGAGAACATGCTCTCAAAATTAGACTTGTATCAATAAAAACCTGTCTATTCTTCATCCTGTTTTCTACTCACCCTGCTAAAGACAGCATCATCTGCAGAGAATGCCCATATCTAGAAAAGATATTTTATGAGGGTGAGATGTCCTTCCAACAGTTTCCATCCTTTAGTCCTGTTCTGTGAGGTCATGGAACTCCACGGACCTTCTATCTATCAACAAGTAGTTGGTTATTTGGTTCTTGGGGTCAAAGTCTGTGTGTGGAACGACAGGTCAAATGTGCATTTTGTACATCAGAAATGAACTAATTCTGCTCCAAGAAATGCTTTCAAACTCTAGTCAAGCATCTAAGGAGAAGGCAAACAAAATCCATTGCATGTCTGGCACTCTCAATATAGCTAGAAGTCAAAATGCGATGTGAAAAGCGTGTCACAGATGAGCCTCTGCAGCACCTCATAAACCACACCCACTCCTCAATGTAGCAGCCGGACTCTGTTGTTCATGGGCTACTAATAATTTTTCTTTCATTACAGTCTTTTTCAGCAAGAGACCCCTAACCCCAGAAGTGGGGGGGGGGGAAACAAACCAAAAAGCCCTCACATTCTGTTTGGGGCAAAAGTAGCCACCCAACTAAAATGGAAGAGAACATTTAGCTGCCAGGCACACCAAAACCGTGAAGACACACTATGCAGGACGTGGCAAAGAGCTGGAGGAAAAGGGCTTGTTATTCAGCTCTGCTGGGCAGCGTGGGAAAAATGAGAAAAGGATAAAAAATTATTTCAAGGCAGAAAAACAAGAAAAAGTGCAAAGAGTTGGAAAGGAGGGGAGGAATGAGAATTTATTGCACCATTTGGGAGGAGCTAATGGTCAGGACTCCATCTGGGATGTATCTAAGGAGCTACTCTTTTAAGAAAGGGTCCACAGTACAATATATGGGAACCCATGTAGAGGACATTGCAAAGTAATTTCAAAAGCAGGATATGATGCAGGAAGCAAATCCTCTGTATCCATCTCCAATAACTGTATGCATGAAGCAATTCTGCAGGATTGAGCTCTGATATGCCAATTCTCACACTGACATAGTTCAAAAGAACAAAAGCCCAGAGAAGGAATGAGTCACCTTGATGTTTTCTGTCCCGGTCTCATCCCTGCAGTCTTCCCCAGAACTCGCCCTCTTGCTCAATCCTTTGCTGTTGTGGTTTGACACTGGCTT
The DNA here is from genome assembly GCA_013397055.1 of Pachycephala philippinensis. Lineage (NCBI taxonomy): Eukaryota > Metazoa > Chordata > Aves > Passeriformes > Pachycephala > Pachycephala philippinensis. The sequence continues at coordinate 97,597 of VWZT01015783.1, forward strand.
GATGCCAGGCACTCACGAGAGTTGCTTGCTCACCCTCCCCTGTCACAGCTGGGCAGAGGAGAGAGGGAAAAAAAAGTTAACGAAGGCTTCATTATTTGAGATAAGGACCGGGAGAAAATACTTCAAGGGCACAACAGGCTTAACCTGAAGTTACAAAGTGAATTTATTGCTGAAAGAATCAAAGGAGGATAATGAGAAGTAAAATAAGCCCTTAAAACACCTTTTCCCCCCAGCCCCTCCTTCCCACCAACAGCGCAGGGAGGCAGGGCAGGGGAGTTTGGTCAGTTCATCACCGAGATTTCCTTCTGCTGAGGGAGAAGGTTCTCCATGAACTTCTCACACACTCTCATGAGCAGCAGCCAAACCGCACCTGCTGCAGCGTGAGTCCCTCCCAGGGCACACAGTCCTCCCAAAACTGCTGCCCGTGGCTCTCTCCTTCCACGGGGTGCAGTCCTCCCAGGCCAGGGTGCTCCAGCCTGGAAGCAAGGGCNCTGCAGGGGCACAGCTGCTCCACCGTGGGCTGCACCACGGCCTGCAGGGGAATCTCGGCTCCGGCGCCTGGAGCACCTCCTCCCCCTCCTTCTCCACTGACCTTGGTGTCTCCATGTTTTTTTCCCTCCCATATTCTCACCTCCTTCTCTTCTCTGACTAGAAGCAAAACCCTGTGACGTTGTTTCGATTTTCTTCTTAAATATGTCATCACAGAGGCGTTACCAACCTCTCTCACTGGCTCATTGGTCAGCAGCATGTCCATGTTACAGAGCCATCAGAGATTGGCTCTGCCGGACATGGTGGAAGTTTCCAGGAGCTTCTCACAGGAGCCATCTCAGTGGCCCCCCTGCTACCAAAAAAACAGACTGTGCAAAGCCAATACATCTGCTTTTAGATTTTACATCATCTCTTTGTCTTCTCCTGGAGAGGAGTGAGCTTAGGTTGGTAGGTGCTGCAGCCCTGCCCAGGTGCACGGCCTCCCTGGCAGCCGGACGGTGACTGCTGCAGCCACGCCGAGCAGACAGCTGCACAGCGAGAGTCACATGGCAGGGGTGGCAGGAAACCAAAATTCTCCCATTACTGTTTCTCAGTGCTAAAGCAAAAGGCCTGTACCTCAAACCAGCCTCTTCCAGATTCGGTGCTGAGACAGCTCAAGGGCTCAGAAGTGCTGCAATTCCATGGGGCAAATAAACCTGCTGGCTTGAAGTTTTCACTCTGCTGATCCTTTCTCTCTGCATCTTCTGCACAAACTTTTTAAACAGAAATCTTTCCACTCCTCACCTCCTTGGCAGATTCTGATGAGATGCACTGATCCTTTGCCTGTACCCATCCTCAGCACACCTTGCTTCCTGCTAGTCTTGAGATATGAAATGCTAATCATCTGACAGCTTTGGAATATGATGGATCTCTGTTGTGGTTTAACACTGGTCAGCAACTCAGCCCCATGCAGCTGCTTGCTTGTTTTCGTTAGCTGGATTAGGGAGAAAATCAGAAGGGTAAAAATGAGAAAACTCATGAGTTGAGATAAACACAGTTTAATAGGGAAAGTAAAAGCCATACACACAAGAAAAACAAACCCAGGAATTCATTCCCATCGGAAGGCAGGTCTTCAGCCATCCCAAGGAAAGCAGGGCTCCATCACACATAACAGGGACTTGGGCAGACTCAAATTGTCACTTTTAACATCTTCCCCCTTCCTTCTTCCCTCAGCTTTATATGCTGAGCACAACACCATATGGCATAGAATGTTCCTTTGGTCAGCTGAGGTCAGCTGTCCTGGCTGCGTTGTCTCCCAAACTTCTTTTGCAACCCCAGCAACCTCTCTGGTGATGTGGGGTGAGAAGCAGAAAAGGCCTTGCTGTGCAAGCACTGCTCAGCAATAACAAAAACATCCTTGAGTTATCAATACTGTTTTCAGCACGAGTCCAAAACATAATCCATACTGGCTACTTTGAAGAAAATTATCTCAGCCAAAGCCAGCACAATCTCCTTCTGCCTAGCCCTGGCAAGGCAGTGTGGGACATTTGCTTATAGCTGCCAGCCAGGGCAGGCAGAGGATTCTAAGGGTGAACGAGCTAACATGAACCAATTTTCTCCCATCCAGCTTGAAGGGTTTGCTACAAGAAAATATGTTAGATATTTGTTTGCCCTGGCTGTGAGTGCACGATAAGGAAGAGTTTAAGGACAGCTGATCCTCCCTTTGGGCAAGGGGACATTGAAGAATACCCTTGCTGGCTCTTCCCATCCCACGAGAATCTCATGTCATTTAACAATAACAAGTGCAAGGTGCAGCACCTGGGCCAGGGCAACCCCCAGTACAAATACAAGCTGGAGGATGGACAGATCGAGAGCAGCCCTGCCAGGAAGGGCTTGAGAGTGCTGATGGATGAGAGGCTGGATATGAGCTAGCAGTGTGCACTTGCAGCCCAGAAAGCCAACTGTATCCTGAGTTGTATCAAAAGTAGCATGGGCAGCAAAGTGAGGGAGGGAATCCTGCCCCTCTGCTCTGCTCTGCTCTGGTGAGACCCCACCTGGAGTCTCTGGGGTTCCCAGCACAGGAAGAACATCAGCCTGTTGGAGCAGGTCCAGAGGAGGGCCACCAAGGTAATTAGAGGGCGCTTCTCCTGTGAGGAAAGGCTGAGGAAATTGGGGTTATTCAGCCTGGAGAAGAGAAGGCTTCAGGATCACCTAATTGCAGCCTTTCAGTTCCTGAAGGGAGCCTACAAGAAAGATGGAGATAAACATTTTACAAAGGCATGAGGGTGGTGAGGCACTGGAACAGGTTGCCCAGAGAAGCTGTGAATGCCCCATCCCTGGAAGTGTTCAAGGCCAGGTTGCATGGAGCATTGAGCCACCTGGTCAAGTGGAAAATGTCCCCACCTATGGTAGAGGGGTTGTACTGAGATTGTCTTTCAGGTCTCTTCCAACACAGGCCATTCCATGATTCTTTGACTCTGATTTTCTCTGCTAAGGAGATCACGTGGACTGACAGTTTTAGAGCTGCACACCAAGCACCCCAGGTGTAGAAACAGACCATAAAAAGGCCCTTTACTGCTTTATCTCCCCACTGTCCTGTTGCACTCCAGGCGATTCCCAACAACCAGCTGTGACCCCTGGGAGGAGCTGAGCTATCCAGCAGTCATGCCAGGTACTCTTAGAGTTTGATGTGGTTTCTGCACACTCCCCAAACCACATGGCTCACCAGTGGAAAAGAAAGCTGGTCCTCAGCAGGTCTGCGGCATCACGAGGGAGGGGGCCAAAATCTTTGCCACTTCCTTGGTAACACTTCCACAGACAAAATGATTTCTTTCTAGGAAGCGAAAAATCCCAATGTGGTCTTTGTGACAGCAGACATCCTTTTGTGGATTATTGCCAAAACTCAGAGGCCTGTAAAGCAAGCTGGGAAGTGTCCACAGGGGAAAGAAATCCCCCTGCTTTTCATGAGAAGTTAATAAATGTCAGAGAAAAAATCTGAAGACATAATAATGGCTGTGAGGATTAACTTTCTCTTACAGCAACGGTTCCAGATTATTTATTGGAGGTATATTTTTCCTCTTTGAGGTTTGTTTGAGGGTTTTTTTACTTAAAAATAGATAACCAAGGGTTTAGGAATGAAAGACGCATTGGGAAAAAATCAACTTGACACAAAAAATTAAATTTCAGTGTCAAAACCCCTGGATTTAGAACAGAAGGAAGATGGGTATTTCATGCAGGCATCCTGCTGCAAAAAGGAAGGCCACTGGAGATTAATGAGGAAATAAATAAGAACAATATATGAGGACTAAATAAGGAGGAAGTTTGGGCTGTAAGAGATTAATGAGGAACACACACTTTCTCTAGCTTTGCCCGCAGATGAACTGAATTGTATTTTATGGCTTTCAAGGTAAATTGAAAAGTGACTGAACAGCAAAGAAACTTTCTGGAGAGTTTTCGCACATAGTCCTCCTGGGACTCTTCCCCTCGGAGGCGGGAAGGGCTATATGTGCTAACTCTGCAGTTTTTGGTGATGAGCAGAGGAAGTCCCTCTACAGAAAGCTTTGTTGGCACATGCTTCCTCCTTTTGAGCACAAGACAACCAGTGAAAAGGCCTTGGTTTTGCACAGAAGTCACAGAACTGCAGCTGAATAGGCCTTAGTTAAGTTGCCTTTTAAGTCACGTAATTAAAAGCAGCAACAAAAATTTTAAAAGACATTATCCAGTCATTATATTCTCACTGCCACATGTGTGCACACATATACAAATGCACTTGCTGTCAGAAAAATTTGCTATTTCAAAATAAATTTAGCCTGCAACTTGAGATAAATATTTCGACTACCAAATGTAAGAATTAATATAATTATAATTTGGAAATGGCATTTTTTTATTTCTACATTCACTTTGTTTTTTGAAATAGCATAAAAACCACATTTTAAAATAATAAATTATAATAAAATTACTTGTTCTGTTTCAGATGGAATAAAATGTCTCAAATGAAGCTAAGACAGAAAAAATGAATAGTTTAATTATCATTAAATCCCCTGTTTCAGTACCAATTTTCTCCATCTTCTATCCCTTCTATTCATTTTCATTCCAATGCTAACCTAAGCCATTTTCTGTCCCCAACTGCCTTCTGAGGTTTTGTCCCAGAGCCAAAAAATGCTGTCCCGATTGAGCTCTTGACTCACGCACCACCTCTACCCCTGACATGGGTCAACCCTAACCAGGGGTGTCCCCCGTGGTATCTGAGACCCTCAGCTCCACAGCATGGCAGCCCACCACCATTTGCCTTGGTCTCTTTCCTTGCACACTAGGGGGTTTTCTTTTTTTTTTCAAGTCTCTAACTGGGTGCAAAAATGGGAGGAGGTGCGTTTGAATTGCTCTGGTCACTATATCCAAAATCAGGACAGCCTGAGAGAAACATGACCTGCTGTGGGGGCAGCTGCCATGTGGGCCAGACATGAGAATGGAATAGGTCTTAGTTAGAAAAATAAGAAAAGAGACTAGGCAGGCCTGCCTGAATACCCTGGCCACCTTGGTTCCCCTTATAAGCAGTGTAGGAAATCCCGTATCCTGGATTCCCCTCAAGTAACACATGGTTTGTTCCTACAGCTCCATCAAAATTCAGCTCTTCCTTGTAAGAGAAAAGTTGGCATAATGCAGATCTATTGAAGAAGGATTTCATAAGTCACTTTTCCCCTGGTTCACGTCCAGCAAAGTAGATGTACACTATGGCTACTGCACAGGTTAAGGCCAAGTGCGTGGTGACCCTTTGCCTGACCCCACTCATCCCAAGCTCTTCTTGCCAGCATCCTGCAAGCGCTGTAGAAACTGAGGGTGGATTCTGCCCACAAAGCTTTGGGGTGATGAGAAGTAAAGAACAAAGTAGCAAGCTGTACTTTCTATTGCAAAGCTCCTTCAAATTCAAGGTGACAGGGCAGAAGGCCTTTGCCAGCCCACATGATTTTTGCCCTCATCTGTCCAAAGAAGAGAGTAAAAGTGACATCGGCCTCCTACTGTGTAGGGAGTCTGACCCATGAGCTATCATTCGTGTTTGGGAAAGTCAGCTAGGACCAGTGTGAGAAGGACATTCTCTATAGTGAACTGACCATATCTCTGATTAGTGAAACAGCTGCTTCCCAAAAAATCAGTGGGGGTTTTGTTTACATTTGCCAATTTTTTGCTTTTACTATGTCTAGGAAAAGCTGGATCTAAAATTATTGGTCTGAGCCTAACCTTTCCAAACAAGAATCTTTCTGTCTATTGCACAACCAAAATGAGCAATATTTGAAATACTTTTTTAAAAAAAGGTTATCCTTCTGGTCTTTCTTGGCAGGTTATTTAAACTATGCTTAACAAATGGATTCATTTAGAAATCTATATGCCTTTCAGAAAGTAAATACAGTTCATATTTGAATAAGTTCCTATATTTGATGCCAAGCTTTCAGGGAAAATGCCCACTAATGTTTATCACAACATCAGAAACATAAGCCAAACTTTTGTCAATGTACCACATTATACTTTGGGGTGGAAGGGGTGGAATTATGTATTTAGAATAGCTCATATTAGGCAGCAGTTTTACTGTGAAGAGCTGCATGGAGGAGGTTGCCCACAGGCTACCACCTCTCCCAGCTGGCAGCATGACACAGTGCAATAGCTTGGCAGGGGGGCAGGATGGGGAGTTTCAGCCCTAAGTCTGAATTTCTTGCCTTTTGTGGGTTTAAGCCATATGTGGACTCACCTAATTTTTGATGGGTGTTTTATAGCTGAAATATAAACCCTGAAAACAGGGAATGATGGTGAAAACAGGGAATGATGATGAAAACACAGACTACTCCATGACCACAGTCCACAGACCTCCTGGGAACTGCCATAGTCACAGACTTACAGCTGAGTTTCAAAAATTCTATTGAATTACAGAACGGGCTGTTATTAGGCTCCCCTCCCCTCGAGCTCATTATATACAGTGGTTTGCCATCATTAAACCTTCTTTCTAACAACTTTTGTCCATAAACTGCTTAGCATATCAAAATTTTCCAAGCACTGCAATTTGATATATTCAGGCAGCAATACACATTCAGTGAGACTGTGTGTCCCAGGGTAATGATTCCTTTCTATCAGTTTAGGGCTGGGACATTGTAGATTTTTGACAGTGAGTATTATGGGGAGGTGGATTCACCACTTGACTGGTGCAGGCAGCCCTGCAATGTGATCAATCTTTGCTTGTTAAGGAAATTCCTGAACGTCATACATTAGTCTGGTAGTCAGCCTAAAAGGAGAAAAAACATGGTATCACCTTCACAGAAATAAAAAGCAATAAGCCCAGTCAGGACACCCACTCATTTTGGGGGAAGCGCAGTTTCAAGTGATGCAAATTATGGGCTCAGTTTCTTCAGCCGGTTTGCTGCTTATGGCTCTGCAGTCATTTAATGTTGCTGCATGTTACTCCATGGTTGTTTCATTTCACCTCCTGAAGTGATTGCAATTCAAGATGGAGGGAAGAGAAATGCACCTGTGTCTGCACTGACTATAGAACTGAATTCAGGTCTCTGACAAAAAAGTCTTGCAACAAGTACACAGCTTTTTAAGAGAACAGCTGAGTTCAGTTATTCATGAAGGCAAGCTGAGATTATGACATGACAGGCTTAGCAGGTGAACAAATTTACAGAATTCCACAATATTTCTGAAAATTGCCTCTTTGGGAACACTTTTTGCAGGTTATATTCCATTTCTTAAAAAAGCAAGAGACTGCCTTAAGGAAATTAGTTGACTTACTGTGAGATAGCTAAAGGGAAAAATAAGCTCATTGAAACCTCCAGACGGAGAAGCTCTAAGGGACAGGACTTGCACAGGGGTGTTTGCACAACGCCTGGTACAATGGGTCCTAACCTGGTCATGCCCTTTGATTGTTAGTGCAGAGCAAACATTCAACAACAAAGAGCTAGCAAGTAATGCTCCGGTCAAGCTCAGCTACCAAATCTGCATTGTATGTTCCCTGCATGCCTCCTCAAGCACTGAGGCTGCTGCCACCACCACTGCATATAAAAACTGGCTAAAGCCAAAGGAATAGTCTGTGAACCCCACAGCTTCTGCTTAGGTGTCTGATGCATTGGCTGAAATTTCATCAGATGTTTCCTGTCACTCATGGATGTTCCCACTGCTGTGGAAGGGCATTTCTGTGATGATGAAAAATCTTTATCCCACAGGAAAGACTATCGTGAAAATATCTGCAGACATCAAAGATGGAGCTTTTAGCAGTGAACAATATCTGCTGGGCCCCTTTCTGCTATAGAGAATACCCTCTGAGCAGTCAAAGAGCAGAGTTTAAAGAGCACTTCTATGTGCATCAGTCAATAACGTGCACCCATGACAACTAAAGTGCAAGTAATGCACCAGGTGATCCATGGCAAATATGTCTGCCCACAAAACTCCACAAAACAAATCTATTATGTTCAGCGTTGAGCCAATACTCTGTGTGCACTTCTCAGAAAGATTGACAGTAGTTCCTACCAGCATTGGAAGCCCTTTTTCCTCTCTTCTTAGTAGATTACCTTTGGGATGGCCATCAGTGCAGCCCTGCAGAGTCTCTGCTGCCAAATGCATTGTCTTCATACGAGCAACAGCAATAGCCTGATCCAAGGTAGATGCTGTAATCATCAGATACAGATATTCTTCCTGGGAGCAGAGAATGACACGTGGCAAGCTGTGTCTGTAAGACCCTGGTGACAAACCTGGGGCTGTCTGGGTTTGGGTTTGGAGGAAAACTGACTAGTTTCAAGTTCTAGGAACTTCTGTGACTTTTTAATAATTTTATGAAATGTGGTATATGTAATGAGCTATGACAGCTGTAACAAAGGAGATGCTGCTTCCAAAGCATCTAGCACACAACACAAATGTCTCTGTGTGACTCCACAGGGATCCATGACTTCAGCAAAAACAGGCAAGAATGGTTTTGCCAGACTAGAAAATACAGCCTTAAATATTTGACATTATTGGTGACAGAGGAAAGAAATGAAAAGCATATCAGAAGGCTCAATCTACAGAAAATGTGCTATTCAATTTAATAGTTCCATAAAAAATGCAAAAGAACCGTTTACAGCTGGTGAGAAGGAAGCCCAAACTCTTGGTTTCGCTTCCGCCACTGGCTGACATTTATAGGGTTTTTCTTATAAACAGCACTTACATAAATCAGTCAAGTCATAGTTTACACTATTGCAAAGCAAATAACAATCATGTATTTGTTGCTTCCTAAACAACAAAGACTGAGGTGAGGAACAAGAGATGCAAATCCTTCTTCAGTGGGTAATTTAACCCAAATCCAAGTGCCTGGTTTGCAAAGTGTATGAACAGCCTGCTGAAACCCAAATAAAAGACTTCAAGCTTCTCTTACTAGTTTGCATGCTGACATTTTTAATAAGTACCTTGTAGTGCATTTTCTCCCTGATTTAATCATAATTGTTGTTTTGCTAAATTTTGAATTAATATAACTGTTATTCTGTGCTTCTTGAGATGTTCAAGTAACTGTATAAGGCTGTATGAATAATTCCCCTGTCACAAAGAACTGCTAGTGGACAGCTTGGTTGGAAATACTTCTGAAGAGCATTTCACAGGACACCCAGGACACCTGGTTGCACAGAGATATTCCACTCCTCTTGCTGAATCTCACCTAATGACCCATCTAGTACTGACCTTACGTCAGTGGCTGTCAAACATTAGTGACCAGCAGAATTACTGACAGTCTGAAGAGAAGCATGTGGTGCTGGTCCCTCCTTCTGCTGCAAGAATAAGGATGAGAAGGCAGCAGAGAAGCAAGCACAGAACAGCAATGCAGAAGTGAAATTGTGAGAAATTACTCAAAGACAAAAGACTAAAAACCAAAAGGACTATGACTTTATCTTTTCCTCAAAGCATTAGTTAAATTAAGATTGGATGTAATTACAGAAAGGTTTCCTTGCAGTTACTTTTCCACATCAGATTGTACTGCAGGAACTCCACAGATGTCTTGGATTGAGGGAATAAGCCACGGAAGGGAGTTGTGGTTAAAACGAAGGCCATGCAGTCACTGCAGACACGTGAATCCTCTTCAAGCACACATTCACTAAGAACATATTCCCTGAGAGAAAATTATCACAGAACCATGTACATTTCCCTCAGGAATGCCTGTCTTCCTGCTCCAGGTGTCCCTCATCAGCTTTGTTCAAACTGCAGAAAGGCGACCACATACAAACACATGAGTATGAGCTGGATGTCTCCAAAGCACATTGTCTACGGTCTTTAGCTGTAACTTTAGAAGAGACTCTGTTCTACACCCCAGTAGGGAGGTATTCCAGAGGAGAGACCCTGTGTAGGTTAAATACAGAGAGCTTCACTTTTTAAAACTGTTGGCTGTTCTGGATTTCGCCATTTTCAAGAAGAAAAACTTAACTCAGAAGAGTTGTTCACTCATAAAACTTGTTCACCCCAAGTCCAACAGAAGAAGTATGTTTAAGAATACTGTTCTCTAGAAAAACAGCGATTTATGCCCTCAAAGCCATTATGGGAATCTAAGGGATGTTTTCACCATGGAGAATATTCATGTTGTGCACACAATATTTAGGTATTGTGTGTATTTAGGACATAGGTTTTTTTCCCAAACAATGCAAAAAGAGAAAGTTTTCTGGCAAGTACTGTCATTGCACATCCTGGTGCAACAGCCACGTGAAATAGAGAAATTTTGCATCCACAAAACACACTCTCTGGACAGCCTAAGGCTATGTAAGTGTGTAGGAGATGAGCCTGTTCATGATGGCTTATCAGGCTTTTGAAGGGTGAGTATTTCTTCTCTAAAGTACAGACTTTGATTTTGTGTATGATCCTTGCATGCAGACTAGAGCCCCACTGCAGAGGTGCTTCTGACACACAGCTATAGATATTCAGGGCATTGCTGCAAAACTACACGAGCTCCAATGCAAGAGCATATAGCTGTGCTTTACCTAAGTATATACAGCCACATGCACTGAATTTTGCTAAAAACACATAAATAAAAGGGAGGAGGTTGCCTGGTGGCAGCTTCAGGAAGGCATGACTAGATCCACACAAACACTTGGGAAAAAGGTGCAGGCAACTTCTACAAAACTCTCTGCAGAGGTTTCACAGAGAAGAGCAAATGGCCTCAAGTTGCATCGGGGAGGCTTAGGTTGGATATTAGGAAGAAATGCCTTCACCAAAAAAGTTGTCAAGCATTGGAACACACTGTCCAAGAAAGCGGTGGAGTCACTGTCTCTGGATGTGTTTAAAGATATGTAGATGTAGTACTTGGGGACATGGTTCAGTCGTGGACTTGGTGGTGATGGGTAAACGGTTGGACTTGATGACCTTAGAAGTCTTTCCAACCTAAATAATTCTATAAAAACTAGAAACTCAGCTTCATTCCTGGATAAAGGGGTTCCTACGTAATTTTTTTTATGGCAAGAAAATAAATATGTGCTGCTGTAGCCAAGGAAAACCGCAGACTGTAACTTATCTTGATAAGTGACAGCTTCTCTGATCTGACTTATTTTGGCAGGGTGAGTAGAAGTTAAAGACTTGAGCTATTTCTCCTCTCCTACTGTAATCTATCAGCGTGTCCTCCAGCTTTCCATTGTGTTGTTCAGGTGATTCCCATTGTCCCACTTTGCTTTTGCCCTGCCTGCTCTTCAGTACTGAATGCTTCCTCCCTCCTGAAAAACACAGCATTCTAAAGTGGGCATTCAGTTGGCTGTGTCCGCATCACACTCCTCCTCGGTTCAGGAATGAAGATTTGCAACGCTCCAGACACTCAACTGACTCTCAAAAAAATCCCCCCAAATTTAAGCAGAGAAATGGGAATTAACTCACTCCAAAGCGTAAGAACATCAGTCTGGGCTTTGATTTTGAGATACAAGCAAAGGCATTTGGATTTAGATGGTTTCCAATCCCCCAGTTTCCATCTGTGTCTTTGAGCAGTTTCCTTTGTCAAACTGCCTGAAATATTTCCTAACTGAGCAAGTTAACAGGAGGAAAGGTTAGGCCACGTGCCCCTCCCTTTTCTGGCAGTAACATGGGAGGAAAGGCAGTGCTGTACGGGCAGAGATGCTGACTGCATCCCCTCCTCCTGGCCAGGATGATTTCAAAAGAGGTACTGTGCAGAAGGCACCCATCATTCAGCAAGGGGGTTGCTCCTGTGCCTGGAAAAATGACCAGTCCCACCAACTTGTTTGTTTGTTTTTTTTTTACAGAGGAATACAGGTTCACTCATCATTACAATAAGCATATTCACACTCCCACTGAGCCAGTTTGAGACTTCCAAGACCAGCACGGTGTATGAATGAGCCTAGTAAGAGCCACATACTGCAGAGTCTCAGCCAATGTTTTTCAAATTTGGGTCAGTCTGAGGCACCACGACTGAAAAAGTATTGCCACAAGCATTGTAAATCAATATTTTATATTCCCTTGAAGTGCTTTTTGAGGAAATTAGCCTTCATTACTGAGGCATCTCTCCTGTAAACATAGAAAACAGAAAATACCTCTGCTGACAAGGACAGCATTGTAGGGCAGGGAAGAAGAGTAAACATTGAATCTGCAGGAAGAACTGGACTGATTCAGCAGCTGAATCAAGCAGGCATGTGCATCCCTTTTCCCCAGCAGCTCCCCAAGCTTCAGGTCCTGCAGCACCCAACCCGCTGCAGCTGGCACCACCTTTACGTCCAGGCAGCAGTACACCATTGCCCCCTGGCCCTACCAGAATGGTAAGGTGGAGACATCAGCCACTACCAAATACATCTCCAGAGCAGCAGGACCCCCACATTCCTGCCAGCATGGTGGTTTGTGGATGATCACAGCTGTCACAAAGTCTTGTCCCACGATCTCAAGTGGGAGGGCAGCGAGGGTGTGGGGTTGCCATGGCGCTGTTCCACTTTTCGTGTTTCGGACCATTTGCGTGGCCCGAGCGGGGCTGGAGCGCGTATTTTTGGCAGTGGCTGGGGAGGTTCCTCTGCAGCTGAGTACAGCCAGCCAAACTTGGCTGGCACAAGGCAGGGCTTTTCAAAATGTGCTGTGCTCCAATCGGAAAGCAGCCGAAAGCTACTCTTCCCAGAAAAGTGCTGCCCTTGTCCTTTTTTAATGAAAGCGAACTTGGTATTCAGTAGAAGCAGGCCAGAGCTATTTCAGACACGGAAGACAGCAGACACAAATCAATAGAAAAAAATAACTTCTTTTTATTTACAAAAAAAATCCAAATATTGGATGCTGTAAACAAAATTCACAATCTGTTCCCTCTAGAGTCTGTTTTCCATCAGCTCTTTTTCTGTCTGTGACAAAGCCTATAGTCAAAATGTTCCAAAAGAGCAATCCAAGGAGCAGTTTGCTGCAACAGGATGCCTTGCAGAAGGCAACAGTTGTAAGGAAATTTGAGGGAAAGCAAATCTGCACAGACTCCTACAGACTGCAGGAGCCTGCAGTGCCTTTAGCCAAGCTGTCTTGAAATTTGCAGGCTTTTTTCTTTTTTTTTTTTACTATTTATTTTGTTAGCAAACCACTATTACAACAGCAAAACAGTACACTGATTTTCTTTCTTGCAAGGGAAATTCTCTGCATAAAGAAAACCATAAAAAGAATATATTCAAATAGGAGCTGAATATGCAAATACATTTTTTCCTTGTCTGTGCAGTTTTATCTAACACACTTCATTTTCTCAGTTTAAAAAAGCGCCTTTTTTGAACCGGTAGGAGCTTCTGATGTGATGCAAACCAAGCATTTAATAAGAGCTGTTTAGAGGATTTGTGTGAAGGCCATTGTGCAAGATAAAAAATATTTTAAGTGCAATACAAGAAACTAGAAAAATATCATCTTTTTGGTCTTCTAATTGCCCTTCTATTTTTAGGAGAAATGTTCTTGCATTTGGGAGGACAGCTACATCTAAGGAAAAAAAAAAGAAAATAAAAAAATCCCATTTAAAAGCTCTTGGTTGTTTCAGGATCGCTACATTTAACCAAGTTTAGCGCCCTGTTGGTTAGCAGGAAATTCAGCTGTGGCACAAACAGTTTTACTGTAATCAGGTCAATGTCTTTAATCAGTTCAGCTCTTTAAAAGGGGCACTGTCTTCTGTAGCACAAGCTCTAACCTTACAGCTGATTGGATGGGATAGATCAAGTCTACAAAGCAAGAACACGGTATTAACTTTAAGAGTACCAGTGTGCTGAAGAGGAGGGGAAAAAACAGTTAAAAAGAAGTCAGACTTTATGGAGGGAAAGGTGTGCAAACCACAGAAATAAACCAGCTTTGAAAAGGAGTTCTTATTTTACTCTTGGCCTGAACTCGTGCCTTCTTCCCACCTCTAACACCAGGCACATTTTAAGCTACCAGTCACAAATAATACAAAGCTCCACCAGTTCCACCACTTGATCATTAACATAAGTAAAACAGATCTGGAATACCTATATAATATATATAAAAACATATTATATATGTATCAAAACGCAAATGCCAAAAGGTGCAGTTTAGCTCAGAGCCCTGCTGTATGCACTATAAGGTAACTAGCTGCTGTCAATCAAAAAAAAAAAAAAAACAAAAACCCACAATAAAATTTGAGCTGAGAGGAAGTAATTCAAAACTTTCTTTCAAGCAATGGCAGAAAAAAAAAGGGTCCTTCAAAGGAAAACAACACTGTGTCATGTATTATCAGCATTCTGTGGTTGTGGCACAGCTATAGATTCTCATACCCTTTTAAAGGGAGGATGACTCATTTATTTGCTGCAAATAGTTGTGGGAGAGAAGACATACCACATTACCAGCTGATCCTATTTCCCCAGCCCTCCCCTCGCTTCCACTAGCAAACCAGGAGCAGGAGGTAAGGGGAGCCGGCGGGCCAGGAGCGCCCAGCCCGGACCCTCCAGGGGGCTGGAGGGAACCTCGCTGGGACCAGAGGCCAGCGGGAGGCTGCAGCCAGCACCAAAGGAAGGGAAGGTGGGGACAAGGTCTGCACATCAATGCCAGGAATGGCAATGGACCAGCTTTTAAGTTTCCTGAAGGACTCACAGGGAAGGTGCTTCAGTAAACAAATCGGGTTCCTATTAAAGTGCCTGCAGAGTGAAAAGTACAAAGCGCGACAAAAATAGATGTACCTTACTCGCTCCATAGGGAAAATACACTGCCAGGACACGAGTCCTCTCCCTCTCTCTGCCCCTGACTCCAACGCCAGACCGTGCCTGTGACCAGGCAGGGCACAGACGGATTTCCTTCAAAAGCCTGAATTCCCTTTTTTTTTTTTTTTCCCCTCAGAAAGAAAAAGCAAAATATCAGAGTCAAGTGTCACTTAGTCATTAGGTTTTCAAAGCCCAACAAAGAATTTAACACCTTCAGAGATGGCACTGAAGTGAAAACAGCAGCGGAGGTTGGTTTTTTCCCCCCTGCTGGTCTTTCGGGAGAGGAAATGAAAGTGAATAGTTATTGTTCCAATGTAAAGTGATTCCATTTAAATAAAGTACAGTACTAAAATTGTAAATGCAGTGTGACAACCAGATCAAAGATGTTTAATATTTGCATAAAAATATATATATATAATATATATATAAAATATAATTTTAAGCAATCGTGCAACACTCTTAAAAAGGGTTCATTTCACATTTGCTAAATTCTAGTGGTCCTGGAATGCATAATGCATTCTATTAAAAATACTCCTTTAAATATTAACAATTAGTGTTCAAATTACCAACTAATACAATATTCTTTAGCTGTCAGGGGGTTTAAATAAACCTATCTTTGATCCACGTTCCACTGAATTACACATCATGGAGGTATGCAGTCACAACATTAGTGGGTTAAATGTCAAAATGGCATTACAGTACAAAACAGTTAAAAAAAAATCAGCTAGTCATATGTTTCTCCATCTGTGGAATTATTATGGCTCACAAGCAACCCACTGAATTACTGTAATCCTTGTTCTTGCAACCAAAGACATTATCTGAATCCCACCTTAATCCTGACTGGTTCATTTACTCCAAATTTCTCAGGTGTGGGTTAAAATTTCACTGCAAGGTGCCCACTGTCCTATGACATCCTGTTGCAAACTGGAAAACAAGTAGTACTTTATTTAAACATTCCTTAATTGCTACATTTTCCTAGACCACATTAATATATATTGTGTGTGTATATATATAGATATACACCAATAACATGTACATATATACACACACAAACATATATACACACATACACACACGTACCTAGGATAATAGCACACCGACAAAACATTAACTCTATACAGGTATTTGCCAAGAAAAAAAATAGGGCATTTCCTCCACCACTTATTCACAAGCTTATGGGTTGGTTTGCTTTTTTTTTTTATCCTTGTGTCCCTGATAAAACAAAATGCATGGTTAAACCACAAAACTATATTTTTTTTTCTCACTTCAAATTTATGAAGGCATCAGGCACTTTTGATTACTATTGGTGTGTACAAATATAGGAACATCTTTCTTCCTTTTACATATATATATATTTATATATATATACTCTACTGTATCTTCTTTGCTTGGATAACTTATTTGTGAAATCTTTGGTCCTTAAGTATATACTTCTTGCCACAGCTGGTTTTCCAGCATTCTCACATTTTTAAAATGTGAGGCATGCACACAGCTGGAAATAATGGACTTTGTCATCGTACGTGTTTCTGTTTTTATAACTGTACCAATCCACTACTGTTCATTTGGAGCAAGCTGTTTCTGGTAAAGCATTCTAGTCAAGCAAGCTATACATTCTACACGGTCAATCCATAGACGGCACTTGCTGCAAGCCCCAAATGCAGTAATTCCAATATACAATTTTATTCAGCTTATCTTCTGCTTTATGCCTCTAACTTTTAACTCCTGAATATATATAGAATTGTTTTTTGTGAAGTTTTTTCTTTTGTTGTTTTTTTTTTTGTTTTGTTTCTTTCATATTCTCCCTTTTGCAGATCCCATTCTAGAGTAAGAATAAAAATAAAAGAAAATAAGGCTTTCCCACCTTCTCTATGCCAAAGCTATGGGAGCAGATATTGCCAACCCATATTGTCATCAAGCATTCCTCCCTCACTTTTTTCAGGGGAAGCTGGTTGCTTTTAATGACAGGCCTCTTGTGCTCTGGGGTAGGATCCAATTATTTTGGGGTTCTTTCTTGATCATGCTCCCATTATTTATTAGAAGAACCACAAGCTTGTCCCAAGCTTGAAAACTAGAGCAGACCATCATTGCACAAAACACCCCATTTCAGAGGGACCCGTCACCCCTTCCTACATCTTAGAAAACGTTCTCTCCACCGAGTCTACTAATTTCAGTTCTTAATTACAGGGCAGCCAAGTAGAGTATGTGTGCTGCTGGCAAGGGAACACTGTCTGAACCTGGGCAATATAGTAATTGCTGAAGTTGGCATCTGCTACGTAAGGGGCTGGCTGGTAATAGCAGGTGACATTGGCCACATTGGGGATGATATTTTGCTCGGCTAGGACCCGGATGGCCAGCATGGTGATCAGATTCAGAGTCTGTCTCCTCTCATGTCCCATCAGGCACACTGTGCTCTCATTCACCACACCGTGAAGGGTCATGAGATAGTCATACTTGCGGTCTTCTAATCCCACAAAGTGGTTCTGCAAGTAGGACTCCAGCTTTCTCTGCTGTTCGCCAATGTCTGAGAAGTCAATGAAAAACCTCGAACACATGTATCTCTGCAGGGATTTAATCTCAGATTCAGAGGCTGCCCTAAAGCCCCTTACCAAAAGGTTGCAGTACTTCAGAAGACCACCTCCTCTGATTTCTTCTGGGTTTCTGGTGGCAATTATCTTGTTGCAGAGGTGATCAAAGGCTTCCTGGAAATCCCCATAAACGCTCTCACCAATGATAGTTGGGTGAAAAGTTTCAGTCATCGGATTCTCTGAGCACTCATAAAAAAGCAGCAGGGAGTCCAGCTTGATTTGAAAGGAATCGACACTGAATTCAAACTGCCGCCTCAGAGAGTCCACAAATTTCAGCTCCACATTTTTGCCACTGTTGTTGGACAGGGAGATAAGACTCCATCGGTCTGAATCATTGCATACTTTTACCATTTTCTGCACATAAGCCTCCTATAATCAGAAAAACAAAATGAGCAAATCAAGACAAAGATACAAGAAATTTCTCCTTCACTGCATTTGCTCACCCTCTCACAAGCTGTCATCCCCCCCCCCCACCACCACTACCTGCATTTCATAAAAGGCTTCACAGAGTCTGCAGATACAAACCAGAGAATAAGTGCTTAATGTGAGAGCTCAAAATGCTGTCACTGCAAGGGTACGACAGGGAAGGGTGTTCTTCTGGGACTGTGTCATGCAAGGGAAGCATATAGCAACCCTGCTTCTTTCAGTCACTTCTAAATACACCTACAGACTCAGTCCCTGGCACACCTGCCAAATATGCCTGCACCCATACACAAAAGGTCACTACTACAATCTGATAAGAAATCTTACTTATTGGCTTTCACGTCTCTCTCTACTCCCCACAGAAACAAGTTAGCAAATGTTCATTCCCCTCAGTCCTACCAGTGCAGGTTCCATAAATCTGCCCCATATTAAAAAAAAAAACAAAACAAAACAACAACAACAAAAAAACCCAAACAAACAAAAAAAAACCCCTCTAAAAGTCTGAAAGGCATTTGGATTCAGCCTAATCAACTCAAGCAAAGTGTCTTCTAGGGGAGGGAATACGCCTCCCCACTGGGGCGCTTAGCACACCTGGAAGCATGCCTTGCAGACGGCGTTTCCTTCTTGCAGATGTTAAATCCATCTACGCTCCCCCTGCACCCGGGAACCGGGTCCGGCACACCGAGCTGCCGCCGAGCCGGGCTGGGAGAGAGATGTGCAGCGGCTGGCACACGCCCCAGGTAAAACAGCGCTCCCAGCAAATCAACCGGGCGGGAGAAAAAGCTAATTAATCCTGAAGAGCGCCGGTCAGGGCACTTCACTGCAAACTCCTCCTCGGTTTTAAGCGTGGGGTGAAAAAATCGCTCGGGGTTCCCGTGGGTCGCGGGGCTGTGGGGGGAAGCTGCGTCCCTGAGCGCACCCCTCCATCCCCAGGGGGAAGGTGCCTACTCCCTGCAGGCAGGCACTCACACCTGCCCGCTCCGGGCGTCTGGGCAGAGGGCAGCTTTACCTTGAGGGTGAGAGGCGTGATCTTCTCCTTATTCACTCCCTCGGGTAAGAAATCCAAGAGGCAGTCCAAGACCACGTCCTTCACAGTCTGAAATTCGGCTTCTCCTTTGAGGTCGGCGCAGAAGATGAGGTCCAAGTCCTTGTAGCCCAGGCCGCTGTCCTGGTGGAGGACGTGGCTGGCGGCCGAGCCGTTCAGCCGCACGTCCCGCAGGCCGATGCCCTTCTCTTCCAGCCGGCTCCGCACCACCTTGACGATCTGGCGGGGCTGCATGGCCAGCGTGGGGAAGTTACCGCGGCCGTGGATGGGGATGGTTTCGCTGAGGATGCGGTCCAGACGCTGCACTTGCTCCCAGCTCAGCACGTTGCAGTGCGCGCTCTCGCCGCCGCCCGCGGAACTCCCGCCGGCCTTCTCATCGTCTGCCATGGTGAGCGGCCGCCGCCTCCCCGGGCTGGATCCAGGCACCGCTCCGGCTCCCCGCCGGCCCCCCGGGGCCCCTCTCCCTCCGCGCCTGGCAAAAGAGGAGGAAAAGCCAGCGGTCAGCAGCTGCGTGCACCCGGCGCCCGAGCTCCGTTCCCCCGCGGCCGTCCCTTCCAGCGGGGGACACACCTACTGATTAGACTAAAAATAAATAAATAAAACGGGGGGTGGGGAGAGAAAAAGCCCCCCGGAGCCAGGTGNCGCTCCCGCCGGGGCAGAGGCCGCCCCGCGCCGACGGAGAGGCCGCCTCGCACCGCCCAAGAGGCCGCCCCGTTCGCTGCCGCCGCAGGCTGCCGCCGTCTCCGGAGCTTTCGTAGTTCTGGCCGGGAAAGGTCCCCAGTAGTTTTTATACTGGGTTTCTCCGCGCTTCCGGGGTTCCGAGTCACGGCGCCCGCGTCCCGCCCCCTCCATCTGCATGGCCGGCCTCGGCGGTGCCCCCGGCCCGCCCACACCCGCGCACCCGCGGGC